>ML663566.1:12421688-12498248 GCA_007570785.1 Antilocapra americana | reverse complement strand
AGAGTCTATACCACAATAAGAAGCAGAGATAAGTTAAAAACTCCCAATACCTCTCCACTCTTTGCCACTAAGTTACCTGGAGGACGTCGGAGAGTCATTTAATTTCTCTGTTGTTTATTCTTCCCTGTAAAATCAAATTGCTGTAAAAATAAGTATTCATTTTTTTATGAAGCCCTAGGCTCCTAAACACTATGTCAGACATCACATCTCCTGTTTAGGAGAAAGTCCTATCAGACTGGTGGGTGTTTATAAAAGATGATGACTCAAGAAATAGTGACCAAATAATACAAGCTTTAATGGATCATGGAGTTAGGACAAAGTCTTCCTTTTACTTTAGTCAAATAAAGCAAAGGAAATACTGCATCTTGAAAAATCAAATCACTGTATTCTCCATTCTTACAACTGCTTTAATAATTTATAGAGATAGCATGTAAGGTGACAGGAAATTGATACTCAGACAAATATACTTCCCCAAACTACTGTCAAAGGAGCTGCCCTCTGGGTGTGTCCTGAATAGCACCGCAGTTAAAGTCATCCCTGAAGAAATCAGTGAGCTTTGGCAACTTGACAATAGGACTGCAGAACACGGAACTTTTACAAACTACGCTTTGTTTGAATACTAAAAAGAATAATAGAATTTTCAAAGAGCACGTAGTGATAAAGCTGTATATCTCCTACTCCCTCTAGGTCAAAGCGTATCTACCTATTTTAGCCGTTATTGTGGAATAAATTCTAATTTACTCTGTTCTCAGAGAAACGCTCCAATAAAAAGAACACTGATGCTCAGCAATTTTTGCTCCATAAAATGTTACTCTTGCTACATCTTATAACAAACAAACAAACAAAAAACAGTCATGATTAAACTCACAAAGCAACTGGTCCAGGAAACAAATATAAGAAAATGTCTAACTGGACTTTGAATTACAAATAGCAAACATTTCCAGTCACTCAGGAATGCTGAATTTTAGAGCTATCTAACTTGAACAATTTTCCCTTTTTCTTTCTTTCATTCTCAGTGTTATTATTATTGTTTCCCTCCATTCTAATTTTCTTCAGCTCCCTCTTTATCTCTTTCTGACAACAATATAAAGTTAAACAATAGTACAACACAGATGCACTAATCAGGCTACAAATTCTCATGGCAGACAGTGGGGGAAAGGGTTTATATAAAAGAGGGTACATTTGTTTATAGTATAGTGATGATTTTTGAGGAGAGTTTAATTCTTCTGTCTTGATTTCTTCATTTACAAAGTCTCTAGCATGGTATTTACTTTGCTATCTCATGAAATACATATGACTATCAAACTAGATGTGAAAACATCTAGCAAATCCCAAAATGCTCAAGTATAGAGTCAGATTTTAATTAAAAAATGTAGAGTGAGAAAGTGTTAGGATGGTAGAAAAAGAAAACACTCTGTTTTTATAATCATTTCTGTTCCTAATATGCAATGTGAGAACATGTATAGTCTATGAATTTTAATTCAAAGTCCTAATAAACTTTTTGCTGTCTATCTTGATGCAGAGACATTGATAGATAGTAAACTGTTAAATATCTCTTCATCCTTTGAATAATAGCATAGTAATCAGTTCTTGGATGTAGATGGTCTTTTAAGAGGAATATTTATTTAAATAATTGCTAATCTAAAAGATTCAATAATGATTGCTTGGAAAAAACCATACTTCTATGTGAACAATCAAATTATATTCAACTGCATTATGGCAGAAACTTAATAGGCTAAAACTCATTTACTCTAATCAAAGGACTAGAAGTCCCCCAATAATCAGCAGGTAAATTTATAATCTATCTAGATGCCAAACAACTCTCAGGATTACATTAAACTTTTAACTTTGTAAACTTAGATTATTTTAAGAACAGCAAATATTTTTTCTACTGTTTTATAAAACTATGGGTTTTCTCTTTAAGTTAGTCTGAAATTCAAGTATTAATAGTTACAAGAAAGGGTTATATTTTCCTTTTCGGTTTTTTTTTTAATTGGAGAATAATTGCTTTACAATGTTGCATTTAATTTGTGCTGTATAACAATGCAAATCAGCCGAAAACTATCTATCTGTCTGTCTGTCTTTCCTCCCTCTTAAGCCTCCCTCTCAGTCACCCTGCATCCCATCCCTCTTGGTCATCACAGAGCACCAGGTCGGAATCCCTGAGTTAAGCTATCTGTTTTACATATGGTTTTATACCAAATGCTTCCCTGGTAGTTGAGCAGTGAAGAATCCTTCATTGTAGGAGACCACCCACAATGCCAGAGATGCATATTAATCCCTATGTTGGGAAGATCCCCTGGAGAAGGAAATGGCACCTCCCTCCAGCATTCTTGCCTAGGAAATCCCATGCAAAGAGGAGCCTGGCAGGCTACAGTCCATAGGGATGCAAAGCCTAAACTACCATGTGGCTGCAAAAGACCACACCACTAGTCCAGCATGACTAAACCACCGCCACAGTGTATATATGAGACAAAGGAGGTTTTGGATGTATCTATTGTGAATTCCTACAACCCAAAATGTAGCAAAAAAGAAAAAGAAAGAAATGCAATAATAATAATAATAATAATAATAATAATAATAATAATAGTAATAAACAGAAACCTCAAGTAAACAGAGTGGAAGACCAGGACGGGGAGCTCACCTGCCCTGCACAATAGCCAACCTCAACAGGAATAAGAAAGATTCCTTTCCTGGCAAGGACTCAGCCAATGAAAAGTCTTGGGCTATTTGTTTACCCTTCCTCCCGCAACTTTCTTTTCCTCCCGATAAAAGCCTTCTCCTTTGTTCTCATTACTGTCTTTCTAAATTCCATATATATTGTGCCGGCACATGGCCTGCCATGGTTGCAAATCCCAAACTGCAATCCTCTGATCATCCTGAACAAACTCATCTTGGCCAAAGAAATAACCGGTGGTCTATTTGTTATAGGTCATCAGAATCAAACGTTCAGATTTCAAGGCCAGTGACACGGTAGGTTTTCTGTAAGTTTTTTTTTTTTTTTCTTCAATTCTGGAAGCCAATACTTGAACTTCTCAGACCAGAGTTTTTCTCCTGGTCATCAGTGACTTCCCAGAATACAATACCTCTGTTTTTAGAAGTCTGCTTCAATTTGTGGCCTTCTTTGTCTCATGTGCACATTTTACTGGGGAGGAAAATTTTCACTGATAGTCAAGACATTCCAATAAAATAGTCACAACCCTAATAAACTCTGATGCAATGTATTTGCTCAATTTTTTGTTTCTATTGCAAAACCAAATTCTTCTGCCCCTTGTCAAGTAAGCTGCCTTCCTCTTAACCATCACCTTCTCCCCACTCCCCCACCTCCATCCCACTACACACAGTGTGGACTAGTTCGGACATCACACTCTAAAGTAAGGTCACTTTCCTTTCAAGTTTAAATCAAACGATATATAAACATAGATCGTTATATATTAAAATATTGGAAAAAGAAAGAAAACCACCCCACTGTCATCTTTCTAAGAGACAGAGTAGTGCAAACTGAGACTATACAGCTTGCTGCATATAACTCATTAATACGGAATAGTATGTCATTTTTTTCATTATAAGATTTCCACGTTACAAGATATGTGGGATGAAATATCAGCAAAATAATTCATTGGGGGGTTATAACACTGGGGAGAAGACAGTCACAGAATGAGCAAGAATTTTATGAGTGTCAGCTGATGATTGGCAGGTTTCTATAAAATGAGCCTTGAGGGATTTGATACTTGAATTTCAATTAAACCAAAATTACTCATTGTTCAGTTCTAAATCCCTAAAGAGAAATAGAAAATCTTGTGGAGGGGCTCCCAACAGTAATTACAAGTTCTGCTGAAATTTAATTGACTTGTATTACCCACATAGACCTGGCGAATGAAGAACTATGTCACAGAACAGATTTTTAGAGGAATAAGATAAAAGGCAAAAAGTCTAGTACAAAATAAAACAATGGACAATATTCTTTACTGAATGCTTTACTACAAAAGAAGAAAAAGAAGTCCCCTTAAATTTGTTTAAGTAACTGGAATATCTTGTTTGGCATAACTCTTTTACTTCTACTAATCAATTTCTAATCCAAAATTGTTTTTGAAAAACATGTTGTTCTGGACCAATGCTTTATGTAGAGTACTATATGAATCTTCAAAACAATATCTAAAATATGCCATTCTTTTCTTATTAAGTAACAGTGACTTTCAGTTGATTTTTCTCTACCAGCTTTCATTGTATTTATGAATTTATTAACCCTTATACTATTCTCCAGGTAGAAAGATGACAGTGTTGATTAACCACCTGTTGAAATGTTGCTTTGAGTTGTTTTCTTCTTCTCATGCTGGTAATTAACTGAACATATTAACTCCTTTACTTGCTTAAGCTCTTCCTCGATCTTACTATTCAGGTCTTGCATAAAGCAAAGCTTCTTAATCTCACAGGCAGAGAATCTACCCTTGAAGATCATGGAAAGTAAGATCATGGAATTTTGGGCAATCTTATTTTATTAACTCCACTGTCCAGTTCTCCAATAAAGCATCACATCTTTTCACGATTCTTGTCAGTTTGTATTGATCTCTTCTGCCTACCTCACGATAGCTGTTGTAAATTTTCATATTCCTATGCGTTTATTTCTCTCTACATTCTAGGAGAGGCCCTCATGTGAGATATAAAAGGTAGAAAATTAGGCAAAGCTGCATTCCTTGGAGGCTGTTGAGGGCAGACGTGTTCAAGGAGAACAGGCAAAAGGTTCTCAGTGGCTTCCTCCAGGTCAGCCTTCTGGAATCACTGTGCTGCGGGTACAGCAAGCTGAGATGGTCAGTGCGAACTTCCATGTCACTCTAAAGAATGTATACACTTCTCATTCCCTGTATTAAATACTTGACATTTCAGGTGCATAAAGTGATCTTTTCCCCTTATTAAACCCTAATAAAATATAAAGTTCTAAAAGTAATTTACGAAGGTGAAGAACCTACATAGATGATGTGGGTGCTTAGTCACTCGGTCCTGTCTGACTCTTTACAACCCCATAGACTCGCCCACCAGGCTCCTCTGTCCTTGGGGATTCTGTAAGCAAGAATATTGGAGTGAGTTGCCATGCCCTCCTCCAGGGGGTCTTCCCAACCCAGGGATAGAACTCAGGTCTCCCGCTTTGCAGATGGATTCTTTACTGTCTGAGTCACCAGGGAAGCCCAAAATAGATGATAGTCATGTGGTAAGTTGAAAAAGTTATCTAAGAATGACCCTAAAGAGATGTTACATGTCCAGATTTCAATTTTTCAATGAGTTCCTCCCAAAGTGTAGGTAATTCTCATATGTATGTTGAGAGTCAGGTCTACAAAATAATGAGAAGTTATTTATTTCTTTATAAATATCACAAAATCAGATAAAAATAATACAAAATTTTTATGAAGCATGAGGAGTCTGGCTCCTGGCTGAAAACCTGTGCAATTTTTCAGGTCTGACCATCAGTAATTATAACACCTTTAACTGGCAGTTTCATCAATGAAAACTGCCTTCCCTGTACTTGACGTGATGCACAGCCAATGCACTTCAGTCTCTGAAGGGAGTTGCAGTCAAGGACACAAGTGAGGACTTCAATTGAGTTTGCATTTAAACTATAGATGAATTTGGAAAAAACTGGTATCTTAACAATGTTGTATCTTTCAAACCTTGAATATATGACTTAATCTATTTTTCTCTGAGTTCCCTCATCAGTGATTTGCAATTTTAAGCCAAATTTTTTCTCATAATATGTTAGTTTTACATATAAATATTTTACTATTGATACTATTATGCATAGTATTTTAATTTTACTTTCCAATTCTTCAGTGTTATAATATATGAATATATACATGTATATGCACATATATCTACATACACTAAACTCAACCTTAGATCTGGTTCATTGTTTTCATAATTTTTGTGATTCTTTTAAAAAAATATAAGCAACATCACATGCAAACAGAGAACACTTTCTTTTTCCTTTCCAACCTGTGAATTTTAATTCTTGTTCCTGCCTTACTGCAATAAGATTTCTGATACGATGCTTAAAAAGACTGGTGAAACTGGATATCTCTATCTTGTTCCTGATCTTGGTGCAAGTATTGTCTTTCATCATTTTGTCTTGATGCTAGTTATAAATATTTTGTAGATGCCATTTTATCAGATTAAGAAAGTTTTTTTTATATGCTGAGAGTTTTTAATCATGAATGTAAGTTGAATTTTCTCAAATGCCTATTCTGTCTATAGAGATGATCATATGACTTTTATCCTTTAGTATTGTATGGTAAATTACCTTGATTGATTTTTAACGTCCAAACGCTAACGCAACCTCACTAACCCTGGGTAAATCCCACATGATCATGATCTTTCTTTTATATTGTTGGCATTAATTTCTCACCTATTTGAGGAATTTTGCATGTTTACTCATTAGGGACATTAGTTCATATTTTTCTTTCCTGATAATGTCTTTACTGTCAATGTCAATACCTTAATGGTATTAACGTAATGTAAGGAGACCCAACCAGTCAATTCTAAAGGAAATCAGTCCTGAATATTCATTGGAAGGACTGATGCTGAAGCTGAAGCTACAATACTTTGGCCACCTGTTGTGAAGAGCTGACTCACTGGAAAAAACCCTAATGCTAGGAAAGACTGAAGGTGAGGGAAGGGGATGACAGAGGATGAGATGGTTGGATGGCATCACTGACTCAATGGCCATGAGTTTGAGTAAGCTCCAGGAGTTGATGATGGACAGGGAAACCTGCATGCTGTAGTCCATGGGGCTGCAAAAAATCGGACATGACTGAGTGGCTGAACTGAACTGAACAAAGGATTCTACAATGGGTTTGAAAGTATTCTATACTAGTCTCTTATTATACTTTTGCATATCTCAGATACATGGCAATATGCAAATTTTATTTCTCATATTACTAAAGTATGTCTTCTATTTCTCTTTTAAAAATTAGTCCTATAACAAATTTTTCCTTATTATCATTTCAAAAAACAACATCTTTTTACCTTTTTTTCTATTGGTTTTATGTTTTCAGTTTTCTTGATTTCCTCTCTATTCACCATTATTTGTTTAACTTTCTCTTGTGTTTCTAGATTCTTAAGTTGAAGATTCAGATAATTGAAGTTTTTCAGTTTTTCTAATATAAGCATTTAACACTGTACATTTCTCTCTAAGCACTGTTTTAGTTTTGATACCAACATATTTTGATATATTGCCATACCTGTCTGAATTCTTTGAGTGACAGAGTTTTGTTTTCAGTTTTACAATTCAAAATATTTTCCAACTTTCCTTGTGACTTCTTCCTTGATGGGTGGAGTTATATTAAAGTATTTGGTAGAATGCGTTGCTTAATTTCCAAATATCTGTGGATTTTCAAGTTAGTTTTCTGTCACTTATTTCTAGTTTAATAACACTGTGGTTAGCGACTGTAAATTGTATGTTTTCAAGCTTTCAAACTTTTAAAACTTATTTTACACCCTACAAGGCTCTTTTCCTTGATAAATATTTCATGTGCACATAAAAAATATATACTCTTCCCTCATTTAGTGAAGTGTTCCATAAATGTCAATTCAAATTGGTTGATAGCACTGTAATAGTCTTATACGTTTTACTGATATCCTTTCTATTTGTGTTTTGATTACTGTAAGAGAAATGCTGAGCTTTTCAACTGTTATTACAGATTTATTCATTTCTACTTTTAGTTATGTTGGTGTTTGCATCACATATGTTGAAACTCTATTGTGGGGTGCATATACAGAATTGGTATTTCTTTTTGGTCAATCAACTTTGACCTTTATGTAATGTCTCTTTTTATCCCTGCACATATACCTTGTCTGAACTACATGTTTCTAATACTGATAATCCCATCAACCCTATTTTGATTAATATTTTTATGATATATCTTTTTCTACATACTATGGTCTGAATGTGTCTTCTCAAAATTTATATGTTGAAATCTAACTGCCAACATGACAGTATTAGGAGACAGAGACACTGGAAGGATATTAGATCATGAGGGCTCTGTTTTTATGAGATTAGTGCCCCAAAGATGCCCAAGATTACTTGCTGGCTCACTTTCAATGTGTGAAGACATAGCAAGAAGGTTATGAAGACTGATGCCTTGATCTTCCACTTTTCAGCTTCCAGAACAGTGAGAAATAAATTTCTGTTACTTATAACCTACCCAGTCTAAGGTATTTTGAATGGACTAGGACACTATTCTTCTTATTTTGATTTATTTCTGTCTTGCTTAGAGGGTAAAGCATCTACCTGCAATGCAAGAGACTCGGGTTCAGTCCCTGAGTTGGGAAGATCTGCTGGAGAAGGAAATGGCAACTCATTCCAGTACTCTTGCCTGGAAAATCCCATGGATGGAGGAGTCTGGGAGGCTGCAGTCCATGGGGTTGCAAGGAGTCGGACACGACTGAGAGATTTCACTTCATAATTAAAGTGTGCTTTCTTTTATTCAATATACAGTCAAAATGGACTTTATAACACAACTACAAAAATGATAAATCATTTTGATATATATGTGTATGTATATATATATATATAATGTGAATAAGTATGCACACTTTATTTTGCAGTATAACTGTGAGTGGTCTTTGACATTCTGGTACCTTATTTCTCCTTTTACTCTTTTCTATTTTTTCTTACTCCCTTTTATCTTGTTTTACATTTATTCTTTTTTTCCTCTACTCTCTTTTTTTATTGACATATAGTTGATTTATAATATTATATTAGTTTCAGGCTTAAAACATAGTGACTCAGTATTTTTGCATATTATACTGCATTAAAAGTTATTATAAGATACTGGCTATATTCCCTGTGGGAATCCTTGGTATGAATGTAAGTTAGTAATCACTATGGAAAACAGTACGAAGGTTGCCCAAAAACTAAAAATAGAACTATAATATGATCAATCCATTCTACTCTGGGGTATGTATCTAGAAAATTTGAAAAATACAGGCAACTCAATGGTCATAGCAGCACTATTTGCAATAGCCGAAATACAGAAGCAACCCAAATGTTCCTCAAGAGACAAATGGATAAAGAAGATGTTGTGTATATATATATACAATACACACACACATACATATATATATATATATGTATGCATTGCTGCTGTTGTTTTAGTCACTAAGTCATGTCTGTCTTTTTCTGTGACACCATGGACTATACCCACATCCAAGGTAACAGAAAACCAAGTAGGATGGTAGGCACTGAGAGAGGGCATCAGAGGGCAGACAGACTGAAAGAACAATCACAGACAACTAGCCAATCTGATCACATGGACCACAGCCTTGCCTAACTCAATGAAACTAAGCCATGCCGTGTGGGGCCACCCAAGATGGACGGGTCATGGTGGAGAGGTATGACAGAATGTGGTCCACTGGAGAAGGGAATGGCAAACCACTTCAATATTCTTGCCTTGAGAACCCCATGAACAGTATGAAAAGGCAAAAAGACAGGAAACTGAAAGATGAACTTTCTGGGTCAGTAGGTGCCCAATATGCTACTGGAGATCAATGGAGAAATAACTCCAGAAAGAATGAAGGGATGGAGCCAAAACAAAAACACCACCCAGTTGTGGATAGGACTGGTGATAGAAACAAGGTTAGATGCTGTAAAGAGCAATATTTCATAGAAACCTGAAAGGTCCATGAATCAAGGCAAACTGAAAGTGGTCAAACAGATGACAAGAGTGAATGTGGACATTCTAGGAATCAGCGAACTAAGAGGGAATGGAATGGGTGAATTTAACTCAGATGACCATTACATCTACTACTGTGGGCAGGAATCCCTTAGAAGAAATGTATAGCTATCATAGTCAACAAAAGAGTCTGAAATGCAGTACTTGGATGCAATCTCAAAAATGACAGAATGATTTCTGTTCGTTTCCAAGGCAAACCATTCAATATCACAGTAATCCAAGTCTATGCCCTAACCAGTAAAGCTAAAGAAGCTGAAGTTGAACCTACAAGACCTTCTAGAACTAACACCCAAAATAGATGTCCTGTTCATTATAGGGGACTGGAATGCAAAAGTAGGAAGTCAAGAAACACTTGGACTAACAGGCAAATTTGGCCTTGGAGTACAGAATGAAGCAGGGCAAAGGATAATAGAGTTCTTCCAAGAGAACTCACTGGTCATAGTAAACACCCTCTTCCAGCAACACAGGAGAAGACTCTACACATGGACATCACCAGATGGTCAACACCAAAATCAGATTGATTATATTCTTTTCAGCCAAAGATGGAGAAGCTCTATACAGTCAGCAAAAACAAGACCAGGAGCTGACTATGGCTCAGATCATGAACTTCTTATTGCCAAATTCAGACAGAAATGGAAGAAAGTGGACGACACCACTAGACCATTCAGATATGACCTAAATCAAATCCATTATGACTATACAGTGGAAATGATAAACAGATTTAAGGGACTAGATCTGATAGACAAAGTGCCTGATGAACTATGGATGGATGTTCATGACATTGTACAGGAGACAGGAATCAAGACTATCCCCAAGAAAAAGAAATGCAAAAAGGCAAAATGGCTGTCTGAGGAGACCTTACAAATAGCTGTGAAATGAAGGGAAATGAAAAGCAAAGGAGAAAAGGAAAGATATACCCATTTCAATGCAGACTTTCAAAGAATAGCAAGGAGAGATAAAAAAGCCTTCCTCAGCAACCAATGCAAAGAAATAGAAGAAAACAATAGAATGGGAAAGACTAGAGATCTCTTCAAGAAAATTAGAGACACCAAGGGAACATTATATTTAAAGATGGGCTCAATAAAGGACAGAAATGGTATGGACCTAACAGAAGCAGAAGATATTAAGAAGAGGTGGCATGAATACACAGAAGAAGTGTACAAAAAAGATCTTCATGATCCAAATAACCACGATGGTGTGATCACTCACCTAGAACCAGATATCCTGGAATGTGAAGTCAAGTGGGCCTTAGAAAGCATCACAACAAAATAGTGGAGGTGATGGAATTCCAGTTGAGCTATTTCAAATTCTGGAAGACGATGCTTTAAAAGTACTGCACTCAATATGCCAGCAAATTTGGAAAACTCAGCAGTGGGCACAGGACTGGAAATGGTCAGTTTGCATTCCAATCCCAAAGAAGGCAATGCTAAAGAATGCTCAAATTACCACACAATTGCACTCATCTCACACGCTAGTAAAGTAATGCTTAAAATTCTCCAAGCCAGGCTTTAGCAGTACGTGAACCATGAACTTGTAGATGTTCAAGATGGTTTTAGAAAAGGCAGAGGAACCAGAGATCAAATTATCAACATTTGCTGGATTATCAAAAAAGCAATAGAGTTCCAGAAAAACATCTATTTCTGCTTTATTGACTATGCCAAAGCCTTTGTGTGGATCACAATAAACTGTGGAAAACTCTGAAAGAAACTGGAATACCAGACCACCTGACCTGCATCATGAGAAATCTATATGCAGGTAAGAAAGCAACTGGACATGGAACAACAGACTGTTTCCAAATAGGAAAAGGAGTATGTCAAGGCTGTATACTGTCACCTTACTTATTTAACTTATATGCAGAGCACATCATGAGAAACACTGGGCTGGAGGAAGCACAAGCTAGAATCAAGATTGTCGGGAGAAATTTGATAACCTCAGATATGCAGATTACACCACCCTTATGGCAGAACGTGAAGAAGAACTAAAGAGCCTCTTGATGAAAGTGAAAGAGGAGAGTGAAAAAGTTGGCTTAAAGCTCAACATTCAGTAAACTAAGATCATGGCATCCAGTCCCATCACTTCATGGCAAATAGATGGGGAAACAGTGGAAACATGGCTGATTTTATTTTTCTGGGCTCCAAAATCACTGCAGATGGTGATTGAGGCCATGAATTAAGACACTTACTCCTTGGAAAGAAAGTTATGACCAACCTAGACAACATATTAAAAAGCAGAGACACTACTTTGTCAACAAAGGTCCATCTAGTCAAAGCTATGGTTTTTCCAGTAGTCATGTATGGATGTATGAGTTGGATTATAAAGGAAGCTGAGTGCCTAAAATTTGATGCTTTTGAACTGTGGTGTTGGAGAAGATTCTTGAGAGTCCCTTGGACTGCAAGGAGATCCAACCAGTCCATCCTAAAGGAGATCAGTCCTGGGTATTCATTGGAAGGACTGATGTTAAAGTGAAACTCCAATACTTTGGCCACCTTGTACAAAGAGTTGACTCACTGGAAAAGACCCTGATGGTAGGAAAGATTGAGCACAGGAGAAGAAGGGGACGACAGAAGATGAGATGGTTGGATGGCATCACCAACTCAATGGGCATGAATTTGGGTGGACTCTGGGAGTTGGTGATGGACAGGGAGGCCTGGTGTGCTGCACTTCACGGGGTCGCAAAGAGTCAGACACGACTGAGCCACTGAACTGAACTGAATGGACTATAGCTTTCCAGGCACTTCTGTTCATGGGATTTCTCAGGCATGAATACTGAAGTGATTGCCATTTCCTTCTCTGGGAGAGATCTTCCTGATCCAAGGATCGAACCTGCAACCTCTGCATTGGCAGGTGGATTCTTTACTGCTGAGCCACCAGGGAGGCCAACATGTATGTATATATATATATAGATATATACGTATATACACATTTATACATACATATATATATATATATATATAATGGAATATTACTGTCCACTACTTTTTACTATTTATTGAATTATACAATCAAAATAGTAAGCAGCTTCTCTTACCTGAATATTTTATCAGGCCACTTTCGTTTTTAATTCTTAAGATACTAAATTATACAATTTTTAAGAACTCATGCCATGAGTAATTTGTTTTGTCTGTGCCTTATTTTCCTCAGTTGTGAAATAGGGATATTATTTCAATAATATCTAATTATCTAATATTGCTATAGAGTTGCTGTGAAGATGAATTAAGTTAATCTTTGAAGGGTACCTGAATGTTGCCTAGCACATAACACAAGCATGAAGTTTTTTATAATTATTAGTAATTAAAGATTAATTTTGCACTTTATATAAAAATATAAAAAGCAAAACTTTAAAATATTGAATCAATTGTTTAAAAATTGCTTTTTTTCTGTTGCTTTAAATTTAAAGGGCATGTCATTTCTTGCATTTGACTACAATTACTATGCCGACCTGGTAATACAAATTCTGGGTAAGTAACAATCCAAAGACAAATAGTTTCATGTTCTTTAATATTAAACTTACTGTGATAGACCATAAAATATTAAAAGACATGTATATTAAGATACCTCTATAAAATACTTTTATGGTGATATCACACTGAAATATATATTGTTATTTTTAAAAAGAATGTTCCATGTGTCCATAAAAGACAATACAAAGTAAGATTAATCCCATTTCTCCTGTTACTTGAAGGATTAAGTTCACACGCAATTCTTAAATTTATTATTTCTGAGTATAAATTAAATTATAAGAGTAACCAGTATAATAACATTAGTATTAATAATATTATATGCCACGTAACTCACTCATGGAGAACATACCTATATTACTCTACAGAAGAACTACAATTCTCATGAGTTTTCAAATGAACAATTGAAAACTGAGACATGGCAAACTTGTGTTAGCCTTTCAAGTTCACACAACTTTACTAATAGTGAACCCAACTCTCTGCATTTCTAGATACTTACAACTTCCCCAATTATAACTAAATGTTATTATGATGAATTTGGTCAGTCAATAATTTTCTATTTGTTAGATGTCCATAAGGCATAAATTTCTATAACTCATGTTTATCACAATTAAATCAATTATTTAAATTGAGTAAGTTCAAATTGAACTTAGGTTCAAACTGAGAAAAAGGGTGGGAGCAAAATGGTAACCTTACTGGTGGCCTGAGGGACAATTTTTCTTTTTTCTTTTTTTTGTATAATTATACACAGATCATCTTACTCTGGATGTAAGTACTTACTAGTATTAAAGCAATATATTATATAAAAAAATCTCCAAAATATACAAGCAGCTCATGCAGCTCATTACCAGAAAAATGAACAACCCAATCAAAAAGTGGACAAAAGAACTAAACAGACATTCTTCAAAGAAGAAATACAGATGGCTAACAAGCACATGAAAAGATGCTCAACCTCACTCATTATTAGAGACATGCAAATCAAAACCACAATGAGGTATCATCTCATGCTGGTCAGAATGACCATGATCAAAAAGTCTACAAACAATAAATGCTGGAGAGGATGTGGAGAAAAGGGAACCCTCTTACACTGCTGGTGGGGATGAAAACTGGTACAGCCACTGTGGAGAACAGTGTGGAGGCTCCTTTAAAATCTGGGAATAGAACTGCCATATGACCCAGCAATCCCACTGCTGGGCATACACCCTGAAGAAAACAAAATTGAAGGAGACATGTGTACACCAAAATTCACTGCAGCACTGTTTACAATAGGTAGGATACGGAAGTAACCTAGATGTCCATTGGCAGATGAATGGATAAGGAAGTTGTGGTGCATATACACAATGGAATATTACTCAGCTGTAAAAAGAAATGTATTTGAGTCAGTTTTAATGAGGTGGATTAAACTGGAGCCTATTATACAGGGTGAAGTAAGTCAGAAACAGAAACACAAATACTGTATATTAATGTGTATATACATTTTTTTTCCTCCCTTTTATTGTTTTTGTCATACAATGCCATGATATCACCATGGGTTTACATATGCTCCCCCTCCAGAAACCCCTCCCTCCTCCCTCCCCCCCGGGAAATCTCGCTGCACCAGCCCCGAGAATCAATCCTGGGCTGGCGATTGATTAGACATATGATAATTAACATGTTTCAGTGCCATTCTCCCATATCATCCCACCCTTTCCCTCATTCACAGAGTCCACGAGTCTATTCTATACATCTGCGTTCCTTTTGCTGTCTCGCATGTTGGGTTCTCGTTACTGTCTTTCTAAATTCCATATATATGTGTTAATATACTGTATTGTTGTTTTTGCTTCTGGCTTACTTCACTCTGGATAATGGGCTCCAGTTCGGTCCATCTGAGTAGAATTGCTTCAAATGAATTTTTTTTTAATGCTGAGTAATATTCCATTGTGTATATGCACCACAGCTTTCTTATCCATTCATCAGTTGATGGGCATTTAAAAGATGGTAACGATGATCCTGTATGCAAAGTAGCAAAAGAGACAGTTGGACTCTGTGGGAGAAGGTGAGGGTAGGATGATCTGAGAGAATAACATTGAAACATCTATATCATCATATGTAAAATAGATGACCAGTGCAAGTTTGATGCATGAACCAGGGGAACCAAAACTGGTGCTCTAGGTCAATCCACAGGGATAGGATTAGGAGGGAGGTGGCAGAGTGGTTCAGTTTGGGGGAGCATATGTGGACCTGTGTCTGATTCATCTCGATGTATGGGAAAAAACCATCACAATATTGTAAAGTAATTGTCCTCCAACTAAAATAAATTAACTTTAAAAATTTAAAAATTTTAGATAAATCTAATAGATAAACATTTGAAGAAAGAGTTTTATAGAAAGATTTTGGAATTTAGTAATTACATATCCCTTTTGGCATTATGGTCAGTCTCTGGTCACGTGAGAAATTCTGTCCAATGAGAATGGATGTAACAGATGTTCCAGGGTAGCTTCTTGGCTCCCTCTCTTCTTTCTGTAACCACCCCAGAGGCCATAGAAGGAAACTGCAGCATCAAAAAGCAGAATAAACCCGAATCTTTAATCATATGCTGAGGAGAGGTACTCTGGAAAATCTTACAACCTTCATTGTGTTTAAGTGAACAAGACTCTCAATTGTGATGTACAGAGCCACTGAGCTATGATAGGCTGTTACTGCAGTAAAGCATAATCTAACCATGCAGAGACGGTAGGGTTCATGATCTTTTCTCCAAAGCTTGCTTGGATTACTGACAGCTATGATCCAATTCCTTTTTCCATATTTATGAATGATTATAAGTCCTTTCCTTCTTGTTGTGCAATAACAAAGGGATCTGTGAGACTCATTGCTTGGCTGATGTGACTGTCAAAGGAACACTGTGCTATGCAAAGTCGCTTTAGTCATGGCTGACTCTTTGTGATCCTATGGACGTAGCAAGCCAGGCTCCTCTGTCTGTGGGATTATCCAGGCAAGGATACTGGATTGGGCTGCCATGTCTTCCTCCAGAGGATTCCTGATCCGGAAATAGAACCCACGTCTCTTATGTCTCCCGCATTGGCAGGCATTTCTTTATCACCAGTGCCACCGGGGAAGCACCAAATAATGTGTTTGTTGCTCATTCTCAGTCATGTCTGACTCTTTGTAACCCGATGGACTTTTACTGTGCTCTTCTGTCCATGGAATCTCTAGCCTTTAAAAGTTAAATGAAAGTGAAAGTCGCTAAGTCTGTCTGACTCTTTGTGACCCCATGGACTATACAGTCCGTGGAATTCTTCAGGCCAGAATACTAGAGTGGGTAGCCTTTCCCTTCTCCAGATCGTCCCAACCCAGGGATCAAACCCAGGTCTCTCATATTGCAAGTGGATTCTTTACCAGCTGATCCACCAGGGAAACCCAAGAATACTAGAGTAGGTAGCCTACCCCTTCTCCAGCTGATCTTCCCAACTCAGGAATCGAAATGGGGTCTCCTATATTGCAGGTGAATTCTTTACCAACTGACCAACTGAGCTATCAGGGAAGCCCATACCATAAAGAATTTAAAACCCAGCCAGTCACTCTTGGCTTGCTTCTTCTATAACACCAAGCAAGATGGATCATGCCTCTTTGCTGCCATCTGCTATACTTACTAGAGACTTGTTTCAAACATTCCAAAAATTATCATCATTGAAGAAGTCTGAAGAAGTCAGGTTCTTTTTGTTTTTGATTATTTTAATTAAGCTTATCTGTATCCTAAACATACTTACATTTTAACATCTGTGAAATTGAGACATATGTATGCATAAAATCAGTAGTATGTATAAAATTACACTCTTTCCTTGTGATACATGAAATACTGTTGTACTTCATGTACACTTAATTTTTTTTAAAGAAATTTCCCTAGGATTTTATTTATTTATTTATTTTATCATGTATACTTAAAATCAATGATGTTTATGTTATATTAAAACATCAAATACTGTAATATGTTTTATATTTAAGGAACATTAATTTTTTATAAAAATTATTGTGAATTAATTTAAAATATTTAAGTGCAAACAATCAGTCTAATAGTAGACTAAAGAGTAATTTAATTCTCAAAGAGGACCCCGGATAATGATTAAAAGGCAACAACAAAGGTCACAGACCTAAAGATAATCTGAGTTTCTTAAGAACTGACTAAGTCCAGTCATGATTCCAACTTCTCTAACATCATTTATCTAGCTGCAATTTCCCCCAAGAGCTCTGATGTCTTTCTGTGGGTTGCCTTCCTATTTGATTCATGTATAGGTGAATCACCTAGAGTACTATATATTCTATGTATCAATGAATTTAATATGTCTCTTTGAACTGTGGTTTTATATTTTATATAGTAGATAAACACATGCCCACTAGAGCTTCCATTTCCAATATTAAATTAGCAAAACCATTGCTACCAAGATGAAATCATCAAGAAAGAGAATCATTATGTAAAAATGAAATAAAATAAATAGGCATTGGAAACCATATCAAAGATGAAAAAGAGAAAAGCACCCTTTTACTTTCACACCAAAGCTGAACATGGCAAAGTAAATTAATGGATTTTGATATCAGTTCATTAGGTGCAAGATTCTGAACTAATCTGCTCTGCTTTTACTGTGTGGGAAATTTTAGAGGCCAGCTATGTTTACTGAAAATAAATACATTGATCTTAGGTCTACATTAAATCATTCTGTTGTGGAACTATTTCTCATGTAGGCTTTTCATGCAACTCTGTGAATTACACAAATATGTGACAATCAAATTGATGGCTTCTTAGATTTTTTTTAAAGACAATAGCTTATACCTCAAGATACAGTCAACCAATTTAATATTTGAATCCTTTTTTGTTATCCTCACAAAATAAAAGTTACTTCAATTTCCTCATCCACTTTCCTCTTGATTCATAAGGAAAAATAAACTTGGGAGCCATTACCCTTTTTTACCAGGAGGTACTAGTGGTAAAGAATCCACCTGCCAATGCAGGAGACCAGGTTTCATCCCTGCATCATCAAGAAGATTCCCTGGGGAAGGAAGTGGCAACACGCTCCAGTATTCTTGCCTGGAAAATCCCAAGGACAGAGGAGCTTGGCAGGGTACAGTCCATGGAGTTGCAAAGAGTTGGACAAGACTGAACACACACACACACACACACACACACACACCCTATCTCTCATACATTATCTGGCTACAAGGCATTATGATGTCACAGAAGAAACACTATACGGAAATTCAGGAGATCTGATTTCTGATGCTGGTTCTATCCCTGTTAATAGGAGTGTATGTTGACCAAAAAGCATATTTATGTTACAAATGAGAAGATTGTTACAGAAGCTTGCAGCATTTATAAGCTATGCAAATCTTTAATCATAAGATGGCTTATGCCTTAATGCTATTCAAATGTTAATGAATGTCTGTGCTAAGAACTCTCTATGAGATAGTACGGAATTGAGTAATTTAGGTTTGTGAAGTGAAAAATGTCAGCTAGTAAGTGAAACTGCTCTGAAGAACATCAGGAAGGCCTGCATAGAAAACAAACAAACAAACAAACCTTTATTCATCATATAGAGAGGGCTACAAAACATTCAGAAAGTTAGTTTTGCCTAATACTGAAGAAATGTACTGAAACTCCTCTGTGGCCTTCACATATATCAGGACCCAGGGGATGGTCTTAGCTTTTACTTGTAAAGCTAGTGAGATGTATGCGTGCATGCATGCTAAGTCGCTTTAGTCATGTCTGACTAAAAAAAAAAAGAGAGAGACTATTTAGTTCTTCAAGAATCTGAAAACAGACCAGATGTTTTGCTGTGACTCTCTATAGAGAAGAAGTGAGGCAGGAGTTTGGGTTTAAAAAAAGAAAAAAAGAATGAATCAGTACAGTGATGGAAGGGTAAAGAATGCAAGCATTCAGACATTCTATGGAGGCTTACTTTCTCTCCATTAAGAGACCCATAAAAACGAGCAAACTGAGATCCACAAGGAGAGTCAGCAAGAGCTAGGTTTGTTGTCATCTATACTTCCCTGGACTTCCCTGGTGGCTCAGACAGTAAAGAATCTGTCTGCAGTGCAGGAGATCTGGGTTCAATCACTGGGTTGAGAAGATCCCCTGGAGAATGAAATGGCAACCACTCCAGTATTCTTGCCTGGGAAATCCCATGGACAGAGCAGCCTGGTGGCTACAGTCCCTGGGGTTGCAGAATTGGACATGATTAAGCGACTAACTAGCAACCAAAATTTTATGGTAATATTAGAAAATGGTAACTTGAATCTTTCATATTAAATCATTCAATATATGGACCACATCTCACTGGGCTTCCCAGGTGACTCAGTGGGTAAAGAATCTGCCTGCCAATGCAGGAGATGTAAGAGATGTCAGTTCGTTCCAAGAGTCAGGAAGATCCCCTGGAAGAGAGCATGGCAACCCACTTCAGTATTCTTATCTGGGAAATCCCATGGACAGAGAAGCACAGCAGGCTCTAGTCCATGGGGTAGCACAGAGTTGGACATGGGATGGGACAAATATAAAGGCTCTAAGATGTTAAAGCTAATGAAACACCATACTCCACAGACCCAACTCCTGAAGAGTGCTGTAAGTTGCTCTTTTTCAAAAAAATTGTTGTTGTTTAGTCACTAAATCATGTGCAACTCTTGCAACCCATGGACTGTGGCCTGCCAGGCTCCTCTGTTCACGGAATTTCCCAGACAAGCGTACTGGAATGGGTGCCATTTCTTTTTCCAGGGGATCTTCCTGACCCAGCAGTCAAAGCCATGCCTTCTGCATTGCAGGTGGATTCTTTACCACTGAACCACCTGGGAAGCCCATTTCAAAAATCAGAAATACATAAAACAAAAGCACATTTCTTATTATTTTAAAAAAGGAGATTATATGAATATAACTTTATCACAGGGCAGAGATATATTTCAGAATATAATATTTCAGTTTTAGAACTGCAATTTGGCTATTTTACTAAGAATTGAAATAATCATGCCTAAGGTTAAAATAATTGCTTTTCAAAAATTTGAAAGCAAAAAACTTAACAGACACACAAAGCTTGTATCTATAATACTTATTTTCTTAGATAAGAAAAAAATATACATGCTCCTATTAAGCAAAACATGACTTTCTGAATTAAAGGATTTCGCAAGAGTCTTGATTTTGTTGCATGAAAATGTAATTTGTAGATGTAACTGTTAGGTGATAAATGAAATTATATTAAAAGCATTTAAAGAATGATGAGGATGAAAATCTTCAAATATTTTTATATTTTAGATTTTTCCCTATGGTAATTGTTACATACTAATAAGAAGAGATGAGAAAAAGCTTAGGAAAGAAAATACAAAGTCGTTTTTAAATAAATCGATGACATTGAGAAGTGACCATGAATGAGGTTTCTCACAATAAGGATGCAGACAGGTATTACTTGATGGCATGGACTTTGTTGAAAACTAGTGACAGGCAATGGTTTTGATAGGGGCCAAGAAAACAACAAAATGAGTAGGGAAAAAAATGGTGTCATAGGTGATTTCAGCTGTGACAAGACAGTCAACAAGATGGTATATGGAACTTCAGTAGAAAGACTGAAGAATATATTACTCAGGCAGAAACAATGAATTTGCTGGGCATATTTCATATGGGAAGCAAATATGTTAGAAGGGTAATGTATTTTGTTAAATTTCTTTTCAACATACATCTTTAGAAAGGTTAACATAATCTGCAAAAGAGAGGGCATGCATGCAATTTGTTTCAAAATTTGGCATCTATACATAATGCGAAATGAAGAATAAAGGCTAAGTTCCTAACATGCTTTTGTCACTTGTTCTTTGTACATCTGTGATAGATTTGTTTTTATTTTCTTGATGTTTTACATTCTAATTTAACACTGAGACCCAGATCATTGTAAACTTCGCTGAAACTGGCTGCTAAGGTCAAAGTTATTAACATTACAGGGACTGACAGTCTGACTGATTGCCTAATAATAATTGTTATTTAACTTTTATTTGCTACCTAGAGTGTGAGAACACACTATAGTTTTATTATTCTTGTTTCCATGGGAAACCAGGCTAAGTGCAAGGATAAGACTGTTATTTTTGTGTAGCCCATTAAATTACAGTCCTTTCATTTCATATTTTTACACATGATTGGTGTCCTTGTTGATAAGAGTGTAATGCTTTGCTTCATTATCTGCATTAAATTTTCATAAATATCCATTTTGGTTACAAAATAAGATAATGCAAGTGGTTTTTAGAGTGCAAGTGGCTGTTAGAATTATGTTCAGGGTCTTTTTTCTTTATCCTTTTTCAGAAGAAATATTAAAATGCTGCTGTATAAAAAGCTATCCTGCTTATCTTTAGAAATAAATATATCTCTATAAAAATAATTTTCATACAAACCATGATGTGTTTTATTATTTACAATTTCATGTACATTTCCCCAAATATATGTATGTATGTAAAGTGTATACACACATATACATACACTTGGAATAAAAAGATTTATATAAATTGGATGGGGAGAGAGAAAGAATTCTCAACTTATTACATCTAAGTAGTACATATATGGAAAATAATGTGATAGAAAGAGAGCTAAAAACCCAAAGGCAAAAATCTATAATATCTTAAAGGGAACTTTCCTAGGATAAGGAAAAGTTAAGGGTCAAAAGTAACAATGTACTAAAGTAATTTACTATATATGTAAAATGGATGAGTCAATTAATGGTTGAATTTCATTGAATTGACTACATGTAACAATATGGATGTCGGTGGAGTAGATGAAATATTAGAACACATAGATAATCAACAAATATCAATAAATTACTACATTTAAATATAAATCATGGAATAAATTGTGATACCTTATTTTATGAGATACATAGATATATTTAAATTTATGGAGAAGCAGCACAGTCTGATTTTGGAAGGATTAAATCTATTAAAATGAGTTTTAATATATGTTTTTAAATGTTAACAAGCTAATATGTCAATGGTTTGAAGACATGTTAAAACAAACATTTTAATTTTATTTTCATTGTGGTTTTTTCAAAATCCAGCTTATTTTTAATATGAATATTTTTTAGTGGAATGAAATTACTCTGAATTATCTGTATTCTTAAGGGTAGAGTCATTCATTTTGGCTGCCTGTCAGTCTGGAAGCCAAGACCAGGTTTACACCTCTCCTTGCTTGTCATTTGTATAACCGGATTTCAAGTAATGGAATTGAGTCTCCCCAAGCTAGCCATCTCTCAAAAAACTCTGAATCTATAGCCAACAATGCTAGGACTAAGCTGGAAATTAACAACTGCATCTTTGTGGCAACAGGAATAATGGCAACTGTCTCCAGACTGTCCTAACTTTGAGACAGATGCTGTATTTTCTGAACCTTTCCTCTTGCCCTCATGAGGAAGCTTCATTTCCTGATTTTTCTTAGACTTGGTTAGCTGGCATCCTATCCATGCAAGTATCTCAAAAGCTTTACAGCTTCTTGATTAAAAAACTGAAATATGGTTACTTTTGAAATGATCCAGTCATTTTCTTATGCCACAAACATTTATTGAATGCCTATTATACATCTAGCACCTGCTATTCAAAAGAACCAATGAAAAAAATCCAGTTTATTATATGAAGCCTTCACTTCCATTAGCACTGCCTTATGCTAATTCCAAGTTGGAGGCTGTAGTTTATCCCAGCTGGTTGTAACTTGCCATAACTAAGGGAGAACCATGTACTTCATGTGACCTTTGTGCTACACAGTTTCTAGACCCAACTGCAGACACCCTCAAAATCAAAAGGCAATGAAATGTATTTTAACCAACTGTGTACAGAACTATGCACTCATTCTGACATATTCAGATTTTTTTTTTTTACCCTTAATGAGTCATCCCCCCTTCTTTTTAGTATCTACCAATTCCTTAATTTTTCCCCTGGTAAAACTACGCAATGGATTTTTTTGTCTACTATGTGCTCTATTCACTGACAATAAAAAAATTCTTAGCTTACTTTTTTTCCTGATAGTCTTTGTTTTACAAGGTAACTAGGTAAACATAAGAATAAATATTGTAAAAAAATTAAATGCTAATGATTACACAAATTTAAGAAAAAAAACAATGAGATCAATGAAAAATAAAATAGCAATCAGATTTCTTTCATTAATTCACATATTTAATTAGCTCTTATTATTTGCCAGGAATAAGATAAACATAAGTGAACACACAGACTTTTTTCTATTCTCATTTTTAAATATGACAAAATCAGCAAAAGTCTAGATATGGAAAAACAGGCACTATCATACACTACTTTGGATATAAACTAGTGCAACAATTTTGAAAAGTAGTTTGGTGATACACAACAATAGCTTTAACATGTGTGCATTTAACAGTTTCTCTTCCTGAGACTCTGCTGCTGCTGCTGCTAAGTCGCTTTAGTCGTGTCTGCCTCTGTGCGACCCCATAGACAGCAACCCACCAGGCTCCTCCATCCCTGGGATTCTCCAGACAAGAATACTTGAGTGGATTGCCATTTCCTTCTCCAATGCATGCATGCATGCTAAGTTGCCTTAGTTGTGTCCAACTCTGTGCGACCCTATGGACAGCAGCCCTCCAGGCTCCTCTGTCCCTGGGATTCTCCAAGCAAGAATACTGGAGTGGGTTGCCATTTCCTTCTCCTCCTGAGACTCTGAGATAATTTGTATAAAACATTATGTGCAAAAATTTTCAACTGTTCAACATAATGACAAATTAGAAGCAATCAAAAGACTACAGTGGAGAAACTGTACAGTAGATTATGATGAATTCATGTAAAATATAATCTGAAACACTAAAAATGCTGTTTGTATAACCTAGCTGCCAAAATATAAAAGATCTTAATAAATGACATTACACATGAAGATAAGAATTCCAAACTATATTAAAATTGTGTAAAACACGCTGAGAAAAAAACAACCTTAAGAACAATATATAAGTAATAATTAAAAATAATTTCCATTTAGTTGGTTCCTTTTTTAAAACATTTTTTCTACTTTATTCATTTTACACAGGAAACAATTTTCCTATATATATTTTGGGGGGTTATTTTGATCGTTGTTTCTGTGTCATTTGGTTTGGATACCCAAATGCCAGGGTATCAGGAATTAAAAGGACTTTGAAATGAATTTGTTTTATTTATTTTGTTAAATAGTATTGAGTAATGGGTTGCTCACCTTTGGATTACATATACAAATATACACATATATTATATATATAATATACACATACATACACAAATAGGTTAAGCTAGGAGTCGGACACAACTAAGTAACTGAATGTGTGCACGCGTGCACACTATGCACACACACATACACACACAAAAGCTACTACTACAAAAAGAAACAATAACCTTGTAGCTTAAAATACAAGGGGGAAAAAAGTCTATTTCTCAGGATGAATGGGTGCATGAAGCGTGAAGTCAACTCCAGCACTTAAGTTCTTGATGACTGAATGATCTAGTGAAGTTCACAGCTCAAAGATCACCAAGAACAGACCTATAGTTCACCTGAGTTTGGTTTATTAGTTTGCTGCAGGCCAAGACACAAGTCCTCCAAGGGAAAAGTGTAAACTCTTGGCTGTAGTTCAAAAAAGAGACTGTCTTAGTCAGCTATGATCAGGAGGTAAAACGAATGAAGTTGGTCTGCAAATGTCTCTCCTTAGAAAGGTTAGGCATTTTGCATTTGATTTGTGGCCTTTTAATATAATGATTATATCACCACAACAGGAGAGCAAAAGTAAAAATATCTAAAGCATTGCTGACTTGGGCTGCACATAAATTATATATTTTATTACATGTAATAAATAAATGCTTATCAGATTTTTCTCAAAGTTTAAACTTCAATTAAGACAACTGAAACTTATACTCCATAAGATGAAGTTTAATAAGAATTATTCATGTAAAAGTAGTACAAATATTATTTTAAATATAAATGATAATTTTTTTCTAGATTTTGTAGTATAATAATAAATATGGATTACGTTATACTTCCCAGGTGGCTCAGTGGTAAAAAATCTGCCTACCAATACAGAAGACACACATTAGATCTCTGGATTAGGAAGATCACCTGGAGTAAGAAATGGCAACTCACTCCAATATTCTTGCCTGGAGAATTCCATGGACAGAGGAGCCTGGTGGGCTACAGTCCATGGGGTCAGAAAGAATTGGACACAACTGAGCAACTAAGCACACGTGCTCACATGGATTATATTTACGTATGCTAGGCAATCAGCTATTTCTTGTCTAAATCTGAATTTTAAAAACTTTTCTTGTATCATGTACTTTCCACATTACTATGAAGGGTATACCACCCCAAAATATGTCTGTCAAGACATGCCCTCACAAAATATGCTACTTTCATACACTGATCATTTTGAGCTGTTGGCACTTAAAACGAAGCAAATATAGGGAAAGGATTTCTTTGAATATCCCTTATCTGCTTAAAGAAAAATTTTGCAAAAGGAACTAATTTGTCATAAATCACTCTCCAGGAGTTTCATCACCCAGAGAAGATTAACTCTTTAAAGGAGAGGAGACAAGAAATGACTGTCACACTCAAAGAGACTTTTTAAATAAATTATCATAACTCCCATCTACTCTTCTTAGAGTCCAGTCAACTTTCCTAAAAATCACTTACTCCCCTCTAACAGACCCACATCCTCCTCCCCTTAGCCTATTAATATGGCATTTAAATTTGAATTCTAAGCCACTTCTGGAAGTTACTTAATTTTCTGTGGGTATTTCTCATGTTCACATGAGGTATACATGATAGTAAATTTTTGTTTTCTTTTGTTAGGGAGTCTCAGCTGAAAACTGAAAAAAAAAGTGGAGGGGAAATTATTTTTTCTCATTTTTCCTCCCATACAACAATTATAAGACAAGGACAATATTAGTTAAGGAAAACTGTGACAGACACATAACTCTAAGCTTTTTAATTAGAATCAAATAGATACTAGATGATCCATCTCCTTTGACAAAGCAAAATTAATTGTTATTTTGAATTAACTCATTCCATATTTTGGGGAAACTCTATGCCATATTTTAGAAAGTAAACATGTTAAATATCATCAAAGTATTGAAATCAGGGTATTACTTTCTGTATGTTCCTAACACATCTTATGCTTATAAATTAATTTTATATAAAAAAGAGAAAATATAATATATATGTATTGATGCACTTATATAATCTGATTATTTTCTAAGGAAAGTAAAACAATGAAATATTCATAATGTATCTCTGGATATTAATTTTGGGCTTTGTAAGCCTTTTTTGTTGGAACTTTTTAAAGTACTTTGCAAGTACTGACTGAAATTTATGATCATGACTTTGAAAAATAAAAAATTATATAGGAAATGACTTTAATGCCACATTATTTCAAAAAAAAGTGGACTTTTTTTTCGATTGTGTTTTTATGATACCAGAGCAATGAGCTCCTGGATGAGAAGAGAGACTTGTTATGAAAACTTGAAGTTATCGATTGGCAAGATAAACTCTATTGCTCAAAAAGGCCTTAAGGTGAAATCTGAGGAGAGAGCAAAAAACTGCTGAGATGAAACAGTTTTATAAAGTACAATGGAACATAAAATGTAGTATTAATGTAGAAGAAAGAAAACTGATGAAGATATAGGATAGTTCTCAAAAGGCAGTATGGGAATTAGATAAGATGCTATTAGTGTATACGAAAACAAATCTAAAATAAAACAGTAATCTGCAATATTCCAAAGTGTGTGCATACTTTAAACAATATTCACACAATTATAAAACTATTTCCAAAAATGAACAGGGTGGTTCTAATGGATATAATATGACATTAGATAAATGCTTATTTAAAATTTTGCCATCTTTAAAATCAACTAAATGAGCATTAAAATTATTCTCAATGAAAAAGGCTATGACTAATTTTCTCTTAATTTAAATTGCTTTGTAAATAAACATAGATAGGTTAATGTTGTCTCAGCAGTTGCGGTGCATGGTCTTAGTGGCCCTGAGACATGTGGGATCTCAGTTCCTGACCAGGGGTGGAACCCACGAGCTGTGCACCGGAAGGTGGATTCTCAACCACTAGACCACCAAGTACTCCAACTCTGTTTTAGAAGTGTATGTTAAGAAAACACAAATTTGTATAGTTGCTTCCCTTTCATCCATGGATTCTGCATTCCTGATAGAGGGAAGGGACTGTTGGGTGTCAGGTAGGGAAGGGCTGGCAGAGACCTGCAACTCTCCTCCACCCTTTTGTATAAGGGACCTGAGCATTTGCAAAATTTTGTATCTACCAGGGTCCTTCTGTAGATAAAAATGCTCAGCTAAACAGATATATTACTAAAAAATCATATCAAAACATCTGTATGAATTTACTTCCCTACTTACTTTAAAAGTGAAATGGTACTCCCTTTTTCTGGGAGTCTGGGTGGCTGGGACTGTTTGCAAATATATGAGTTTGGAGGTTATAAGGACTGCAAAAAGTGAAACATAAGCAGTGGGCAGAGGCCAAGAATGCAAATTGTCTTCTAGGTCTCTGGCAAGTTCCTCATAGCAAAGATGAATCACCTAACCAAATGCCAATGATGACCTTGTTTATAACAAGTAACTGCAGCAGCAGAACTGCTAACTCTGTTACTCAATCGAAACTAACCAAAAAGTGTTGATTTAATAAAAGATAGCTTGTATATTTTTCATCAAGAATGACCATGGAATAAAATATAATACCTTGGATTTCAGAAAAAAAATTTAAAAAAAAATCAGAGAAATACAAAGTATGGGAATATCTAGAAAATCTATAAAGCATAAGATCATAATGGACAGAACGTTTAATAGAGTAATTTGTGCAAACACTAATAATGCATCAGTCCTCAAAAGGGAGTCTATACATTGATTGTCTCTTCTCTGTTTTCCCCAACCACATGGCAAATGTTTCAAGGCCAACTCTTCTGCCATTTTTTCCCTTATCTCTCTTGTTCTAACATAAATGCCACTTTCCTGTTAAGACCACCTGTGTCCTTTTAAGCAAATTTAACTCTTCTATCCTAAATTATCTAATAATTTTCATCTATTATAATCCAAAACTGTGGCTTCATCCATTCTACCAAATAAATATTCATTTATGCAGTACTTATGTTCTTGGCCTAAAATTATTCAGACTCTTTGTCAGACACTCAACATAGATAGCAAACACAATGCATGCTTCCATCAGGTAAAATATGCACCCCTTTCCCCTAGAGCTTACACTTTGCTTGAGAAAATAAACACTAAACTTATAACTAGAGTCAATATCAGAGTTACATCCTTGAGAGCTGAGTGTAATTTCAAATAATCTACTTAAGGAAACAAAAAGCACCTATTGACTAACTGATATTGAGCTGAGAACTGATGGATGGCGTGGCGCCAGAGAAGTGGTACCAAAGAATAGGGGCGAGCCTACCAGAGGAGGCCCAGAGGAGAGATCTCATGAACTGAAAGAACTAGCAGGAGTTCCAGGCTGGAGCACAAGGCCACATCTGGAAAGTGGTGAGACTGATGCAGAGCTAAGGCTGAGACACAAGGTCCCTGGTAGTCCCCTGAGGAAACTGGCTTTTTCCAAGGCCGATGGGAAGACGTTGAAAGATTTTTATGAATACTATTATTTTCTTATTATTGATGACTGATTTTTTTGGAGTTTACTTGTGAGATTTGGTATAGTATATATCCTCAACTAGATTGAAGGATTACCTAGGGGAAGCAACATCCAGTCTATTTTTCTATCCCCAACACTGATGCCTGGCACCTCAACTTTCTCTGGCTCAGCTGAACTCCTGACAGTTAGTACATTCACAGTATTGTATAAAAGATCACACTATCTAGCTCCAAAACATTTCTGTCACTTAAAAAGTAAATAACTGAATAAATATTCCTTAAGAAGATGGCAAGATGGGGGAGTCGTGATCAGAAATTTCTAGTATTATATACTACAAATTTATTTTCAGTTCAGTGGATAAGATTTTTTTTAATTGATAAGCTGAAATGTTTCCATGGAAGCAATCTAGAATATTCAGAGCTATGAAAGAAAGACCAATAAGATTTTAGATAATATCTGTGCCTGCTTGTAATTTGTGAGTGCTTCATCTATTCAAATCCAAAGGGCAGAAGTAATGACTAGAAATTTCAAAGAAATATAAATAAGCAAAACATGAGACATTTAAAAATGTTTAATGTTTGACTTTTTAGTAATGGAAAATAAACCTTTTCAATTAGAATTATGATGGTAAGTTAAATGAATAAAATCAATTCTCATTTTCATGGTTAAGCTATTGTCCTTGCATTTTGCCTAGTAAAATATAAAATTCTATAGGTAAACATTAAAAACAATATCACTAAGACTAAAACTGTTTTAGCACATTCCAAATTAGTTTCATTTCAATTTATTCAATCTGGATATGTTCATCTATAACTCAATTAGTCTGTCCTGCCAGGAAATATGAGCAACAAGTTCATCAAATACAGGGACTTTTGTATAATAAATTGGTGAACTAGATGATGTTGGAAAGCAAGAAGAGAATGATGAAATAACCCAAAGATTAATAACTGTTGGAAACAGTTACCATTACAATGGCTAAGGAATAATAAAGGGAGAAATGCTTTTACTAGAACAAAAGTCTTCAGATTTTGCTGATGCATATTATGGCAGCCTGCAGAAAATGAGTGGGAATAAACTCTGAGGATATATTTTGAAAGAGTACAAAATGCATAATTGGATGGGGCCAAATTTGTTGATTTGGCATACTTCTCAGAGACTCTGAATTTATATGTTAAATCTGCTCTAATAATTTGTTTGCTTTGTTGACTGAAATCTGGGCTTAGTGCTTGCCAACATTCAGTGAAGTTGAAAGATCAGAACATCTCTAACATAATACAGAAGGGGGAAAATCCAAAAGCTTAGGGAAGTAGGGATGTAGTAATAGATGTATCATGTACCATCTGCTCCCTGATTATATAGCAACAGAGGACAAAAGGACACCTCCTTCCCTAAGGCACTGATAATACATGATTGAATGGAAAGGGCAGCATCACTGAAAGAATGATGGCAACAGTCATGTGCAGGCTGAATCAGATTGTAGAAATGACACCATTGAGATGGACTTTCTTTTAACAATGAGGATGAAGGTCTCAGAATGGTAGATGCTTGGGGAAACAATTACATTGCGAATAAGAATGTTTTGGCGCTCATGATCTTTGGCAGGTGCTAATTAACAGGATACCATGATTGAAACAGATTGGCAGTCTATCAAAGCATCACTTGATCTTTGTAACACAAATAAACTCTGGTTTTGATGGACAGAAACCTTACTGAATCATCGGAGTGGACAATTATAGCCTCTCACCCTGTTTTCAGTTTATCTGAAAGGGATATCAGAGTCTCCTCAAAATTATGAATTACATGGCATGATATATTTAGACTGATCAAAGGAAAAAAACACAATCAAGAATATTCTATTCAGCGAGGCTATCATTCAGATTTGAGAGAGAGATAAAAGGGTTTCATCTATAGGAAAAATCTAAATGAGTTTAATACCACTAAACCAGCTTTATAAGAAATGTTAAAAGGTCTTCTTTAAATGGAAAAGTAAAGATCATGACTAGATATATAAAATTATAAAAAGAAAAATCTCATTGGTAAAGGCAGTTGTATGGTAAATGTGGTAAATGAACTACTTATAAATCTAGTAGTAAGATTAAAAGACAAAAGTAAAATTTCATATATAAAAAGTAGTTAATGGATATAGGAAACAAAAAGATATAAAGTAAAAAAATCAAACATGGGATGAGGAGTAAAAATTCGGAGTTGTTAGAATGCATTTGAATTTAATAGATCATTAATTTAAAATAACCATTAATGATTAGTTATTAATTTAAATTAATGATCATTAATAATTAGTTATAAATTTAATTTAATGATCATTAACTTTAAATAACTGATAATTAATGTGTTATCTTAAATTAATGATCATTAATTTAAAATAATCCTCATGTATATATATATAAACCTCATATAACCACAAACACAGAATCTATAATAGATAAACCTACAATTTTTAATAATGATTACTTTAAATATTAATGGACTAACTGCTCTAATAAAAAGACAAAAGACATAGAGTAGCTAAAGGATTTTAAGAAAAAAAGACCTGTATACATGCTGCTTACAAGAGACATACTTCAGCTCTAAAGACACACACCAATTGAGAATGAGATAGAAAATATCTACCTTTGGCTCTCTTATGAGTGTAGTGACTTATTATGGTAGAAAAAAATTCACAGAAGCCCCTGAAATGTTTCTCCCTATCAGCAGAGCACAGAAAAAGCATTGCTATGTCACCGTGAGACTTGTGGGGGTTAGTGCTGCCATCAAAGAAGTAGGAATAGGGGTTCCTGGTGCAACTCTATTTAAATTGCTCCTTGGACTTTGCTGTAGGTGAATGGATCTTGAGGAATGAGTGTAGATTAATGTAAATGTAAACAGAGAATTACATAAACTGCAGCTGCTTTTCCAATTGTGTTAAATTTTAGAAACAAGTCAATATGACTTCTGTAACATGGCATACCATTATTGACTGAGTGTATGATTTTTCTGGACCAGGTATATGATGGGATGAACTGTCCCCCTGCCCAAATTCATATGAAGTCTTCTCCCTGAGTACCTCAGACTGTGACTATATTTGGAAATATGGCTGTAGCAGTTGTAACTGACTAAGATGAGGTCATACTGGAGTACGGTAGGCTTCTATTCCAATTTGTCTGGAATTCTTGTAAAAGTGAGAAATTCACACAAAGGCCTTCATATGGGAAAAACAACATATGAAATTGGAATTATGCTGCCACAAATCAGAGAACAGCCAGAGACTAGGAGAGAGACTGGAACAGATCTCTTCCTGTGCCTTCTAGGGAAGGATGGCCATGCCAACAACTTGATCTCAGACTTCCGGCCTCCAGAATTGCGAAAAGATACATATCTTTTGTTAAAGTTACCATATTTGTGGCATTTTGTATGGAAGCCCTAGGAAACTAACAAAAGGAGTCAGTAATTTTTTTTTTTTCCCCTGCGAAGGGACATTGAGTAAATATTTAGGATTTACAGACTATTTGGACTTCAACACAACCATTTGGCTCTGTTATTATAGCATGGGATAAGCCACAGACAGTACACAATGAGTAAGTATGGCAGTGTTCCAATAAAACTTAACTCTATTAGTAGAACACTCAAGTTTTGTGAAGGTAATATTTTGTCAAGAATGCTATTTGCCTATATCTTTCTACTCTAGGTTCCAGAATCTTGATTATAAACATAAGGTAAATTTTGTCAATTCACGAGTCTATATTTGAAATTTTTTGGCATGGGTTCTTCAACACAGGATACGTAAAAATTATTATATTGATAAGTATTGAATTTCTAGTAGAGAATGAGTTCTGCATATATTTTATTATATACCGAAACAAGTGAAAAGTATATATAACATCCCCATGATTAGAGACACAATTTTTAATTTCTTATTGATAAGTAGCTTGAAATTTTATAGCCCCCTGGAATTAGAGATAAGTTTTACATCTATTCCAGACTATATCTTTTTCTGCATCATGCAAAGTCTTCAAATTCTTCTCAAGGTGCTCAAAGTTCTTATTTCATCATATTCTTCTTTACTATGATGGCACTTTCTATTTTTTATGTTCTTATTGCTATTCTTTAAAAAAATAAGTACTTTATGCTTTCTCTGGCACTTACACAACATTTCACTTTAACAGTATTTCATCAATGGTCATTTCCTGAGAGGCCTTGGTTTCCTATTAAGTAGTCTGCAAAATGCCGGATGCTCGTTTTATTACTGACGACTGTACATTGTGTCTTCTCCATATAACCCTGTTGTCCTCCTGGTTCTGTGCCCTCTACTGTCTCTGGACTTGAAAACATCTGCGAATCCTTCTTTTGGGAAATCATAGTCTGATTAAAATAATAAATGAATGCCAATTTCACAGAGGACACAGAGCAACTAAACTAACAGAAATAGAGTGAAAGAGACAGTATGGACAACATGCAAAGCTGAAGGGAAACTTGAAAAATATATTTATATAGATAAAAACTCAGCTATACAAGAAAATCTATATTCAACAATGACAAAGACATCCAAATAGAATTGTTTACAATAAATTTAGTTCTTTACAAACAGCTACTCTGAATGTGAACCATTCATTTAGAATGGGAAATCTTGGTGCATTCCTCAAAATAAACCAGTATGTGGTCACAGTCTTGTTGTCTGTAGTCAGGATCAATCTTGTAGCCATATTTAGTTTGTCATAAATATTAAAACACTTAAATGAAATTACATGACACTGTAGATTTACACCACATTGTTTAGTCTGTATTTGGCTTCAACTGATAGAGGAGTTGATTAGTAGTAGCTTGGCCAAAAAAGAGTTCTTTTTTTCTCACAAAAAGTCCAGAATTAAGAGATTGTTGATGTTGGTTCAGCCAATCAACAGGAGCAATCCTAAAGGACCCAAATGGCCACTGCAGCCCCAAACGGCACATCCTATTTAAGAAAGGAAGAAGAACGTAGAGAAAATGCTAACTCACATCAACCATCCTTTACAAGGAAAGCAAAAGCTTTGTCACAAGCCTAGAATGCACTACAGCTGATTTCTTCTCCTTGTTCTCAACTGATTCACATAGGTCTCCCTAACTGAAAGGAGAGCTGAGAAATAATTACTAGTGTTGGATTCTCTAAAATCATTTTTATTTATGAGAAAAAATAGAAGTATAGATTTGGAACAGGTGGTATAAAATGTCAAACACACCCATTTACTACGGGAAGATAAGAACCGGAACACTGGGCTCCATTCCTGCAGTGGCATCAACTGACTATGCCCGGAAGGATATCCTCTCCACCAGATGTCCCACTGACTGTGCTGCCTGTGAGGCTCCTTCAGGGATTTGTGACTGTGGTTCCAATGCTGCAGTGATAATTAGGGACTTGGCTGTTTATCCTACAGCATATAAAGTATAAGGGTCATAGTTAATTAATATATGTAATGGTTCTTTGGGTAAATAATTTCTTAATTTTTTTTCCAGTTTCCATTTACTTTTAGTTCCCCTGTAGGTTTCCTTCTAGTTTTCTTCACTGTATTTCTTCCTCTCTTACACTTTTACATTTTTTCTCTACTTTTGCACTTGATCAAATTTTACTTCTTGTTTCTGATCAGATAGTTTTTGCCACATTTCCTTTTTTCTTTATCCTATGCATTGTCTTTCCATCTACCTAATTCTTATATTTTTTCCTTCTTCCCTTATTTTCCACATTCTGTGCTACCAACATGTTTGTTTTCACTAATTCCCAGAGTTCTCTCTTTCTGTTTACATGCTACATTTCATTGTTTTCCTCATTGTTTTATAGCTTGCTCTTTGTTTCCTTATACTTCTGCAGCTGCTTTTTTTTTTCTCCACCATTTCAAGATCAGAGGCTTCATTTAGATTTCTTGTAATTTTTTATTCAATTTCTGTTTGTCTCTAGTAGAAATTAAAATGAATTGTGTGTGATATTATGTTTTAGAATATTTAAACACCTTATTTTACTAATAGAATAACCAAATGATCTATAATTGTGTAAACATCCAACATAAGTAAACTGAGTTTGAACACATCCTTAATGAAAAAAAATGTGATCTCATCAGTGTAGTGTTTCAGTGTGTATATATAGTTTGCATCAATTGTAAACTTTCTTAGAAACCATAGAAAAGGTCTTGAAAAGGTTAGCTGAGAATGATACTGGCAAGATAAACAGAGATACTGAGAGAAGATGTAGATGGAGGGTAGAATGATTAATGCTGTATCTACATAGTACAGGTGTTTGGTCCTTGAGTAAGTAGTCAGAAAACAAATTGAACATTTATTCTCCTTGACAGAGGGATTAAGAAATGTGGTTGATTATACCTTTATAAATGAAGCTTTGAGTAAACTGCTGTCTTGATTGATTTCTTTGGTATTTGCTAACACTGCAACTGAACATTCTGCTGGGAATTCTTTTATTTGTGTTTGCTTCCTGAAGACGTGAATTAACTCATAATTAATGAGATTAATAAAGACATTGTGAAATAGCTGTGATAGTTTTATTAGCAACTACACTGGAGTCTAATCAAACACAAAATATTTTAGGCACAACGACGGTGTCTGCATAAAACTTTCTCAACATTAAAATGCAAGAGGTTAATATAACATTTCACTAGAACTTGATCGAAAAAAAGAATATTAGAGTGGGACCTAAATCTGGGTCTACTACAATCCGAACCTATTGTTTATTTGAAAACAAAGAGCTTGATTTATTCATTCAGATTTCTTCAAACTAGATTTCATCACACATCAAGCACTTTTTGAACATCTTTTGCTACCAGGGGCAAAATGCTGAAAACAACAGAGGCGTCTAATGCAGTGAAAGATCAGGCAATGTAGCATTGAATGATAAGACTTATGAAGGGAGAAAACAGAATCCTCTGAGAAATAATAAGGTGGGTTGTGGGAGTGTCTTTTGGACATCTTCATCATGGAAAGCCACCTTGAAGAGGTGCTTGATAAGGTGAGATCTGAAAAGTGACTAAAGGCCAGCCAGGTAAGTATTAGAGGTAACGGCATTACAGAAGAAAGATTCAAAGTAGGGCAAGTGATCTCAGGAAGAAAGAATTTGGCTCTTTCAAAAACCTGAAAGAATCACTAGTGTAGTTGGAAAAGCACGTGACAGAGAGACTATGGCAAGTTAGGCAACTGATAGTTCGGTTAAAGGTTTTAATTTTGTTCTAACTGCAGTAGGAAGAGGACCCCTAATGTGGCTCTAAGTTTCAAAATTTGTGATAAAACATATATTTTTTAAGTATAGCATTTATAAAGCAATTCACTATTAAAAATTTCATATATATCTTAAAGAAAAGCATAACCTCTCATACACCCACCACTCATACTGATCTACCAATGTTGCTGTCGACTTAAAAAATACCACAACCTAAAAACTGAGAGTTATGTTTCATTCAGTGGAAATTTTTAGGACGTAAATTTAAAATGCTTCCCAGGAGGTAGCATCTCAAGGAGCCCTCACAGAACTGCTCTGAGGAGGTGAGAGGAGGAGCCATGTTATATAGGAGTAGCCGGGTCATACAGAAGTTCTACAACAAAAGGCAGGTAGTCTGAACATCAAAAGTATTTTTATGAACTAAAGAAAACCAAATATCTCAAGAAATTTAGTGCTTATCTATGTATGAGAAGATGTAAGAGTCTGGGCTCACTGCTATCATTCCTTTCAAAATGCATCTCAGCCACCTGGAGCCACTATCTTTTTTTCTTTTTTCTTAATATATATATATATATATATATATATATATATATCCTGAGTTCCTCAGTGCTCATGGTACGGACTGGCTGTACTGTTCTTCTTCCTGGGTACCCTTAGGGCTCAGAAATTCACATTTGGAGGGCTAGAATCACTGATGACTGTGACATCCTTGTTTAGGGATATGGCAGGAATACTCCATTTATCACTGCTATAAAAGAGTTTTCTTACCCATTTGATTGATTTATCACCACACTCAATGGGCTATATCATATATCATTTATACATACCTCATTATTGGGAAGAAGTTTATGTATCTTTTATCTAACAAATAATACTTGAGACACTGTTTTTGCAGATATAACCGCATAATAAGGGGCACTTTTTCTATTACATCAAAAATAGAAAGTATGATCCATGTGGAAAGAAAATGACTTTAAACATTCCACAACCACTACCTCCACCAAAAAGAAACCCTGAAAATTATCTAGAAGAACATCTTTTTCATTATTTATTAAAGCTATGCTAACTAGTGAGTTTACCTGCTATTCCAGGCTTCTTACACAAAAGCCTGAAGCAAGAGAAGCAATCACTGCTCTTAAGCCCTGAAAACAGGATTTGAGCTTTTCTCTCCACACATCTAGCAAGGGTGGAGGTAGGGAGAGCTTCAGCTGAACATTTTAGAGATTGAGAAACCTGCTGGGCAAGAAGTTTCCAACAACAGCGAGAAGGTCTGCAGTGATCAGTTAGTGAGTTGATATGAGCTGTTAGAGGTGCACCCAGGTTAGAGCTCTACTTCACAACTTTGAACAGTCAGAAGGCCAACATATAGTTGGCATCTATTGGTATTCAGCTGCCAGTCAGTATTATTAGGTACTTAGAATAAAGAGTCCAAAATAATGGTTAAAAAGCAGCAGCTAAGAGGAAAAAAAGAGGAAAGCCGGAGAAAAAGAAGACAAAGGAAAAATACGAGGACCAAGTGGGAACCTCCCATGGGGGAAAAACATGCACCTTTCGGATTGGCAGCAGGTATTTTGCATAGGGCAGGCTCTAGGGTGAGGAGATAAAAAGTATGAAAAAGGGAAATCAAGATGGGTTGAGGCCACTCCTTTGAGGTCAGCCACTCTCACCTATTGAGGGTGTACTAACAGCTATTTGCTTAATGAAATCTTGAACTCGAATCAAGCTGTAACAGTGGTCCATCATTTCAAATCTTCGCTATGACGAGACCAAACCACGGAAAGAAGCGCACCCACCTGACAGTATTAGGCAGGGAAACAAAATCAACCAAGAATAAACTGTGACACCACTGGAGCAGAGAACCTGTGCTTTTCTTTTTCTCTCTTTGCCACCTAACATGTTTAAGGATAAAAGATCTAGAGTTAAACTGAGTAATAGAGATGACTTTAAACCTATGAAACCAGTTAGAAACTTGTGAGATGATCTGCCAGGTTATTTTTTATCAGGCAGGTCTCTAAGAGAAAAACGATGACACATTCAATTTAGCATCATTTTTGGAGAATTTAATAAACTGACAATTAAGAAGCGTGTGCCCAGATTGAAGAAAAAAAAAAAAAGACACAGGGATATTGCAGTAGTCTGGTTAACGAGAGGACGGTTACTGCCTCAAACCTGAAAGGTGGAAAGAGGGAGCTGTTACTCAAAGGAGAATCTATGGAAAGGCCACTTAAGAGCAGCTGTACCCTTAAGTCAAGTGTATGCTGGAGAATAAATGCATTGACGTTTATCTCTTTCTCCTACATCTGAACTCCCACTCAGCTTCCCAATAAATAGACAGACTGGTAACCAGACAGATGTTATGAGATTTCACTAGCTAGTCTTTGCAGGTCAGCTCGAGAAGATATTAGTGTGGGTTCAGAGATGGAGAGGTAGGGAGAACAGGTCTGGTGCACTTTTAAACAAAGAAAATCAAATGTTCAGGGGAGCATAGTTGAAGTGATTGCAGACAAAAACAAAAGGCCTTTTATTTTTAACTCACCAAGTTTGCCAGAACTGTGGCTCCTAAAAACTTTTCTGCCAGGAGTTTAAAATAATTAGCTGTCAAAATGTTTTTCTGATTTTCAGATCAAATTTAGAAGAGGAATAAATAGATTTTGTTAGGGCAAGAATGATCAAATACAGAAAGTATCATAATTCTTATTTGCAAGACAATCTTTGCAGTATAATTTTTGGAAAAGGAGTAAAGATGTAATACTAGTAAAAAGAAATTGTGTTTATCATCAGAGAAAACTGGGGTTCATTTTTGCCTTTATAAATTAATTGCCAGGCATCACTGAAGTCACTTGTCCTTCTGGAGCCTCAGTTTCTTTATTCATGAAATGTTATTATCTTCCACTAGTTTTCAGTGTAGATTAAAGGAGACATAACAATGATAAGCACATTATCATTTGACCAGCCTGAAATTCACCTCTATAAAGTCATATAAATTCACCTTTATAAAGTCATATAAAGGAGTTAAATAATGTTAAAGAGAGAGTTGGTATATGGAGGTACCATTGAAAATACCATAATTGAGTACTTTAATTTGTCTTTTACTTAAGAAAAAGTGACCTTTTTGGTTTGGCTTTGAAAAGGATAAATGAATCAGTATCTTCAGAGGGGCACAGATATTTCAGGAAGAGATTCATTGATCTAGTAGTATGATTTAACAGAACTGTGACCAATTAAGGTCATCATTTTCTAAGATCTCTGCATACCTTGTCATTGAGAGGGAACATAGGCGCCCTGAGTGACAAGGTCAGGGAAACTTTGGGACATCGGCAGAGGGTGGCTCCAAACAGGAAGTAGCTGCAGGGGATGGCAAAGAGTCTCCTGAGGTAAAACCAGCCAGGTTAGGTGGAGCAGAAAGCCCTGGTGGCTGACCTTGAAGTAAGTAGAGTGAAACATCCTTGAAGGAGGCATTATGATCTGCTCAGTCTTATGTGCCCTACCCTGAAAGCATGCCAACATAATTTTACTTCCTTGAACTGGCCATATTTCTTAGCGCTTCTGTCTTTCAGATTTTCTTCCCTCTTGTGGGAATGTCATACCTGTTCTTGCCGCCTCTGCACCTGCTTGGACTAGTTCCCATTTTTCTGTCATGAGTTAGTGAAGGTCTCAGCTTAGCTACACCTCACTCAGGTATGTGCTAGGCCTTGTCAGCAACTGTCCTATGCACCCACCTCTCATAACTTTTACCATACTATGATGTTAGTACTAGAGAAGACTGCCAACGGCATGAGGGGGGAATAGAAAGTTATGCCTTTTCATTGCCACCTTCTAGGGATGTGCATGCCACATATTTATTTTTCTTAAATAAATCCATGAATGGTTGAAAGAATGCATGAACACCAGAGGCTTGCTAGTACTCTGCCATTAACCTAGGCATCAACAGAGTTCAGATAGTCATATTTAGCCTTGACCTGACCTCCAAGAAATGTGACTCAAGTTCTTTTGAGCTGCTTATCAGAGCCCTTATCTTCTTGATCCTCCACTCTTTCTTATATTGCTATACTGTATTTTAATACAGATTATATTTGATTTATTGGATGACTAGAAGCCCATAGGAGAAAAATACAAACTCATTTAGCGAGCTTTACAATTTAGTCATCTCTCTACTGCCCACACCAAGCCTAGAATACAGTATGTGAAAAATAAACAGTTAAACATGAATGAATAAGTTGATACTGAATCAAATTCTTTCTTTGCTACCTAAGTTATTAGGCACATCTTAAAGAGGGAAAGCGCTATGACTAATTTGAAATTTTAATGTTATTTGGAAAAAACTAAGGAAGTCTATACTTTATATTATTTATTGGATTATTTATAATCCAATTTAGATGTTCTGTTTAGATATAAATATAAGAGATGTGTTGGTAAAATAATTACAGAGCAATGTTTATTTAGGCTTTTTATCTAGATATTATAGAAAATATATTCTAAAATATAAAAAGGGTGTTCTATCATTTTCTAGATATACATTTAACATTTAAGTATTACATAGAGAGCATTTAATTTATATAACATGCTATTTGTTTTATTGTAGCTTATAAAGTAAGGTCTTCCTACTAATTAAAAGCAATTTTAGACGAAAGAGCTTTGGAGTATTTCACGAAACAGTCTATTATAATAGTTTCAGTAGTTATACAAGAAGTGGCAATCTATTAGGAATAAAGATGAACCTCAGTAGCCCTCACCCCATCTGCATATAAATAATATTGCTGATCGATGAAAATAACACATTACAAAATAAAGAGAAAATAGAAAAAAATCCATAAACCACGACTATACGAAAAAAACCAGAAAATGAGAATCCAATTTCATTAGTGAAAATCCCCCCAACCATGAAGCAAAAGAAAACGACAGCCTTATCCAAATTACATATCATTAAACAAAAATTCTCAGTTATGAAACAATTCCTTAGATTACAATTAAGATTGATAGACCAAATAAATGGAACTTTGGGACTGTTAAAGAGTTTATGCAGCCAAGGAGTCAATGAATTAACTCAGAAGAATCTGAATTGCTTGAAGAACTTTTATATTCTCATTAACCAAAAGACGCATGAGATGTTGAGTCTAACATTAAAATTTGAGCCATGCTGCTATACCAATTCCATTTCCTTCAGCACCCAAGGGTACCAATATTGCTTTTAAACTAGTCCCTAAAAATGTTTTAAAATCAGCTTTGTTTGAATATTAGTATAGGATTAACATTCACCTCTTTGTAAATGTAGCACTTTAGTCTTTACCAAAGATATGGCAGAACAGTTTTAAAACACCTTTTCACACAAATATTAAGCATGATGGGCAAGAACTGGTAATAAGACTTTTTTTCTACTTCATTAGCATTTTTCAGTAATCTTTTGGCTTCAAATTGAGCTACTAAACACAGCACAGCAAACATGAAACAGCGCCATGAAAACACAACATGTCTTATCACATTCACGAGTCCAATCAACTCTGAGTCAATATACTAAGAATCTAGATAGGCTTTCCAATAATCATATTTGAGGAGTCCAAGTAGATATAGTAATCCTTTTCTTACCTTAAGAAATCTGGCGCTGAATTCTTCCTTGGGGTTTAGACTGGTTGCTAAGAGTCAAGGTGAATTAGGGTATCAGTATTTTCCTGGAAGGGAAATGATAGAGTATCAAAACTCTGAACACCACAGATAAAATTCAAAACATTATGACTCACCAAATTGTCTCACTCTATGACTTCAAAATGAACACTTTGGAAAGCAATAATCTTTGAAGGAGGATTAAAGAAACTGGTCTCACAAAACTGAGGGGTAGAATAGGGTAAAGGTGAGAGTAAAATAGACTAGGGAATAAGAATAGTATGTGGTTTTACTTATTTTTTAAGACAAAACAAAAAAGAAACAAGCATAAAATAAAACGATTAGAGAATATAAATTCCAATGCAAGAAATGTGCTATTCTATTCTGAATCTTTTGTCTATTATTTCTCAGAAGGAGCCTTTGAGACATTAGTATAAAGACTACATGAGGTTTTCCCAAGTGGCTTGGGAGAGTCTGTGTTCCAATTTTCTACCCTCTGGAGAAATGAAAAAACATTTTTAAATCAATGTGCTCATATTTTCATGAATTTTTCTTATAAAATCCAATATTCTTTATACCTATAACAATGTTTGCTATTTTGGATGATTTTCTTTTTAACTGCATGCTGTCAACTTGGATTATCTATATTCTACTATTGGTTTAGACCTTTTAAATACTAACATTTCCAATTGCCTTAATTCTTTCCACATAAATTTCCCCATTTATGTGTAGACTTATAATACTTTGGACTGTCTTTGCTTTGTTCATTCATTCACCTGCAAAACTTGGTTGAGTGATTGTGTAAAAGAAGCAAAAGCCAACTGTCATCCTATGAACAGAGTCCTTCTTGGCTTGAATGCAGTCCAAAACTTTCAACATGCATTTTGTAATTATTACAGCTTATTTAATGTTTAAATACATGTGACACTTGATCTTGTCCAATTTAAAGGCATAAAATAATTTTGATGCATATTTAAACTTATCAATAATAGTCTTTCCCTTTCTAATTTTAGACAGTGTGACTAATATAGGATTTAAGAAAGCAAAATAACATTTAATCCACACTTTATCATCATGGTTCTCTCAGGATTACAAGACTGAGAAAAGTCTCAAAGACTGAGACAGAAGTCCTCTCTCAGGACTTGTGTAAACAAATATATATTTTTTAATCTGTGGCACATTGTTAAAAATCTACCCTTATTTTTAAGAGATAAGCTCAAGGGAAAAGAAACATTTGAAAGCTAGATTTCTTTGCTTCATATGACCAAGCTTTCTAATGACTTATTTTCCTGAGAATTATTCTATGTTTGAATCTTTCTGCTTATGTTCTGGAGCTTAATGGACATTTTTAAAGTACTGAAAAATCCCAGATTATACTTAGCCAATTACAATGATAAAGTGTATTTTTTGTGACCAAGATTATAATTAATCTGTTTATTCCTAAATTACCATCACAATACTTAAAAATTACACTACTGAGGTTAATATTTTTCATCTCCTTCAAACTGATTAATTTCCTTTCCTGTATTATTACTAAAAAAATAAATAAAAAATAATTGCTTTTTACACTGTAACTTTATGGTTTCAACATATGAAAGTGAACTAAAGGCATTTAAAAAGTAAATAATATCAAATACAGATGTTTGGTAGACAATATCATGTACAAGAAAATAAATCTACCACCAAATTTTTTATTTCAAATGCTGTCTAAAATTTACTATTATACACTGCTTTTACATCAAATAACATAATTAAGACAAGTAAAATTCAGAGAGAACATTACTAGAAATTCTATCACATATAGATAAAAATCACATAAATACACAAAAATATATAAAATCAATGTATGTATACAAACATCAGTTCAGTTCAGTCATTCAGTTGTGTATGACTTTTTGCGACCTCATGGACTGTAGCATACCAGGCCTCCCGTCCATCACCAACTCCTATAGTTTACTCAAACTCATGTCCTTGAGTTGGTGATGCTATCCAACCATCTCATCCTCTGTCATCCTTTTCTCCGTCTACCTTCAATCATTTCCAGCATTAGGGTCATTTCAAATAAGTCAGTTCTTTGCATCAGGTGGTCAAAGTATTGGAGTTTCAGCTTCAGAATCAGTTTTCCAATGAATATTCAGAACTGATTTCCTGTAGGATGGACTGGTTGGAACTAGCTGCAGTCCAAGGGACTCTCAAGAGTCTTCTCCAACACCACAGTTCAAAAGCATCAATTCTTCAGCGCTCAGCTTTCTTTACAATGCAGCTCTCACATCCATACATGACTACTGGAAAAACCATAGCCTTGACTAGATGGACCTTTGCTGGCAAAGTAATGTTTTTGCTTTTTAACACGCTGTCTAGGTTGGTCATAACTTTTAACTCAAGGTTCTTTTAATTTCATGCTGCAGTCCCCACCTGCAGTGATTCTGGAGCCCCCCAAAATAAAGTCTCTCACTGTTTCCATTGTTTCCCCATCTATTTGCCATGAAGTGATGGGACCAGATGCCATGATCTTAGTTTTCTGAATGTTGAATTTTAAGCCAACTTTTTCACTCTCTTCTTTAACTTTCATCAAGAGGCACTTTAGTTCTTCTTCACTTTCTGCCATAAAGATGGTATCATCTGCATATCTGAGGTTATTAATATTCCTCCAGGCAATCTTGACTCCACCTTGTGCTTCATTCAGTCCAGCATTTTGCACAATGTACTCTGCATATAAGTTAAATAAGGAGGGTGACGATATACAGCATTGACATACTCCTTTTCCTATTTGGATCCAGTCTGTTGTGCTATATCCAGTATTAACCGTTGCTTCTTGACCTGCATACAGATTTCTCAGGAGGCAGGTAAGGTGGTCTGGTATTCCCATCTCTTTCAGAATTTCCCACAGTTTGTTGTGATCCACACAGTAAAAGACTTTGGCATAGTCAATACAGCAGAAGTACATGCTTCTCTGGAACTCTGCTGCTTTTTTGATGATCCATCAGAGGTTGGCAATTTGATATCTGGTTCCTCTGCCTTTTCTAAAACCAGCTTGAACACCTGGAAGTTCATGGTTCACGTATTGCTGAAGCCTGGCTTGGAGAATTTTGACCATTACTTTACTAGTGTAATGTAATGAGTGCAATTGTGCAGTAGTTTGAGCATTCTTTGGCATTGCCTTTTTTTGAGATTGGAATGAAAACTGACTTTTTCCATTCCTGAGTTTTCCAGATTAGCTGGCATATTGAGTGCCACACTTTGACAGCACCATCTTTTCGGATTTGAAATAGCTCAATTGGAATTCCATCACCTCCACTAGCTTTGTTCATATGATGCTTCCTAAGGCTCACTTGACTTCACATTCCACGATGTCTGGATCTAGATGAGTGATTATCTTGATCATGAAGATCTTTTTTGTATAGTTCTTCTGTGTATTCTTGTCACCTCTTAATACTTCTGCTTCTGTTAGGTAATACCATTTCTGTCCTTTATTGTGCCCATCTTTGCGTGAATAGTTCCCTTGGTATCTCTAATTTTCATGAAGAGATCTCTAGTCTTTCCCATTTATTGTTTTCCTCTATTTCTTTGCACTGATCACTGAGGAAGGCTTTCTTATCTCTCCTTGCTATTTTTTGGGACTCTGCATTCAAATGAGTACATCTTTCTTCTTCTCCTTTGCCTTTCACTTCTCTTCTTTTCATAGCTGTTTCTAAGGCCTCCTAGAAACAACCATTTTGCCTTTTTGCATTTCTTTTTCTTGGGGATGGTCTTGATCACTGCCTCCTATACAATGTCATGGACCTCCTTCCATAGTTTTTCAGGCACTGTGTTTATCAGGTCTAATCGCTTGAATCTACTTCTCACTTCCACTGTATAATTGTTAGGGATTTGATTTAAGTCATACCTGAATGGTCTTGTGGTCTTCCCTACTTTCTTCAATTTGTGTCTGAATTTAGCAATAAAAAGTTCATGATTTGAGCTGCAGTTAGCTCCCAGTCGTGTTTTTGATGACTGTATAGAGCTTTTCCATCTTTGGCTAAAAACAATATAATCAATCTGATTTTGGCATTGACCATCTAGTGCTGACCATGTGTAGAGTCTTCTCTTGTGTTGTTCGAAGAGAGTGTTTGCTATGACCAGTGAATTCTTTGGTCAAAACTCCATTAGCTTTTACCCTGTTTCATCTGTACTCCACAGCAAAATTTGCCTGTTAGTCCAGGTGTTTCTTGACTTCGTACTTTTGCATTCCAGTCTCCTATGATGAAAGGACACCTTTTTTGGGTGTTAGTTCTAGAAGGTCTTGTAGGTCTTCATAAACTGTTCAACTTTAGCCTTTCAGCACTACTGGTCAGGATGCAGTCTTGGATTACTGTGATACTGAGAGATCATCCTGTCACTTTTGAGATTGCATCCAAGTACTGCATTTTGGACTCTTTTGTTGACTATGATGGCTACCCCATTTCTTCTAAGGGATTCTTGCCCACAAGAGTAGATATACTGGTCATCTGAGTTAAATTCACCCTTTCCAGTCCATTTTAGTTCACTGGTTCCTAAAATGTTGATGCTCACTCTTGCCATCTCCTGTTTGACCACTTCCAATTTGTCTTGATTGATGGACCTAACATTCCAGGTTCCTATTCAATATTCATATTTACAGCATCAGACTTCACTTCCTTCACCAGTCACATCCACAACTGGATGTTGTTTTGGCTTTGGCTCCATCTCTTCATTTTTTCTGAAGTTATTTCTCAATTTCCCGTATCACACTGGTCACCTACCAACCTGGGGAGTTCATTTTTCAGTGTCCTATCTTTTTGGGTTTTCATACTGAAAGTGACAGAGGAAAGTGAAAAAGTTGGCTTAAAATTCAACATTCAGAATACTAAGATCATGGCATCTGGTCCCATCACTTCATGGCAAATAGATATGGAAACAGTGAGAGACTTCATTTTGGGAGGGCTCCAGAATCACTGCAGATGGTAGCTGCAGGCAAGAAATTAAATTTGCACCTTGGAAGAAAAGTTATGACCAACCTCGACAGCATATTACAAAGTAGAGACATTATTTTGTCAACAAAGGTCTGTCTAGTTAAAGTTTTGGTTTTTCCAGTAGTCATGTATGGATGTGAGAGTTGGACTATAAAGAAAGCTGAGCACCAAAGAATTGATGCTTTTGAACTGGGGTGTTGGTGTAGAATCTTGAGAGTCCCTTGGACTGCAAGGAGATCTACCCAGTCCATCCTAAAGGAAATCAGTCTTGAATATTCTTTGGAAGGACTGATTCTGAAGCTGAAACTCCAGTACTTTGGCCACCCGATGTGAAGAACTGACTCATTTGAAAAGACCCTGATGCTGGGAAAGATTGAAGGCAGGAGGAGAATAGGATGATAGAGGATGAGATGGTTGAATGGCATCACTGACTCAACAGACAAGAGTTTGAGTAAGCTCCAGGAGTTAGTGATGGACAGGGAGACATGGCGTTGAGCAGTCCATGGGGTCACAGAGAGTCAGACATGACTAAGCAACTGAACTGAAATAAAGTCCTGCAGTTTCTGCATCAGCATTTGCAGCTTCACTTCACACTATTTTTGCTATAGAGATGGCTTCTCTCCTTAAAGCTTATGAATCAAACTGCTAGTTTCATACTTTTCTTCTACATCTCCCTCATCTCCTTCAGCTTTCAGGGAATTGAAGAGAATTAGGGTCCTGCTTTGGATTTGTTGTTGTTCAGTTGCTAAGTCATGTTTGACTGTTTGTGATCCCATGGACTGTAGTCCACCAGGCTCCTCCTTCCATAGGATTCTCCAGGCAAGAATACTTGAGTGGGTTGTCATTTTCTTCTCCAGGGGATCTTATGGATCCAGGGATTGAACCCACATCCCCTGCGTTGGCAGGCAAATTCTTTACCACTGAACCAATTGGGAAGCCCTGATTATTATTAGCCTCACTTTTAATGATGAGGAAGTAAAGATGAAGACTTGGGCCTCCATGTTTATAAATACGTAGTTTGCCAGTTACAGAGACAGAGACAACAATACTATATTTTTGTCTTCCTATTTATTTCCTTTCGCAATAGTATACTTAAGAAATATCTTTCAATTTAAGTTAAAATACCCTTCTGCTTAACACTTTTTTCCCTGGGTAAAATTACAAAAAATAATCTAAGAATAAATATTTTGTTTATGCTCCTGATACATGTGCAAAACTATAGAAAACAGAAGATTGACACTGAGTTCCTGAACCCGATGTGGCCTCATTCAGCCACAGCTGCTTTGTCACTCTTTCTGGTGTAAGGGGACTGTTTCTTTTCTCTTTTTCCAAACTGTTCCTTCCTGTGATAGGAAGTGAAATAGCAGAGAGAGCATTGAATTGAAAAGAAATTTGGCATTAGAAATGATATGTCTTTAGAGGTGAATGAAAAGTTTGGTTTATAATGAAAATCATCAGGATATTTAAGACTCAATTTCTCATTCTAATAGGGTACAGAATAACCACAACCATCACAACAAACAATCTAAGGTAGGGTTTTATGCTTGTTCTATTTTGTGTGTCTGACCGAAGGCTACTATTCCAGTCTTTCTTCTTTTCCTAGTTAGGTATCAGGTACATAAACCTGAGTTTATCATACCCCTCAACCATATACATTATTTCCATTCATGCAAGCCTCTTATTTTTTATTTGTCTGTGACCTGTATATACGCTGCATACAAGGGACTCACTTCAGATCTAAAAGTGAAAGTGTTAGTTGCTCAATTGTGTCTGAGACTTTTCGCAATCCCATGAACTACAGTCTGTCAGGCTCCTCTGTCCACGGAATTTTCCAGGCAAGAATACTGGAGTGGGTTTTGCCATTTCCTTCTCCAGAGCATCTTCCCAACCCAGGGATCAAACCTATATCTCTTGTGTCTCCTGCATTAGCAAGCAGATTCATTATCATTGTACCACCTGGGAAGTCCTTTATTTGTATGTGTTTATTTCCTTTCATCCTCACTTAAATCATTTTTTTGCATATACTTTTGTTTGCATATGTTCGTATAGAAATGTATTACTGTTTTGTATGCATATTTTAAATATGCATAATGCTGTTATTTTTTAGATTACATCCTCTTTCAATTATGTATTATAGAACCATCAGCATGTGAATATATACCTCCTTCTGGGTATGCCGTGGTAACCATCCACCACTTTCTACATTCTCATTCCCTCTGGAATACACTTAGGCTGCTTCAACTCCTAACACCAAAACAAGTTTGCTCTGACTATCCTTATATATGTTCCCCAAAGGGGCATGTTGATCATTGCTTTAGGATATACAACCCAGGAAAAGAACTGCACGGACATAGACTAGGCATAAAAAGAAAAAGAAAGAAAGTGAAGTCGCTCAGTCGTATCCGACTCTTTGTGACCCCATGGACTGTAGCCTGCCAGGCTCCTCCATCCATGGGATTTTTCCAGGCAAGAGTAGTGGAGTGGGTGCCATTGCCTTCTCCAGGGGATCTTCCCAACCCAGGGATCGAACCCTGGTCTCCCGTACTGCAGGCAGGCTCTTTACTATCTGAGCCACCAGGGAAGCCCCCAGAGTAGGTATAAGTGATATTTAATTTTGCTATTCTGCAAATTGGTTTCAACAGTGTTCACGTCTGTCAGCTGAGCATGAGAGCCCTATCAAGGGCATATCTCTCTCATAACTTGTCTAATTTCTGTTCCTCTAACAATTTCAGAGTGACATCTTATAGTTGTCATTTGAAATACTCTGATGTCTTATGAGATGAGAAATCATCCCTTCACAGATCTTGTCTGCTGTGACATTTCCTATTTTGAATAATGCCTATTAATGTATTTTTCCATGTTTCTATGATATTAATGAATTAATGTTTTTGAGAGAGGGAAAGAAAAAGAGAGAAACAGTAGATGATATTTATATTTGCCACAAACTATTAGCATCACATTATGTTTGGCATTATAAGTAACTCAAATGAAGTAAAACCTTAGTCCTTTCCAAGCAAAATTTACTAATTTTTTTAGACATACAAAATTTTCAGACACACACAATTTGTAATAATATTAGAGGTTAGTATACAATATCATGTTATACAAGTGTGAGAACTATGATTGATAAAAGCCACTGTTACAGAGATAGATCATTGCATCCTGGGTGGGCCAAGTAAGGATCCTGGACCAAGTCACCACCAAAGTCAAGATAAATTGAACCACTGGAGAGTTCAAAGTATTGCTGTGCAAAGCCCAAACAGAAAATCTCAGGCTGATCCTCTATTTTTCCTTTGCTTTATCTCTTCTCAAGCTATTTTTTCCAACATTTTTTGTTTCTTTTTATTCAAATCCTGGTTTTGTTCTATTCCCAGTGTTTAAAATGATAAGCTTTCAAAGAGTTTTAGTAGCAAGAGCACTTACTCAAAGAAAATACGTATGCATAAATCCAACTTTACATGTATGTATCAACATATATGTGTGTGTGCACAATTATACATGTACACTCACAAGCACACATGTATCAAAGTAGTTCTACTCTGATTTCACAGACGTGGGGATGGGTAAACTATTAATATAATTACACAGCTGCCTGCTGTTCACTCCCCTTAGAGGCATCCTAGGAAACTCCTAGGAAAACCAACATCCAGCTCTAAAATAAGGGGCAGACTCAAGAATTATGACTGATTCATGTTATTCTAAGGCAGAAACTAATACAACATTGCAAAGCAATTTTCCTGCAATTAAAAAATACCTTAAAACCTTGAGAGATTTGCACAGATTGGAGTAAATGATAATGTACTTTATTCTTTAACAGACATTCTAGTATAATTTACATCCCAAGGCATCAATGTTAATGTGGAGCATAAGGTAACAGAGTTTTATAAACTTGCCAAAACTATGATTGCATAATCAACAATCTTGCTTCTGCTTTTTCTAATGGAAAGTGCTGTATTGGGGGTAGTTTAGCAGGTTGGGCTTGGTGGGAGCTGCCCTATGATGCTGGCACTGACAAAACCAGACATTTTATCATGTCGAGAATGAGCACAAAGTTTCCCAGCTGACTATGAAGCTTCCAACAGTGTTAGAACAATTAAGGATGTATTACTCAAAATTAAGGCCACCTTTGAGGTTGCTGTGCAAAGACAGAACAGAAAATCTCATCTTTGTTCTGTACTGTTCTTTTTCCCATCCATATTCAAGCTGTTCCCCCACATTTTTTTATTCTTCCTTCTCAAACCTGAACCCTCTGTCAAATTCCTTCTGACTTGATGGATATACCTTTATTCATACCTTAAATATGTATTTGAACTTCCCTGAGCCACTTTGTTAGCTAACTGCTTCTTTTACATATGGGTATATATATATATACATATATATATGGTTGTTCAAGCCACAAGCTTCAAGCCAGGAGCCATTTTCTACTTTTCCTATTGTCCATTTTAAATGCCCTGAATTTTGTTGAATCTGTCAACATTTTTGAGAATGAAGAGGGTTTAATGCACCGAATGCACAGAGTTGATTAATTAAGCACTCAAATAACAGATATATAGCATAATTTAAGTCATTAAGTAAAAACCCTGAAATGATTTGGTCTAGTTAAAACATATCTCCTTTATTATCCATATTCTTTATAACAAATAAAAGTGTTTCAAAGTCTGAATTAATTCATAGCAATGTTGGTTCTTGTTTACTACTTAGCTGACATGACAGAACCTATGTCCGGGAATAGCTTCCTGAGGTCACATCCACCGCATGTGCAGGTAAACAATGCTTGCAGCTCTCAGCCGTTACACCGTTGTGGCAAATTACACCAGTAGATGGCAGTCTCACTTAGCAAAAACTAAAGTTGAACTTCTTTTAAGTCATTGGGTAAAAAATCATACTATTCTTGAAATTCCCCAATACTGTGAGGTGACAAAGACCTTGCTTAGCCACAATCAATTTTTATTCACCTGTAGATTAAAATGGTTAGCTATACTTGATTGCATCAAGCTCAGGATAAAACTAACACATAATTTTATATTTGTTGAGCATTTATAGTTTTGGTTCGTTGCTGCCTTTGTGTCCATTTGACAAATAGATAATAGTAGAATCTCATTTAAATTTGCTTTTAAACATTTAATTTGATAATGTAAGTTAACATCTTAAAAAAAGCATTTTAATGTCTTAAAAAAGCATTTAGAAACAGACTGCTTTATATATTAATAAATGCTTCAGAATATTATTCTAAACCCTTACAAAGCATAGGGACTCTTGACAGATTTTCACCTGCTGTGGAAGTGCCTAGGTTTGTTTATTTATTTATTTATTGACTAACTTGTTTTGCTTAGATAATAATAGTACTCATAGTCTGGTAGATCTGTTTATCTTTATTGTCTTTATTGGCATTGCAATACAGCCGATATTCTGGTTTATCTAAGTAGGATATTTAAGTAGAGATTAAATGCTAAAATAAGATTTAAAATAAGCACTAGAGACGACCATGAGTCTTATGGTATATAGTTATGTCTATCAACATTCTTTTCATTTTTGCAGTACAACAGTTTAGAATGATTGAACATAAAAAAAATGATAACATATTTGGAATTGAAAATAAAGGGATAAATTCTTTTAAATTTCTGCTTCTTTTAAAATATTTAATTATTTTTGGAAGCACTGGGTCTTCATTGCTGCACGGGGGCTTCCCTAATCGCAGCAAGCGGGGACTACTCTCTAGTGGTGCATGGGCTTCTCATTGCCATGGTTTCTCTTGGTCTCATCTTGCGCTCTTCTCTTGCTCTGCTTCTCTGTTTTCTCTCAGGCTCCAGAGCACAAGCTCAGTAGCTGTGCGACACAGGCTCAGCTGCCCTGCATCATGTGGTCGTTTCCTGGATCAGGGATTGAACTGCTGTCCCTTTCATTGCAAGGTGGCTTCTTAACCACTAGACAACTAGGGAAGCCCTCCAATATTCTTAAAACAAAACTGATTTTATAGCAACCAACTTCTTATGTTAAATGTTTTGCCCCTTTTGATGAAGTACAAACAAGAATAGCATTTGTATGAAAACAGGTCAAGGACCAGAAGCAATATATATGTACCTCAAATCATAAATGTGCATATAAAAACAGAGTGATCTGCACAGCTCCAGTAAATCTAACTAGTGAGTCAGTTGCTTAATGCAAGTGAATTAAATTTAATAAGGCTCCAAGTGTATCCACTGGAGTAAACGAATGTTCTAAATTCTGTAGAAAGCAACTGGAGTGTGTCACACGAGCATCCAAAGAAAACAGGTGGTGAGTTCAGATTTCCCAGGTGAGGATTACAATCAAGTTGCAATTGTGGAACCCTCCCCTGTAAGAGCAAACGCGGATTGTTCTTTATAGTCATGCTCCGCTGGTGTTCTGTTTGCTGCGGACACTGCCTTTTCAATCGACATCTCCTCTACGGGCAGATAAATTCATCCTTTTGCCAAGGACATTCATAATTGTCACAGCCTTTGCTGTTCTCTTTGACTGCGGTGAATCAGCTGTTTAACTGAACAGTGAGAAAATGGTCACAGGTTTCTCCTTTCTTCCACTAACTGTGGCTTTCTTTCATGCTTTATGAAATGCCCCCTGCTAATCAAAGCCAAACAGTGCATAATGGATTTACTCCAAGTACAAAGCCTTTGAGCAGCCTGTGATTTAATCTTCGCTATTTGTTTTTCCTTATCAGGTGATTGACAGGATGAAGCAGGCACAATCCATTTCTCTGATTAATACACTACCATGCACTTTGATTTTCTCTGTATGAAGGTTACGCAGACTAGGTGGTGCCATCAAGGAAAAAAGTTCTTATAAAGGAAAATGCCAAACGCATTCTGTTTTGTGGAAGATAGCTGAGGCCATGAGGTTTAACAGAAGAAGCAGGGCTTTGGCTTCAGAGACCCCTGGAATTCGGCTTCTGCTGGCCTGCTTGTGTGCCTTTGATGTGTACCTTAGCCTGTAATACCATGCTAGGAGACACTACCCTCCCTTCTCAACCTACCATGTTAACATTTTTGAATCTTTAACAGTCTCCTGGCAAATCTTCATTATATTGGCAGCATTTTCTATTTCTTGTGGCAATAAAAGGGTATGTATAGTAAAATGCATGGGATTAGTTTTAGATTCATTGAGATATGGTAATCCTTCTGTTTCATCACTGGATAATGAATGAGTTAGCTCTTACCTCAAGGGGCTGTGATGAGCACTGGCTATGATGGCATATGTAAAGTGTCTGATACATAATAGGAATTCATTTAACATTAAGCATAATCTTTCATCCTTTCTCAACTGTAATCACTGCAAGGTTGTGAAATAGCAAACCATTATAAGAAGGAATTCTTCTACATTTCCATAAACCAAAACAAATTATTTTATGAGATGAATGTAAGCTAATGTCAAAATTTCCTTTTTCCTCTCAAAGAGTAATTTGAGAGGAAACAAGGGAATGCTTAAAGAAGGGATATTTCTTTTAATTTGCTAGTTCACTTTTGCTATTTAAGTAAAGCTATCTATTATAGTATTTCCAAACATAAGACAGTCAACTATTATTCCATAATTGCTAAGCTCTCATAAAAAGATATTATACATGTATATTTTCTAAATATATTGCATTAGTAAAGTACATAAGCAGTAGACAAACTAGAGTTCACTGGATTCAATTTGTTATTCTACTACTGAATTGAGATTGGAACTCAATGGTAATTTAACACTCTATAACTCTGTGACATGCTTAGAATGAGAATAGTGACTTATTCAATATGGCTTTGATATGGGGATTAATGGCTAAAATGTATTATTTTGAATTTGAAAATATTTCACAATGCCACTGTGTTATCACTATTAAGGTAGAATGAGTAGACATTACTCTGAGACTTGAAGGAAGACAGGCTATATTTTGCACTTACTAGAGTTCCTGCAATTCATATTCACTTAACTTACAAAATTCTTTTCAAATAAAGCTAATGTTTCACTTATGTCTATATCTCAAGTACAATGAACTCAAATGAAATGAACAGGTCAGGGTGATTTGGGGTTATGCATAGATAAAATAATCACTTCTATGATAAATGATTTGTCTACATTATTAATTTTAAATAAAATTAACCTTATATTCAATCCTAAATAAATTTTTTAACTTGATAAATCTATTTTAACAAACTGGCATGAGGTTCTACTAATAATTTTAATATTGGTGACAATTATGCAGTGAACAGTTATTCTGTGGTCAAGTTTTGTGGTTAGTAATAACACTAACTTTTTTCTCAATATATGTTCCTGGTAAATATTTTTTAAGTGTCTGGAACTTTGTATATGAAAAATTTCATTTTGACATTTACCCTGAGAATAGTTTTTTTTTTTTCTTTTCTGTATAAAAGAAAAAAATGTAAGAGGAGAAAAACTACAACTGGTATCAACCATCATCTTTAACATCATACTCTTTTGGACGAGCTTTTAGAGAAATGCTTTAAAATAGAGGGTTTTAGGTTAAAAGCTTAATAATACTAAATGAATGAAAATGACAAAATGACTAGGTATGGAAAAAAGAGTGGTGACAAAGGACCACAGATGAAAGAAAGGAAGTATTTTCTTTATAAGGAGCATTTGAATTGGAAAGGAATATAAACAAAAACCCAGTTCAGTTCATTCACTCAGTCATGTCTGACTCTGCAACCCCAAGGACTGCAGCACGCCAGGACTCCCTGTCCATCACAAACTCCTGGAGTTTACTCAAACTCATGTCCACCACGTCAATGATACCATCCAACCGTCTCATCCTCCATCATCCCCTTCTCCTCCTGCCTTCAATCTTACCCAGCATCAGGGTCTTTTTCAATGAGTCAATATGGTGCTTCAGGCAGCCAAAGTATTGGAGTTTGAGTATCAGCATTAGTTCTTCCAATGAATATTCAGCACTAATTTCCTTTAGGATTGACTGCTTGCATCTCCTTACAGTCCAAGGGACTTTCAAGAGTCTTCTGCAACACCACAGTTCAAAAGCATCAATTCTTTGGAGCTTAGCTTTACTTATAGTCTAACTCTCACATCCACGCATGACTACTGGAAAAACCATAGCTTTGAGTAGACAGAATTTTGTTGGTAAAGTAATGTCTCTGCTTTTTAATATGCTGTCTAGGATGGTCATAGCTTTCTTCCAAGGAGCGAGAGTCTTTTAATTTCATGGTTGCAGTCACCATGAAATGGTGATTTTGGAAATCCAAAAAAAATAAAAAGAAAGTTAAAGTGAAGTTGCTCAGTTGTGCCTGACTCTTTGTAACTCCACAGACTGAAGCCTACCAGGCTCCTCCATCCATGGAATTTTCCAGGCAAGAGTACTGGAGTGGGTTGCTATTTCAATCTCCAGGAGATCTTCCCAACCCAGGGATCAAACCGAGTCTCCCACATTGCAGGCAGACACTTTGTCATCTGAGCCACCTGAGCAGCCCCCCTAAATAAAGTCTCTCACTGTTTTCATTGTTTCCCCATCTATTTGCCTTGAAGTGAAGTGAAATGATCAGATGCCATGATCTTAGTTTTCTGAATGTTGAGTTTTAAGCCAACTTTTTCACTCTCCTCTTTCACTTTCAAGAGGCTCTTTAGTTCATCTTCACTTTCTGCCATAAGGGTGGTGTCATCTGCATATCTGAGGTTATTGATATTTCTCCCAGCAATCTTGATTCCAGCTTCATCCAGCTGGAATGCTTCATGTAACCCAGCATTTCTCATGATGTACACTGCATATAAGTTAAATAAGGAGGGTGACAATATATAGCCTTGACATACTTCTTTCCTAATTTGGAACCAGTCTGTTGTGCCATGTCCAGTTCTAACTGTTGGTTCTTGACCTGCATACAGATTTCTCAGGAGGCAGGTCAGGTGGTCTGGTATTCCCATCTCTTTAAGAATTTCCCACAGTTTGTTGTGATCCACACAGTAAAAGACTTTGGCATAGTCAATAAAGCTGATGGTTTTCTGGAACTCTCTTGATTTTCCGATGATCTATCGGATGCTGGCAATTTGATCTCTGGCTCCTCTGTCTTTTCTAAATCCAGCTAGAACATCTGAAGTTCATGGCTCACATAATGTTGAAGCCTGGCTTGGAGAACTTTGAGCATTACTTTGCTAGCCTTTGAGATGAATGCATTCGTGCAGTACTTTGAACATTCTTAGGCATTGCCTTTCTTTGGGATTGAAACTGACCTTTTCCAGTCCTGTGCCCACTGCTGACTTTTCCAGATTAGCTGGCATACTGAGTACAGCACTTTTACAGCATCATCTTTTATGATTTGAAATAGCTCAACTGGAAAATCCATCACTCCACTAGCTTTGCTGATAGTGATGCTTCTTAAGGCCAACTTGATGTCTGGCTCTGGGTGAGTGATCACACCATCATGGTTATCTGGGTCATGAAGATCTTTTTTGTACAGTTTTTCTGTGTATTCTTGCCACCTCTTCTTAATATCCTCTGCTTCTGTTAGGTCCAAACCATTTCTGTCCTTTATGGTGCTTATCTTTGTATGTAATTTTCCCTTGGTATCTCTAATTTTCTTGAAGAGATCTTTAGTCTTTTCCATTCTACTATTTTCCTCTATTTCTTTGCACTTATTACTGGAGAAGGCTTTCTTATCTCTCCTTGTTATTCTTAGGAACTCTACATTTAAATGGGTGTATCTTTCCTTTTCTCCTTTGTTTTTGGCTTCTCTTCTTTTCACAGCTATTTGTAAGGCCTCCTCAGACAACCATTTATCCTTTTTGCATTTCTTTTTCTTGGGGATGGTATTGATCACTGCCTCCTATACAATGTCACGAACTTCCATCCATAGTTTTTCAGGCACTCTATCAAATCTAATCCCTTGATTCTATTTGTCATTTCCACTGTATAATCATAAGGGATTTGATGTAGCTCATATCTCAATGGTTGAGTGATTTTCCCACTTTCTTCAATTTAAGCCTGAATTTGGCAATAAGGATTTCATAATCTGAGCCACTGTTAGCTCCCTGTCTTGTTTTTGTTGACTGTATAGAGCTTATCCATCTTTGGCTGCAAAGAATATAATAAATCTGATTTTGATATTGACCATCTAGTGATGTCCATGTGTAAAGTCTTTTCTTGTGTTGTTAGAAGACGGTGTTTGCTATGACCAGTAGGTTCTTTGGCAAAACACTGTTAGCCTTAGACCTGTTTCATTTTTCACTCCAAGGCCAAATTTGCCTGTTACTCCAGGTATTTCTTGACTTCCTACTTTTGCATGCCATTCCCCTATAATGAGAAGGACATGTCTTTTTGGGTGTTAGTTCTAGAAGGTCTTGTAGGTCTTCATAGAACCATTTAACTTCAGCTTCTGCAGCATTACTAGTCAGGGCATAGACATGAATTGCTGTGTATTGAATGGTTTGCCTTGGAAACAGAGATCATTCTGTTGTTTTTGAGATAGCATCCAAGTACTGCATTTTGGATTCTTTTGCTTACTGTGATGGCTACTCCTTTCTTTTAAGGGATTCTTGGCTATGGTAGTAGATATAATGGTTATCTGAGTTAAATTCACCCATTCCAGTCCATTTTAGTTCACTGATTCCTAAAATGTCAATGTTCACTCATACCATCTTCTGTCTGACCACTTCCAGTTTGCCTTGATTTACGGACCTAACAAAAACCCAAGAAAATTCTAATTCCCATTGTTGACAATTTATATATTTAATTTTTGTGTTTTCTTATCTCTCCTTAATTTCCATTCTTTCTCTTGCTGTCTTTCTCCTATTGCCTTAGGTTTTTCCTTATGTTACTTCATCTATGATGTTGCTGATTCATATTTGTGGTATGTTATTTTAATCTATGGAAAATATTCATAGTAGTGCTTAAGTGTATATAGAAAAGCTATTTTGTTTACATTACTAGAGAAATGCAGGATATTTGTGGCTTCTAGTTCTGAATCATTTAATTTATTTGACAGAATAAAATTTTGAAATATTAATGGGTTGGAGTTTCCTCTCTTTTTCTTTCTTTTATTTTCTCCTACTGCTTAGTCCTCTTTTCTGCACTTAGCTCAAGGGAATGGGAGATGAGAACAGGAGGCCTCTCAGCAATGACCAACACAGATCCCAAATTAACCAATAAGCCACCTTACACACACATGCACACATACAACATAATCCATCTCTGTATCACCTGTGTGACTGAGCATGCATACATATCTCCTGTGAATAAAAATTAAATACATCAAATAGTCTAGCATTGTATATTTCTGTCACATTATAGAATGAAGTTAGTTAAGTTAAAGAAAAACAAGTGCATTTTACTCACATGCCTATTCCTGATGGTGACTGATACGATTTCAGATATTGGATATCACATCTAGACACATTATTAACTCTACTATATGAGGAAATTATGCAGGAGGAAGTGATCAGGTCCCGGGGTAAATCAAAGTATGGTGAATATGTAATTCTCAGGATTTGCAGCTGTTTAGTTGCTCAGTTTTATCTGACTCTTTGCAACCCCAAGGACTGCAGCACACCAGGCGTCCCTCTCCTTCACTATCACCCAGAGTTTGCTCAACCTCATGCCCATTGAGTCAATGATGTCATCTGACCACCTCCTCCTCTGTTACCCCCTTCTCCTCCTGCCCTCAATCTTTCCCAGGATCAGGGTCTTTTCTAATAAGTCAGTTCTTTGCATCAGGTGGCCAAATATTGGCACTTCCACTTCAGCATCAGTCCTTCCAATGAATAATCAGTGTTGATTTCCTTTAGAAATGACTGGTTTGATCTCCTTGCAGTCCAAGACTCAAGAATCTTCTCTAGCACCACAGTTCGAAGCATCAATTCTTTGGCGCTCAACCTTCTTTATGGTCCAACTCACATCTGTACATGACTACTGGAAAAACCATAGCTTTGACATTGTAGATCTCTGTCAGCAATTCTCAGGATTAACTGATAATAAAATGAAATTTTAAAGAATTCTGAAAATACTGAATCTGAAAGAGTACTAATAGAGCTTGAAATCTACTAAAGAGTTATCAGTTCCTTGTCAGAATGAAGTTTGCTAACACTTCTAGATTATGACTTAGTGATTTTATTCCTAGAAATTAAAAGACACTTGCTCCTTGAAAGAAAAATTATGATCAACCCAGACAGCATATTAAAAAGCAGAGACATCACTTTGCTAACAAAGGTACATCCAGTCAAGGCTATGGTTTTTCCAGTAGTCATGTATGGATGTGAGAGTTGATCTATAAAGAAAGCTGAGCACTTTTTCTTGAACTGAGGTCTTGGAGAAGACTCGTGAGAGTCCTGTGGACTGCAAGGAGATCCAACCAGTCCATCCTAAAGGAAATCAGTCCTGAATATTCATCGGAAGGACTGATGCTGAAGCTGAAGCTTCAATACTTTGGCTACTTGATGCAAGAGAGGACACATTAGAAAAGACCCTGATGCTGGGAAAGACTGAAGGTGGGACAAGAAGAGGATAATGGAGGATGAGATGGTTGGATGACAGACATGAGTTTGAGTCAGCTCTGGGAGCTGGTGATGGACAGGGAAGCCTGCTGTGCTGCAGTCCATGGGTTTTCAAAGGATCATACACAACTGAGCAACTGAACTGAAATGATACACCCAAGATAAATTTTTGTTCCTACCCAGCAAAAGACATGTATAAAACTGTTCCAAGTATCACAGCAGATAACAAAATGCAATTAGAAAAACAAAATTGCTTAAAAAATGATGAATAAATTGTAGAATATAATTAAAATGGAATATTATGCATGATTTTAAATAAGGAACCAGTTACATAAATTACATTAACTTAATACTTAACCCCCAAACAAATAATAGAATAATAAATATAGCATAAATCTTCAGTATACATATTGAAATTAGCAAATCAATATATATTGCAAAATACATTGAAATATATTTTCAAACAAGAGATGGCAAGGGTAAACATCATTTTAGGAATCAGTGAACTAAAATGGACTGGAATGGGTGAATTTAATTCAGATGAACATTCTATCTACTACTATGTGTATGAATCACTTAGAAGAAACAGAATAGCCTTCATAGTCAACAAGAGTCTGAAATTCAGTTCTTGGATACAATGTCAAAAATGACAGAATGATCTCTGTTTGTTCCCAAGGCAAACCATCACAGTAATCCAAGTCTATGTCCCAATCACTAATGCTGAAGAAGTTGAACGGCTCTAGGAAAACAAACAAGACCTGCTAGAACTAACACCAAAACAGAGAAGCACCTAGATGTTCATCAGCAGACAAATGGATAAGAAAGTTATGGTACATATACACAATGGAATATTACTCAGCCATTAAAAAGAATGCATTTGAATCAGTTCTACTGAGGTGGATGAAACTGGAGCCTATTATACAGAGTGAAGTAAGCCAGAAGGAAAAACAACAATACAGTATACTAATGCATATATATGGAATTTAGAAAGATGGTAACAAGAATCCTGTATGCGAGACAGCAAAAGAGACACAGATGTATAGAATAGTCTTTTGGACTCTGTGGGAGAGGTCGAGGGCAGGATGATATGGGAGAATGGCACTGAAACATGTAAATTATCATATGTGAAATGAATCGTCAGTCCAAGTTCGATGCATGATACAGGGTGCTCAGGGCCAGTACACTGGGATGACCCAGAGGGATGGGATGGGGAGGGAGGTGGGAGAGGGGTTCTGGATGGGGAACACATGTACACTCATGGCAGATTCATGTCAATGTATGGCAAAACCAATAAAATATTGTAAAGTAAAAATACATAAATAAATAAAGGGAGGGAAAAAATAGGCCACAGGGGCTTCCTAAACTGAGGATTCTGGAGGTCAAGAGATGTGTCTGGTCGGTAGTGGAAAAAAAAAAAACAAAAAACATCTAGTAGGGGTGTCTATCAGTGGTATTAACACTTCATGAACAACACATTGAGAAGCCTACCCTGATATGAAAAAGAAAAAACAAAAGATGTCCTAATTCATGTTAAGACTTGACAGAAAACAACAAAACTCTATAAAGCAATTATCCTTCAGTAAATAAGTAAATTAAAAACAAATTCCTATTTAAACCAAAAAAGAAAAAAAGATGTCATTTTCATCATAGGGGACTGGAACGCAAAAGTAGGAAGTCAAGAAATACCTGGAGTAACAGGCAAATTTGGCTTTGGAGTGAAAAATTAAGTAGGTCAAAGGCTAACAGAGTTTGGCCAAGAGAAGACACTGGTCATAGCAAACACCCTCTTCTAACAACATAAGAGAAGACTCTACATAGGGACATCACCAGATGGTCAACACCAAAATCAAATTGATTATATTCCTTGCAGCCAAAGATGAAGAAGTTCTTTACAGTAAGCAAATCAACCAGAGCTCACTGTGGCCTCAGATGATGAACTCCTTATTGCCAAATTCAGACTTAAGATGAAGAAAGTAGGAAAAACCACTAGACCATTCAATTTAGGTATGCTCTAAATCAAATCACTAATGATTATACAATGAAAGTGACAAATAGATTCAAGGGATTAGATCTAACAGACAGAATGACTGAAGATCTATGGATGGATGTTTGTAACACTGTACAGGAGGTAGTGATCAAAACCATCCCCAAGAAAAAGAAATGCAAAAGGCCAAAATGGCTGTCTGACCAGGCCTTACAAATAGCTGAGAAAAGAAGAGAAGCTAAAAGCAAAGGAGAAAAAGAAAGACATGCCCATTTGAATGCAGAGTTCCAAAGGATAGCAAGGAGAGAAAAGAAAGCCTTCCTCAGTGACCAACGCAAAGAAATAGTGGAAAACAACAGGATGGGAAAGAGATCTCTTCAAGAAAATTAGATATACCAAGGGAACATTTCATGCAAAGATGGACACAATAAAGAAGAGAAATGGTACGGACCTAACAGAAACAGGAGATATTAAGAAGAGGTGATAAGAATACACAGAAGAACTGTACACAAAAGATCTTCATGACCCAGATAACCATGATGGTGTGATCACTCACCTAGAGCCAGACATCCTGGAATGTGAAGTCAAGTGGGCCTTGGGAATCATCACTATGAACAAAGCTAGTGAAGGCGACAGTACTGCAGTTGAGCTCCTTCAAATCCTAAAAGATGATGCTGTGAAAATGCTGCATTCAATATGCCCTCACATTTGGAAAACTCAGCAGTAGCCACAGGACTGGAAAAGGTCAGTTTTCATTCCAATTCCAAAGAAAGGCAATGCCAAAAAATGTTCAAACTACCGCACAATTGTATTCATCTCACACGTTAGCAAAGTCATACTCAAAATTCCCCAAGCCAGGCTTCGACATTACGTGAACCAAGAACTTCCAGATGTTCAAGCTGGATTTAGAAAAGGTAGAAGAATCAGAGATTAAATTGCCAACATCCATTGGATCATTGAAAAATCAAGGAATTCAGAAAAGCATCTACTCCTGCTTCATTGACTACACTAACACCTTTGGCTGTGTGGATCACAACAAGCTGTGGAAAACTGTTAAAGAGACGGGAATACCAGACTACCTTACCTGCCTCCTGAGAAACCTGAAAGCAGGTCAAGAAGCATAAGTTAGGATGGGACATGGAACAACAGACTGGTTCAAAACTGGGAAAGGAGTGCATCAAGGCTGTATATTGTCACCCTGCTTATTTAACTTATATGCAGAGTACATCATGAGAAATGCTGGGCTGGATGAAGCACAAGCTGGAATCAATCCCAGCTGATTGCCAGGAGAAATATCAATAACCTCAGATATTCAGATGACATCACCCTTATGGCAGAAAGAGAAGAAGAACTAAAGAGCCTCTTGATGAAAGTGAAAGAGGAGAGTGAAAAAACTGGCCTAAAACTCACATTCAAAAAGCTAAGATCATGGCATTGTGTCCCATCACTCCATGGCAAATAGATGAAGAAACAATGGAAACAGTGAGAGACTTTACTTTCTTGGGCTCCAAAATAACTGCCGATGGTGACTGCAGCTATGAATTAAAAGATGCTTGTTCTTTGGAAGAAAAGCTATGACCAACCTAGACAGTATATTAAAAAGCTGAGACATTGCTTTGTCAACAAAGGTCCATATAATCAAAGCTATGGTTTTTTCAGTAATTATGTATGAATGTGAGAGTTGGACTGTAAAGAAGCCTGAGTGCCAAAGAATTGTGGTTTTTGAACTGTGGTGTTGCGGTGTTGCAGAAGAGTTTTGAGAGACCCTTGGACTGCAAGGACATCTCACCAGTCCATCCTAAAGGATACTAGTCCTGAATATTCATTGGAAGGACTGTTGCTAAAATTCCGATACTTTGGCTACTTGATGAGAGAGAGTACTCATTAAAAAAGACCCTGATGTTGGGAAAGATTGAAGACAGGAGGAAAAGTGGACAACAGAGGATGAAGTGGTTGGATGGCATCACCAACTCAACAGGCATGAGTTTGAACAAGCTCTAGGAGATGGTTAAGGACAGGAAAGCCTAGAGTGCTGCGACCATAGGTTCAGAAAGTCGGACATGACTGAGGGAGTGAACAACAACAACAATGTTGAGATACATATATATTCATATATGTATGTTTGTAATACATGTACATATATGCATATATGCAATATCAACACATATGGTAAAAGTAAAAATACATGGGAAAAAATGGTAAGCAAAGATTTCAGACCTCTAGAGAGCACAGCAAGGTTAGTGGATTTCAAAGGTAAATTTAATTCTCAAATTATGGATATAGTCATTGAAAATTGAAAAATTTTATTAGTTCCATTATTTTTAGTTGTCCTACATATTAGATACAATTTGTTGTGTGAAATTTAAGAAATATCTTAAAATAAAGTGTAAGTAAATGCAGTGTAAACTCGTTTAAATATATATGTGTAAGTACTGATATGATTATTTACAGAAGGAGAAACTGGGAACACCTCATCAGAAACTGTTTTTTAGTATGCATTAAAACATTTTAAAATGTTTATATTATTTGCCCCGGAAATATCACTTCCAGGAATTTCTCTAAAAGTACAGTTATGGATATCCAGAAAGATTTACTTATGAGGTTGATTTATTCCTCATCCCTGGAGAAGGAAATGGCAACCCACTCCAGTATTCTTGTCTGGAAAATCCCAAGGATGAGGAGCCTGGCAGGCCTCAGTCCATGGAGTTGCAAAGAGTTGGACATGACTGAGCAACTTCAATTTACTCCCTGTACTATTCCTTGTAATAGCAAAAATCAGAACTAAAAAAAATATTTGAAAATTAGGGAGTGATAATACAAATAAAAGTATGATCGCATGCTGAATTATTATGACATTGTTACCAGAATAAATAAAACAATGCTGCCTGTCAATGTTGTCAAGTTTAATGTCCACATTCTCCCAAAGTTCTTACAGTATACTTTGCTCCCAAAGACATTCCCTTTTAAATTCTTGCCCTTTCCTATGTGTATTATATGTGTGTGTGTGCTTAGTAGCTAAGTTGTTTGACTTTTTGCAACCTCATGGACTGTAGATCGCCAGGCTCCTCTGTCCATCGAGGCAAGAATACTGGAGTGGGTTGCCATGCCCTCCTCCAGGTGATCTTCCCAATGCAGGGATTGAACCCATGTATTTATATAGTGGGGCATATATAATATTTATTATATGTCCCTATTCTTTGTTCCTATTTATCATTTTATATCTGTATATGAACTGAATAATTCTATTTAATACATGTTTCAAATATACTCACTTATTTTTAATCACTAGAGTATGTATTACAAAAATAATACATCTTAAATGGTTTTAAGTGAACTGTAAGGCACTGATAAGCTTTGGTTGTAGGCACCTAAAAAATGAAGCAATGAAATATCTCTTTTCACCTTTTTGGATGGCTACTTGAGAACACGGAGTAAACTAAGAGTTGATAATATGCTAGATACAGAGTACTCCTTTACTTCTGGAGTGAGAGTGAACTAAAGCAATCAGTCTAGAGACGAAAACAGAAAAACTTGTCAAATGAATATATAATCCAAACATTCAACTCCTGGATATATTAACCAGAGATATGTCTGCACAGTTTCAACAGAAGACATGAGTGGATTATAAACTATGTGGCATCAGGGAGTTGGAAGTGATCTGTAGAAACACAAGCAAATTGTGTTAAGGGTACAACATGGAGTCCTTTGCCATAGTTAGAATCAATGGACTAAATAGAGCCATGAATATAAACAGACTATATAAAATTAAAAGTGAACGAATCCTAGAATTTTAGTACTGAGTAAAATAAAAAATAAAATAAAATATATACCTCCACTTCCCCTGTCACTCAGGGTCTAGATTAAGTCTCTGTAACAAAGAAAAGACTCAAAAATACAGTGCTTCAGAAAACAAATATTTGTTTTTTGCTTGAGTCACCTGCCCAAGGTCACAACAGCTCTTCTACTCTATACCAGCTTATTTTTGTTCAACCTGTGGCTAGCTAAGAATGGATTTAAAAATTTTTAATGACTGTTACAGGAAGTAGGAGAAGCAGCAAGAGGAGGAGGAAGAGGACAAGGGGCAAAAAGAAGAGAATAAGAAGAGCCTAAAATACTATGGAACTTTGTAGAAAAAGTTTTGTTTACCTTTGCTATAGACAGTCAGCAGACAGTCAGATTGTCTATAGCAATGGAGATGCACATCCTTGTCTATCTTCCTGCTTTGTGGTTCTCAAGCTGCAATACATATCAGAAGCACTTGTAGAGTTAAAACAGAAATTGTTAGTCCGACCTCAGGGTCTCTAACTCAGCAGGTCTGGTTTGGACCTGAGAATCTACGTCGCTCACAGTTATTAACAATTTCCACAGTGGTGCTGATGTTGTGAGTCTGGGAAGAGCACATGGAGACCAATGCCGTGGAGTCTTGTTACTTGCCTGGTTTAAACAGTAGTATTTCCATGTCTGGGTAACAGAGAGCAGGGAATGAGGAGAAGAAAATGTCTAATATTCAAAGGTTCAGACCTGGAAGTGTCTTCCACTGCTTTTGTCTCCATTACTCATGGACACAAAACTACAGAGGGTCCTTGAAAACGTAGCATATAATTATATTCCTACTAAATAATGGGACGATGAATTTTTGTAGAAAATTAGCAATCCCTGCCATTGCACTATTTACATAAAGGTGAGTGCATGCATGCTAAGTCACTTCAGTCATGTCTGACTCTTTGCGACCCTATGGACTGTAAACCCATAGGCTCCTCTGTCCTTGGGATTCCCTAGGCAAGAATACTGGAGTAGGTCACCATTTCCTCCTCCAGGGATCTTTCCAACCCAGGGATTGAACCAGCGTCTCTTATGACTCCTGCATTGGCTGCTGGGTTCTTTATCACTAGCACCGTCTGGGAAGAAGCCATTTACATAAAGGTGGTGGTGGTGGTGGTGGTTTAGTCTCTAAGTTGTTTCCGACTCTTGTGACCCCATGGACTGTAGCCTGTCAGGCTCCTCTGTCTGTGAGATTCTCCAGGCAAGAATAACGGAGTGAGTTGCCATTTCCTTGTCTGGGGAATCTTCCCAACCCAGGAATCGAACCAAGGTCTCCTGCATTGCAGGCAGATTCTTTACCGACTAAGCTTCAAGGGATGCCCTACATAAAGGTACATGACCACAGAGTAAAAACACCCATTATATAAGAACATATGGAAACAAAAACATGCATGTTGAACCATTCAATTGGTTGCTTATGGGGGAGGGGGAATTTATATAATCTTTCATAGACCAACTAAGTAAAATAATTCAATTCTCTACACCTGAAGTTTAAAATAAATCAGTTACTACAAATATGCATAGATTTACTTCAGACAAAATACATATAAATTTGTCCTAAAAATTAATTTTTTATGAGTTGATTATAAAACAAGTTTTTAAGTAACCATATTTTTAATAACTATAAAATTTGAAAATATCTTCATGAGAAAATTGTTGAACAAAAACTGAATCACAGATTATTCAGACAGGCTTATTGATGGCTGAAATATTAAAACTACAATGCTTTAATAATGTAAGCCCTTTGTGGTAGGAAAAATGTCCATATTGTGAGACTTGATTCAAAGCCTAGATACGCTTAAAAGTCATGGAAGATTTGACAATTTCTCATTAATAAAAAATTATAATAATAAAAATTGTAACTGGGATTTCTTGACAGCTTATGATACAACAGCATGCCAGTACTGTTCAGTATGCATTCATCCTTTAATCATTGAAATAACCCAATAAGATAGGTACTACTACATACACCATTTCATATATCAGGAACCTAAGGTACACATAATACATAATCATGCAAGATCACTGTTAAAAGACCCAAGTTTGAAATTTATGTCAGCCTGCTCTCTGAGACTGCATTATTCCACCACTGTGTTAAACTTTCTCTTTATAAAAAGAGAATCTTGTTAACAATTGTAACAGTGAGGAAGATTAAAGGTTGTTGCTGAACCAGAAAGAAGCCAGGATTCTTGGCCTCCAGAGGAGAAGAATTCAATCCGGGGCCAGAGATGAGGCTTGATAACTCAGAGCTTTTGTGTAATAGAGTTTTATTAAAGTATAAAATAGATAGAGAAAGCTTCTGACATATATGTCAGAAGGGGGCAGAAAGAGTACCTCCTTGCTAGTGTTAGCAATGGACTTATATACCTTTTAATTAGTTATTACAGTGAATCAAAAGACTGTCTGGAGGTTGTAAAGATCTTACTAGACCCACTCCCATAATATACGTTTTAAGATAACAGGATTAGCCAGAGGTTTTCAGGAAGGAGAAACTGTCCTCAAGCAGGATACATTGTTGTTATATAATCCTTAGTACAGAGTTTAAACTGAGTTGTTTGTTGTGTAATCATCAGTTTCAGGCTTAAAGATAAAAACATTTTATGTGACTAAGACTAAGGAATGTAGAGGAATGCTGTTCTTTTCTCCTCCTTGAGAATTCCAGACCCCCTCTCCTTGGGGACCAATGGACTTCTTATCAACCTGCCTAGGAATTGACTCTATTAAAGCAAAACATACACATACATGAGGGCACACACACACACGAGGGCACTCACACAGACTAAAGCATTTTACTTGGAAGAAAATGTGTTGTTTCACTGTGCTGTTATTGGGAAAAAAAGGATAGAGTCATGGGCACAGAATGAATAAAAATATCTTTTATATCAATTCAGTCACTCAGTCATGTCTAACTCTTTGAGACCCCATGGACTGTAGCATGCCATGCTTCCCTGTCCATCACTAACTCCAGGAGATGCTCAAACTAAGTCTATCGAATTGGTGATGTCATCCAACCATCTCATCCTCTGTCAGCCCTTTCTCCTCCTGCCTTCAATCTTTTCCAGCATTAGGGTTTTTTCCAGTGAGTCGGTTCTTCGCATTTGGTGGCCAGAGTATTGGAGTTTCAGCTTCAGTATCAGTCCTTCCAATGAATATTCAGGACTGATTTCCTTTAGGATGGACTGGTTGGATCTCCTTGCAGTCTAAGGGACTCTCAAGAGTCTTCTCCAACACCACAGTTCAAAAGCATCATTCTTCAGTGCTCAGCTTTCTTTATAGTTCAACTCTCACATCAATACATGACTACTGGGAAAACCATAGCTTTTACTAGATGGACCTTGGTTGGCAAAGTAATGTCTCTGCTTTTTAATATGCTGTCTAGGTTGGTCATAGCTTTTCTTCCAAGGAGCAAGAGTCTTTTAATTTCATGGCTGCAGTCACCATCTGCAGTGATTTTGGAGCTCGATAAAATAAAGTTTGTCACTGTTTCCATTGTTTCCCCATCTATTTGCCAAGAAGTGATGGGACCGAATACCATGATCTTCATTTTTTAAACGAGTTTTAAGCCAGGTTTTTTTACTCTCCTCTTTCACCTTCATTACAAGACTCTTCAGCCTTTTATATTTTCTATAATCTTTTATATTCTCTACAATTTTAACATAGGCTCTGCTATTCTGTGATGTACTAAGTAGACGGAATTGCTGCCTAAAATCAGTATAGTGAAGTTTACTTAATTAATGGTATCTGTGTAAGTCAGAGATGGCTGAAAAGTTTCTTTGAATATAAAACCATGAACATGAAGTTAAGTTCATCAAAACGCTTTGCCAAGTACTAGCTTCTGTTTTCTCTTTTCCATAATTTTGAAAAAGTAGCATCACTGCTTACCCAGCTCAGGGAAGTGAAGATTAATTATTTCATCCAGGGTTGGCAAATTTTTGCCCTGGCAAAATCCACCCCTTCCCTATTTTTATAAATAAAGTTTTATTGGACTACAAATAGACCCCATATTTAGTAATGACCTATAGTTGATTTAGTATCAATTTGGCATAGCTGAAGAGGCTTCTGTGCCACAAAATTTACCATATAACTCTTTAAGATAAAGGAGGAGGAGGAGAAGGGAGAAAGGGATGAGGGTGGGCAAGAGGAAGAGAAGGAATCAAGTCCTCTTTTAACTCAACAAAGACAACTTACTGGGGTGACTGATTTTCTTAACTCAGTTTTAATCCAATCATCCCTCAGTGACATTCCCTTGGCCAACTGGGTTGGGTTGAGAAGGAGTATATGCCCCAGTCCAGACAATGATACAAGAGAGGAGGTTTTCTAAAGAAATATGGGAAACAGCCTTCACATAATGGGGTTGAAGAGTGTCAACCTCAAATCAGTGTTCTCTCAGAACCTTAGAATGTGTTTCAGAAACAGTGGTTTTTTTTTTTTTTTTTTTGCAGATGAAGTTAGTTAAAGATCTCCAGAAGAATCCTACTGGATTCAGGGAGACCCTTAAATCCAGTGACTCATGTCCTTACAAGTAGAGGAGGTGACACACAGACAAATATAGGGCAGAGATATCAAAACGAATGCTGCACTGGTCAAAGTTAAACAGTCAAGGGAGGTTTCATTAAAGGGCGTTGTGATGAGGGTGTGTGCATGTGTGCTCAGTTGTAACTGACTCTTTGCAACCCTATGTACTACAGCCCACCAGCCTCCTCTGTCCAGGCAAGAATACTGGAGTGGGTTGCCATGCCCTCCTCCAGGGAATCTTCCTGACCAAGGGATGGGACCCTCACCTCTTATGTCTCCTGCATTCGCAGGTAGATCCTTTACCACCAGCACTATCTGGTAAGCCCCTATAGAGGAGAGAGGCTAAAACTCTGAGCTCAACTCCAGGAAAAACAAATGGCAAGAGAGTTTTAACAGCTAGGGTGGGTGGGGTGAAAATCATTCAAATAGTGTTGGCTAACTGGCCTTACCCAAAGGACAAGTAAACTTTCTTACTTATATGCCCACCTAAGCGAGGCTCCTACCCTCCCACAGAGACTGGGAGATGGGGCTTAGTCTTCCTCAATAGCCACATTTCAAAGAGATGGCTCTCAAGTGCTTGAGAAGGATGATCCTACATTGTAAATCTGTCAAGAAGCTGTGAAAATGATGCAAAGGAGCAGAGAAACAATTTGCAATTACAAGATTTCCAAATTAAATACTCTTAGAAAAAGAAGAGTACTGACTTCTGGAGTTAGGCCACCTGGATTCATTCTGTAGGGCCAGAGTGAGAGGGAAGTGGGTGGGGGTGGGGCGAACAGCAAGGAGAGACCTGTCTAAAATTTAAGTCAGGTTGAGGGAAACCTTAAGGCTGCTTTAGTCAAATGCCATGTGAAGACAGACAGAGATCAGTTAGGCTGCCACAAGCTAAGGAATGCCAGGAGCCACCCTACATGGCTGGGAGGCTGCCCTTTAGGGCACCTTCCACCCAGGCAAGAATCAGTGGAGTGGCTAGGGGAGAACATGCACCCCAGCTTGCAGTGGCTGCAGAACCTCAGCAAGGAGGCTCACCCAGGCTGGACTCAGGTCAGGACCTCTGAGGGGAAGGGCCGGAGCATGGGCTGTGAGCCCCCTTGCACCCAGCCCAAACCTGTACCTGTCACTGAGCCCTGGAGGGCAGTGCAAGCAGGCAGCACCCACAAAAAGAAAAGTAGAACATGGAAGGAAAAGGCATACTGAGCCTATTAAGTGCTCAACATGTAGAATTTCAATTATTTTAAAAATAATTTTAATTCTTTTTTTTTTTTTTTATTAAGTTTTTGGCTATTTCACATGACATATGGGAACTCAGTAATGTGAATGAAGATTGAAACTGAAACTCCTGCATTGGAAGTGCAGTCTTAACCACTGGACTGCCAGGGAAGTCCCTTGTAACTTAAATTTTTTTTGAAATAAAATGAAGATTCAAAGCCAGAAAAAGTAGTGAAAAGTTCTTGACAAAAAGAACACTTCCCTAGTCATTGGAGGGAATATGGTCTTACGTGTGTGTGCGTGCATGCTCAATCGTGGCTGACTCTTTGCAAGCCTATGGACTGTAGCCTGCCAGGTTCCTCTGCCTGAAGGAATACGGCCCTTCTGACATCTTAATTTGGACTCTGGAACTGTGAGGGAATGCATTTCTGCCATTTTAAGGCACCCAGTTTGTGGTGATGTGTTTTGGCAGCCCTAGAAAATGAATATATTAGAGGGCACCAGCCTTATTTTTCCCTGTAGGTGGCTGCAATCCTGGAAATATTCAATAGCAATCATACATTGAAATTAATTTGACCTGTTCTGGAAGCCCAAGAGCAGAGAGAACAGGATCTTAATGATGGCCATGAAATGATGAATCAAAACAACATAATCAATTCTGACTTTTCCTTATTCTCCCCATCTGTCAGGCAATAAATCTCATTTATAGCAATGCAATTTTTAGAAGGAATTTAGTTACTTGCAAACAGAAACATCATAATGTATTGTATGCATTATACAATTCAGGACAACACTCCCACATAAAGGATGAACTCCACTTTCTGGAGTTTTTCAAAGTGGCAGGTCTGCTTACCCCCCTGTAGTCACTTTGTGGTCTTCAGCATCATACTAAGTAAAGAAGCCTAAAGACCCTCCAGGTTTTAGGGTTACCAGTAATATCTCCTCAAGAGCTGTACTATGAGAATCAAATAGTATATGTGGGTCATTTTGTAGATTATATTATTTCCCTCAATTTTTATTTAATTTGTAAAACATATATAATTATTTGCACATGGTTTTGAGGATTAAATGAGATAAGAAAAGTATAATTGCACACTAAAAAGTAATCAAAACAGAATGGTACTGGCACAAAAACAGACACATAGATCAACAGAAGAAAACAGAGAGCCAGAAATAAACCCACACACTAAGATCAGTTAATCTGTGACAGAGAAGGCAAAAAATATACAATGGAGAAAAGACAGTCTCTTCAACAAGTGGTGTAAGGAAAACTGGACAGCTACATGTGAAAGCATGAAATTAGAACATTCTGTAACACTCTCTATAGAGATAAACTCAAAATAGATTAAAGACCTAAATGTAAGACTGGATATTATAAAACTCCTAGAGGAAAATATAGGCAGAATTATTTGACATAATTTCAGCAATATTTTTTCGACCTTTCTCCCAGAGTAATGGAAACAAAAGCAAAAATAAACATATGGAACCTAGTTAATCTCAAAAGATTTTGCACAGCAAAGGAAACCATGGACAAAACAAAAAGATATTTGCAAATGATATGACCAATAAGGGGTTAATATTCAAGATATATTAACAGCTCATACAGCTCAATATCAAAAAAGACAAACAACCCAATTAAAAATGGGCAGAGCTCATTTTTCCAAAGAGGAAATGCAGATGGCAAATAGGCACATTAAAAAATGCTCAACATCACTAATTATCATGGAAATGCAAGTCAGGACCACTATGAGATATCATCACACCTGTCAGAATGGCTATCATCAAAAAAAAATACAAATAACAAATGTTGTAAGTGTGTAGAGAAAAGGGAATACTATTACACTGTTGGTGGGAAAATAAATTGATGCCAGAAATATAAATTGGAGTAGAAACAGTATGGAGGTTTCTCAAAAAAAGAAGAAAAACTAAAATTACAACTACCATATGAGCCAGAAATTCCACTCCTGGGTATAAATCCAAAACAAACAATCAAACAAAAACTTATTCACAAAGATACATGTACCCCAATGTTTATAATAGGATTATTTACAATTGCCTAGATAAGGAAGCAATTTAAGTGTCTACCAATGAATGAATGAATGAAGAAGATATGGTATGTAATATAGTACAATAATACTCAGCCATAAAAAAGAAGAGGATTTTGCCATTGGCAGAAACATAGAAGGACTTGGAGGACATTAAGCTAAGTAAAATAAGCCAGACAGAGAAAAACAAATACTGTATGATACTTATATGTGGAATTTAAACAATACATCAAACTAGTGAATATAACAAAAGAGAAGCAGACTCACAGATCTAGAGAACAAATTAGTGTTTACCACTGGGTGGCAGAGGGGGAGGGGGGAAGGGCAGTCTAGGAGTAGAGGGAAAAGAGTTGTTATAGAATTATATGAAATAACATGTGTGAAACTTTTGAAATTTGTAGATCACTCTAGAATTTAGAGGATTCTTCATTCTACAAAAAGAATAAATAAATAAATAAGGGGACTCTGCTTAGTAGGTGGGAAAAAAAAATAGATCTCTAAGAACCTAAAATTTGCTGCGTATGAAGTGGTAGCTACGTATGGTGCTGGAGCAGCCGTGCAGAGACACGCCATGCTGAAGGTCAGGAGCAGTGACTGCACTCTGCTGGAGCCACCGTGAGGACATACCCCATGTCTAAGGTCAGAGAGACCCCAGCAAGACGGTAGGTGCTGGAGCAGCGGCCGCACAGCACTGGAGCAGCTGTGAGGAGGTAGCCACACCTGAGGGCAAAGGAGAAGCCCCAGCAAGATGGTAGGAGGGAAAATTCATGTTTAGAATCAAACCCCATTCCCACCAGAGATGCTCAGAGGGCTCAAACAAGGCTTGTGTGTGCCAGGACCCAGAGACTCCACAGAGACTGAGACAGAACTGTGTTTGAGCACCTCCTGTGGAGGTACATGTCAGCAGTGGCTGCCACAGGGACAGGGGCTCCGGGTGCAGCAGACTTAGGTATGGCATAAACCCTCATGGAAGAGGTCGCCATTAACCCCACCATAGACCTGCCAGAACTTACACAGGACTGGGAGATAGACTCTTGGAGGACATATCGAAACTGTGTGCATCAGGACCCAGGAAACAGAGCAATGACCCCATAAGAGACTGACTCAGACTTGCCCAGAAGTGTCTAGGAGTCGCCAGTGGAGGTGTGGGTCAGTGGGGGCCTGCTGCAGGGTTGGAGGCAGTGAGTGTAAAAGTACATGCATAGGATCTTTTGAAGGGGGTCTCCATTACCTTCATTACCTCCACCATAGTTTGGCCCCAGATAAATAACAGGGAGGGAACACAGCTCCACCCATCAACAAAAAACGGGACTAAATATTCACTGAGCAGGGCCCCGCCCATTAGAACAAGAGGCAGTTTCTCTCTCAATCAGTCTCTCCAATCCAGAATCTTCCATAATCCTTCTCCATCAGAGGGCAGACAGAATGAAAACCACAATCACAGAAAACTAACCAATTTAATCACAAGGACCAAAGCCTTGTCTAACTCAATGAAACTATGAGTCATGCCATGTAGGGCCACCCAAGATGGACAGGTCATGGTGGAGAGGTCTGACAGAATGTGGCCCACTGGAGAAGGGAATGGCAAACCACTTCAGTATTCTTGCCTTGAGAACCCATGAACAGTATGAAAAGGCAGAAAGATAGGACACTGAAAGATGAACTCCCTGGGTCGGTAGATGCCCAACATGCTATGGGAAAGCAGTGGAGAAATAACTTCAGACAGAATGAAGAGATGGAGCCAAGGGAAAAACAATACCCAGTTATGGATGTGACTGGTGATAGAAGCAAAGTCTGATGCTCTAAAGAGCAATATTCCATAGAAACCCGGAATGTTAGGTACATGAATCAAGGCAAATTGGAAGTGGTCAAACAGGAGATGGCAAGAGTGAATGTCAACATTCTAGGAATCAGTGAACTAAAATGGACTGGGATGGGTGAATTTAACACAGATGATCACTAAATCTACTACTGTGGTCAAGAATCCCTTAGAAGAAATGGTGTAGCCATCATTGTCAATAAAATATTCTGAAACGCAGTATCTCAAAAATGACAGAATGATCTCTGTTCATTTTCAAGGCAAACCATTCAATATCACAGTAATCCAAGTCTATGCCCTGACCACTAATGCTGAAAAAGCTGAAGTTGAACAGTTCTATGAAGATCTACAAGACCTTCTAGAGCTAACGCACCAAAACAATTTCCTTTCATTATAGAGGATTGGGATGCAAAAGCAGGAACTCGAGAAACACATGGAGTAACAGGCAAATTTGGCCTTGGACTACAGAATTAAACAGGGCAAAGGCTAATAGAGTTTTGTCAAGAGAACACAGTGGTCATAGAAAACACCCTCTTCCAACAACACAAGAGAAGATTCTACACATGGACATCACCAGATGGTCAACACCAAAACCAGACTAATTATATTCTTTTCAGCCAAAGATGGAGAAGCTCTACACAGTCAGCAAAAACAAGACCAGGAGTTGACTGTGGCTTAGATAATGAACTCCTTATTGCCAAATTCAGACGTAAATTGAAGAAAGTAGGGAACACCACGAGACCATTCAGGTATGACCTAAATTAAATCCTTTTTTTTTTTTTTATTGTTTTTGCCATACATTGTCATGATATCACCATGGGTTTACATATGCTTCCCCTCCGGAACCCCCCTCCCTCCTCCCTCCCCGCCGGGAAATCTCGCTGCACCAGTCCCGAGCATCAATCCTGGGCTGGCGATTGATTAGACACATGACAATTAACATGCTTCAATGCCCTTCTCCCATCTCATCCCACCCTTACCCTCATCCACAAAGTCCACGAGTCTATTCTATACATCTGCGTTCCTTTTGTTGTCTCCCATGTTGGGTTCTCGTTACTGTCTTTCTAAATTCCATATATATGCGTTAATATACTGTACTGTTGTTTTTGCTTCTGGCTTACTTCACTCTGGATAATGGGCTCCAG
>ML663566.1:12281065-12416688 GCA_007570785.1 Antilocapra americana | reverse complement strand
TGGGTCGCCTCTCCAGATGCCCGATGTCCTCTGCCAGCATTCAGTTCCTGTTTTTTGGAGTTTGCTCGGCCTTTAAATGTTCTTTTGGTATATTTGTTGGGGAGAGAGTGTTCTCCCCGTCCTATTCCTCTGCCATCTTAGTTTCGCTCCTAAATTAAATCCTTTATGATTATACATGCCAGTGACAAATAGATTCAAAGGTTAGATCTGATAGACAGAGTGCCTGAAGAACTATGGACGGAGGTTCCTGACACTGTACAGGAGACAGGGAGCAAGATCATCCCTAAGAAAAAGAAATGCGAAAAAGCACAACGGCTATTTGAGGAGGTCTTACACAGAGCTGTGAAAAGAGGAGAAGCTAAAGACAAAGGAGAAAAGGAACGATATACCCATTTGAATGCAAAGTTCCAAAGAGTAGCAAGAAGAGATAAGAAAGCTTTCCTCAGTGATTAGTGCAAAGAAATAAAGGAAAACAGCAGAATGAGAAAGACTAGAGATCTCTTCAAGAAAATTAGAGATACCAAGGGAACATTTCATACAAAGATGGGCTCAATAAAGGACAGAAATGGTATGGACCTAAGAGAAATAGAATATATTAAGAAGAGGTGGCAAGAATACGCAGAAGAACTATACAAAAAGGATCTTCATGACCCAGATAATCATGATGGTGTGATCACTCACCTAGAGCCAGACATCCTGGAATGTGAAGTCAAGTGGGCCTTAGGAAGCATCAAGCATCACTACAAACAAAGCTAATGGAGGTGATGGAACTCCAGTTGAGCTATTTCAAACCCTAAAAGATTATGCTGTGAAAGTGCTGCACTCAGTATGCCAGCACATTTGGAAAATTTAGAAGTGGCTACAGGATTGGAAAAGGTCAGTTTTCATTTCAATCCCAAAGAAAGGCAATGCCAAAGAATGTTCAAACAACCGCACAATTGCACTCAGCCCACATGCTAGTAAAGTAATGCTCAAAATTCTCAAAGGCAGGCTTCAACAGTGAAAGAACACTGAACTTCTAGATGTTCAAGCTGGATTCAGAAAAAGCAGAGGAACCAGAGATCAAATTGCCAACATCTGTTGGATTATCGAAAAAGCAGGAAAATTCCAGAAAAATATCTATTTCTGCTTTATTGAATATGCTAAAGCCACTGTGTGGATCACAATAAACTGTGGAAAATTCTTAAAGAGATGGAAATACCAGACCACCTTACCTGCCTCTTGAGAAATCTGTATGGGGTAAGGACATAACAATTAGAATTGGACATGGAACAACAGATTGGTTCCAAATAGGGAAAGGAGTATGTCAAGGCTGTATATTGTCACTCTGCTTATTTAACTTATATGCAGAGTACATTATGAGAAACACTGGGCTGGATGGAGTACAAGCTAGAATCAAGATTGCCGGGAGAAATATCAATAACTTCAGATATGCAGATGACACCACCCTTATGACAGAAAGGGAAGAAGAACTAAAGAGCCTCTTGATGAAAGTGAAAGAGGAGAGTGAAAAAATTGGCTTAAAATTCAACATTCAGAAAACTAAGATCATGGCATCCAGTCCCATCACTTCATAGCAAATAGATGGGAAAGAGTGGAAAGAGTGACAGACTATTTTTTGGGGGGCTCCAAAATCACTGCAAATGGTGATTCTAGCCATGAAATTAAAAGATGCTTACTCCTTGGAAGAAAAGTTATGACCAATCTAGACAGCATATTAAATAGCAGAGACATTATTTTGCCAATAAAGGTCCATTCAATAAAGGATGTGGTTTTTCCAGTAGTCTTGTATGGATGTGAGATTTGGACTATAAAGAAAGCTGAGTGTCGAAGAATTGATGCTTTTCAACTGTGGTGTTGGAGAAGACTCTTGAGAGTCCCTTGGACTGCAAGCAGATCCAGCCAGTCCATCCTAAAGGATGTCAGTCCTGAATACTCGTTGGAAGGACTGATGTTGAAGCTGAGACTCCAATACTTTGGCCACCTGTGGTGAAGACCTGACTCAATTGTAAAGACTCTGATTCTGGGAAAGACTGAAGGCGGGAGAAGGGGACTGCAGAGGATGACATGGTTGGATGGGATCACTGACTCAATGGATGCGAGTCTGAGTAAACCCCAAGGGTTGGTGATGGACAGGGAGGCCCTGCGTGCTGCAGGCCATAGGGTCACAAAGAGTCAGTCACGACTGAGTGAACTTCACTGAATGAACAATTTTCTAGTGCTACAGTGATTGCAGGGCATCCTCCTCCTATTTTTATTTAAATTTATTGAAATTAAATTTTATTTAAGTTACCAAACACTTCAGGTTCTACAAACAATGGGCACTATTGTTGTATGAAAGGTGTCCTCTGTAGACACTACATTTTATTCACTTCAGTATTGAAATCATCAAATCTGAGTACAATAAACAAAGAACATTCATATATTTGGAGATAACAAAGATGCTAGGAAAAAAGTTAAGATGTTCCACTGTTTAATAAGTAGGTAAATAAATGTGAGAAACTAAACAATGAACCAATACCAATATAATCATATTTTAGAGTGGCAAGAGGTGAATATCACTTTCACAAAAATTCTCACAATGTTGGAGGAATTATACTACCTGATGATTGGACTTACTAGAAGCTACAAAAGTCAAGAGTGTAGAAGAGACTGGCATAATAATGAGAAATGGAATGGAGTAAATAGAGAGCTGAGAAACAAACTCATGTGTATACACTCATATGATACTTAACAAATTAACCAAAGCAAGCCAATGAAGAAAGGATGCTTTTCAAAAGCTAATGGTTGAAATATCCCAATATCCGTTTGGAAAGAGAAACACCCTATGATCATGTTCCACACCAAGTTTAATTCAAGAAGAAGTATAGACATAAATACAAAAGTTAATATCATCCATCTTCAAAGGAAAATAGAAAACATCATTGTGGCACTAGGTAGTGGATTCTTAGATTGGTTATAGAAAGCAATAATCAAAAAAGAAAAGAACAGAGGAATTAGGCTTCATTAAAATGAAAACATGCTCATTATAATATTCAATTAAAGAAAAAAATAGGTCTAGACACAAACTAGCAGAAAACAAGCATAATACATACATTTGACAAAGAACCAAATACCCACAACTCACTGATAAAAAGACAAGTACCAACAAAAAAGAACTAACGATTAAGACACAGATTCACAAAGAAGATACACAAAAGGTCAAGAAGAACATGTAAAAGTTTTTAATATCTTTAGTGATCAGGGAAAGGCAAATAAAAGCCATGATGAAATTCCAGCACATACACACCAGAATAAAATTAACATACCGAAAGCACAAGATGCTGGTGAGATTAGGGAGTAACTGGGACTCTGCTCTTTCTGGAATAAGGCAAAGAATTTCGTGAGAATCTAAAATATTACATCCTTTTTGGAAGAAATTTAAATTTCTTTGAAAACTAATCATAAGCATATTCTACATTCCAGAAACTCCATGGAAAATAAAGAGATCTTCACAAAAAGACTTTGTAAAAAACACTCAAAGCAACTTTTAGTGAAAAAATTAGAAACATCTCAAGTATCAATCATAGAAGAATGGATAAACAGATTAATCTATGGATAGAGGGATGGATAGACAGATATGCAATAAAGCATTTAAAGTGATATGGTAACATTAGAATCTTGACAGTTGTCATATGGGTTTTCATTGAAAAACGCCTTGATCTTTCCTATATTTATGTAACTTTCCATAATAAAATGAAAGTGAAAGTTGCTCAGTCGTGTCTGACTCTTTGCGACCCCATGCATTATACAGTCCGTGGAATTCTCCAGTCCAGAATACTGGAGTGGGGAGCCATTCCCTTTTCTAAACCCAGGGATCAAACCCAGGTCTCCTGCATCACAAGCGGATTCTTTACCTGCTGAACCACCACGGAAGCTGTTCAGCTGGACAGACTCTTCTCAAAGTGGTACATATCAGGTGTCCTATCTTTCAAGAACATTCCAAAGGATGTGCCTGTGTGTTGGGTGAACAAACAGTAGGGAAGAGTTTCCTATTAAAGGCTTCATAAAATATGCATATTTAAGCCCATAAAAGCAGGTTACTTTGGTGAGTGCTTTACACAAATGCAAGGAATCAATAAAAAGGATTGAGAGGCAGATCAGCCAAAATAATAAACGGGTTTTCTGGAAGGTTAGGGATATTATTTAGAGAATCGAATGGACTAACTAATGATAAAGTGGGGAATAAAAAAATAAAAAGAAACATATTTAAGTATTAACCTTGTGTATACTAAATTAAAGTATTTACATCCGCATTTAGGGTGAGACTATGCCCTTTCCCTCCTTCAAACTGTAAGTGGATTCCTTGGGTGACCTATGTGTCACCTGGGCATTTGTTTTCACATTGGTCTGTTGAGGGCTTGTGTGAACTGGAAGAAGTTCAGAGAGGGGCTATTGATTTTTATTAGGAAGATTATCTTACTTCTCTGTTCAAAATCCACTGCTAGTTTCACTTAGATACAAATGAGGATATTCAGTCAAAATCCTCCAAATGTCAGTTTTCCCTCATTGTCTCTTTCTTCTCATTTTCTGTTACTTTCGCTCTCACTCACTGCATTAAAGTAACAGCCTCTTTGCTGTTTCTGGAAATACGGAAAGCTTACAAGTCAATTCACAACAAATCCTAAAATTCTATAAGGCCTCATATTATTAACCTACTTCATGTACACACCAGATGCAAGAATGAATTTATGTGAATTCAGAGTATTGTAAATTTAAACTAAAGATCTTAATAGACACCTTATCAGAGAAGGTATACAAACGGCAAATGAGCATGCAAAAAGAAAGTTGTTTTTCATATCATATATCCTCAGGGAAAAGCAAATTAAAATAACAATGAAAAAACACTGGAAAATACAATGAAACATCTATTAGCCCAGAGCCAAAACACTAATCATACCAAATGCTAGTGAGGATGTGGAGCAATAAGAACTCTTACTCATTGCTGGAATGAATGCAGAATGGTGTAGCCACTTTGGAAGACATTTTGGCAGAGTTTTACTATATAATCCAGTAATCATATTCCTTGATATTTACCCAAAATCAGCTGAGAATTTATGTCTACACAGAAACTTGCATATCAATAGTAGTAAAAACTTTATTTATAATTTGCAAAACTTGGAAGCAAATAGCATGTCCTTCAGTAAGTGAATGGATAAATTATCTGTGGAAAATCCAGAGAATGGGATATTATTCAGTGCTAAAAAGAAATAAGTTATCAAGCCATGAGAGACATAGAAGAACCTTACATGCATATTACTAAGTGAAAGAAGCCCACCTGAAAAGGCCACATACTGTTCAATTCCAACTATATGACAAGTTGGAAATAGTAAAACTGTGGAGACAATAAAAACATCAGTGATTTTCAGGAGTTAGAGAGAAAAGAGGTTGAATAGACAGAGCACAGAGGATTATTAGAGCTGTGAAATTACTCTGCATTGTGGAGACATGTGACAAACCACGGAACATACGATGAACCCTAATGCAAAGTGTGGAATTTGAGTGATGATAATGTACCACTGTAGGTTTATCAGTTTCAACAAATGTATCACTCAGGAGGAGGATGCTGATAACAGGGGAAGCTGTGCATGTATAGAGGTCAGGGGGTTATGAGAAATCTCCATACCTTCTGCTCAATTTTGCTATAAACCTAAAATTGCTCTAAAAATAAAGTTTATTTTAAAAAGTTAAAATATTAGAATTCTCTTTCCCAGAATAGTTTCTTCCATAAAGATCTGGAATGAAGTATCAATCACCCTCTGTTCTCAAATACTTATAAGAATGCCATGTTAAACATATGTATTCTATTTCAGTTAAAACACTGACTCCTCATTAATTTTATCTTAAAATGTCAATAAACTAAAGTAACAATGGATAATGAGAATTGTCAATTTTAATTATAACTATTTGGTGATATTTCTATTTCTACTTTCAGGGTTAACATATTAAAGCTGAATTTTACAATAGATGCTCTGATTTTTTTTCAACCCCTTAATTCCCTTCCTGTGGATACAGCCCTTATATTTGAGGAAACAGACCAAAGCTTTAAAACTTTCATTTTACTTTGATTTCTAAGATTCAAACTTCATTTCCACAGAGGCAGAAACTGCAAGGTTGGCTGGTAGCTAGTAACCAGGTGTTAGCTATTCACTTTTTTGTTTCTGCCAAAAAGCTGGAAGCAATGAACTGAAATGTCTGTTTTAGGGAGAGAACCTACAAATTTCATCATAGGGAGAAGCTGTAAAATTGATAATCTATTTTTAAAAACTCAAATATCTTTGGGAATACTTTGGTAATATAACTTTCTGCTTATACAGATCAGAAATTTTCAGACTTGATATGCTGTTTTTGATGTTAAATTAAGAGATAGTCAGTGCCCAGATAATGACATTTTTAAAAACTAAATATGAAAATACATTTTAAAAATTAATTTAATTTGGAAGACGTTTCTTGTAGTGTATGTAAAGTTATGTGCTTTCTTAAAGATCTCCACATATTTTGTGATTATATTTCAATAGCCTTGCTATATAATTCTCAGAGGTCAGTCCTTGGGGTATTGGTGTTGAAAATCAGAGGATGTCTTTGGAGACATGGCAGTATATCTTGTAACAAATCAATTGCTAGAAACAGAGAATTTAAATCACAGCATGTTGAATTCTGACCTTTGTCCTTCCTTATAGGCTTTAAATTCAATCTAATCAACAATGGATATCTTATAATAACTCTTCTTACTTGTGCCCATGTGAGGTTAAGAAATAGAATGAGTTATAGACAACATTGCATATTTAAAATTTTAGGCTGATCACTCACTGATACTGGATATATAAATGACCTAATTTATTATCATAATTATTTATAATCATTATATCAATTATTGAAGGGAAAATTAATACAGTCTCATTTATAGGAATCATCATTTGGACTCTGCTCTCAAGTCATTATCAATTGCAAATGGTACTTGGTAATTGGAATATAATCGCCTCATTGCTTATCAAACCAATCCCATTACAGAGACTGTAAGTGACTTCTGTATAATTCATTTTTTTCTTGAGGAAATGAAGGCTTGATCAGAAGGTAATAACCTCTTCCCTTGACTCTCTACATTGGACACTTGTATAATAACACCAAAGACATCAACTATCCATCAGTAACTAAAGCATGAATATGTCTGCTAATCAATGAAAGCTAATGACTAAAACTCATTATAACTGTGTTTAATGATAAAAACCAGAAAACTCCATACCTTTCCAGGAGTGTGCCAACTTAAAATACTCACTGAAAGGCTGCATAAGGCTTTTGATATTTTAGCCACAACCTTTCTCCAGCTGATAAAACAATATTATTTCCTTCCATGGAGAGAATGATAGCACCAAGATATTAGCATGTTCATACACCCAGCACTGAATCTTTTCCAAGTTCCAGACCTAAATTTTGCACAGTCAGTTGGACCATTCAATCTGATATTTCAACACAATGTTGAAAGTGACATATATAAAACTGAAATTTCTTATATTATTTATTCTCCCCAAGAGTGCTCCTGAATTCCCTTCCCTGCTGGTACTAACATTATTCCTGTCACATCGTTTTGAAACATTTGAGTAATATCTGACTTTCCTCTCCTAAGCTCTCCATAGCCACTTTGTCACAAGTCTATTACCTCATGCTTACATTATCTTAATACATATAACTGTTGTTTTCAAATTATGTAGAATGCCAGAGAGTCTAGAGAACTGAGTCATTATTCCTTAACTGCACCTGGAATTAAAATAGTTCTGGGAAACATCAACAGAAAGAGAGAAAGTTATTGAGGCAACTTATTTATCCCCAACTTTCATTCCTACTTTCTCCTAAAAGGGAAAACACACACACATACATCACAAAACACACACACATTTATCCTCACACACACACACACAAAGACTCACTACCCAGAAGAGAACTCAGCTGGAAATGTTTTGTATTCATATATTCAACAAATACAAATATCTCTTATGTACCAATTATCACGCTAATACTAGGAATATGAACTTTTAATGAAAAACAATTGATTCTACCATCTCGGGCTGATTTCTTTCATGATCTAATCAGGAAAACAAAATTACAAAGACAAATAATAAAATTTTGATTTGTCACAAATTCTTTGAGTAAAACAAACAATGGGCAGAGAGAAATAACAATATAGCAGGAGGATGACTACCTTCACGACTGAGGCTCTCGGAAGAGGTGACAACTCAGATGAGATTTGAAAAGTGAAAAGAAATAATCCAAGAGAAGAGTGGGAAAGAGGAATTCCATCCATGAGGGCAAGTATGTCCAAAGTTCCTACCATAGGTATGAGTTTGACACATTCAAAGTTTTAAAAAAATCTGAAATAAAATTAATAACTGCTGGAGCTTAATGATTTTCTGCAGAGGCGTATGTATGCATATCTCTATGTGTATGAATCGGAGAGGGCAGTTGGTGTATCTGTGCATGTAAGTTTGCGAGAGTGACTGTAACAAATACAAGTAACTAGTGTCTTAAACAGAATTCTATTATAATTCTGGAAGCTAAAAATCTAAGATCAAGATGTCAGCAGGGTTAATTTTAATCAGAGGCCTCTCTGCTTGATTTGTAGAAGTCCATTTTTTTCCTGGGTCTTCACATTATCTTCCCTCTGCTCATGTCTATGTCCTAATCTCTTCTTATAAGGACATCAGTGATATTGTATTTAGGGACTATCCATATGACCTTGTTTTATGTTAATTGCCTATTTAAAGCTCCTATCTTCAAAAACAGCCCTATCTTCCTAGGTACTAGGAGTTAGGACTTCAACATATGAATTTTTTGGTGGGACACAATTCTGTCCAAACAACATATATGAGTATCCATATTATATTATATACAATATGTATAATATGCATATGTATTTGTACTATGTGAGTATGTAGGCGGGAACAGGTATATATGTGAATATATGCATAAGTGTAAGCATTTATAAGTAGGTATGTGTATGCTCGTGTGTGTGTGTGTGCGCGCATATGCCACCTTGTAATGGGGAAACGTCTGATTATTAGAATCTCTTGTGATGTGACCAAGAAGATGCACTGATTACAAGTTCTCAAAGTGATTCTCAGGCACCTAGTGTGGGAAGCACTAAGATTTTCGGGTACAAATAGAGAAATAAACCTTGGATAGGAGACAGGAGTTGTGAAGCTTTGTCCAGTGTAAGGGAGGGTAGAAGAAAATGGGGAAAAGGGTACGTAAGTTTTTAAGTTTGGTGGCGGCAAGGGAGGAGATGCCCCAATATGTGTGCTTCCGTCCTCAAACTGAATCATGCAGTACTGTCGTCAGACCTGGGAGAAGGAAGAGTAGGAATATGGGAGCCTGTCTAAAATGGAGGGAAAAATAGTCAGGGGATAGCATCTAGGAGAGTGTGAATGCAAGTAGGACCGAAAAAAATACTGAGTTGTGAAGTACTTGATGTCACTTTGAGACTGCAGATATGTAAATGAAACCAACAGACATATTTATGTTTATGTTTACTCCTCCAGCAAATTTCAGGAAAAAAGACTGTGGTTGTTAAAGTTTATCAAAGTTGGGATTTTTGTGAATAAGGTGGAAGGAAAGAAAAACAAGGTAGTGAGGGTATTTATACAAAAGCAATAATAATAACAGGCTGTGAGATTTTTGCCAGACAAGAAGACAGCTGAAGCCAAGCTGATTTGGGAATTCACTTAGCTGTCTCTCTCTACATCTGTGGTAGTTTGCTGCTATATTTTCCTGAAACGATGTCAGCTGACTATCTGCTCAGATGCCTCTAGCGTCTCTTTCCAGATTGTACCTGAGAAATTTGCTAGTCTTTGTCCCATTACAAAATATGTCCAGGTTTAAAGTTCACAATGCTTTATTTTGGAGTATGCTATGCACTCTACTGGAGAAGGCAATGGCACCCCACTCCAGTACTCTTGCCTAGAAAATCCCACAGATGGAGGAGCCTGGTAGGCTGCAGACCATGGGGTCACTACGAGTCAGACACAACTGAACGACTTCACTTTCAGTTTTTACTTTCATGCATGGCAACCCACTTCAGTGTTCTGGCCTGGAGAATCCCAGGGTCGGAGGAGCCTGGTGGGCTGCCGTCTATGGAGTCGCACAGAGTCAGACACGACTGAAGCGACTTAGCAGCAGCAACAGCATGCACTCTACTGGTATACATACAAACACACATACACACACAAACTTAAGCTAATCTTCCTGATTATGTGTCAATGTAACTAAAAGGAAACATGAAAGGAAGTAGAAAACAAGATGGCAAAAGAAAAGAAAGCACATATTCACAGTTTTAAGATAACAGTATGTACTTAACATTATGGTCATTATTACTATGCTGTTGGCACTGTACAAAGCAGTCCTACACATTTGGAACTAATTATCTGTACTTTGTTTTCAGATAAGGACATGAGAATTAGAAAGCTAATTTTTCAACATTTACATAGGTAGCATATCACAGCTAGAAGTTGGATTTAGCATATTTACTTTAAAATTTTAGATTTTAAAAACCAGTATATTCTATTGCTTCTCAGTACCCAAGTATGCACATGTGCTCAGGTGCTCAGTCATGCCTCTTTGAGACCCCATGGACTGTAGCCCACCAGCCTCCTCTGTCCATGGGATTTCCCAGGCAAGAATACTAGAGTGGGTTTCCATTTCCTCCTCCAGGGGAATCTTCCCAACCCAAGGATCAAACCTGTGTCTCCTGCATTTTCTTCATTGTAAGAGGATTTTTTATTGCTAAGCCATGGAGAAGCCCCCCATCTATATATACATACATGCTAGAAAAGATAAAAATAAATCCATCTCTATATGTGGCAGTACTTTGTTATGCTCGGTATTTTAGACTCTTAATGTTGTATTCTATACACATAAATTTCATGTGTTTCACTCCCAGAAATAAATTATTCTCTTAAAGAAACAGTCTAAGAAAGTTAATATTGGACTTCCCTTATTGTAGAATGGATAAGAATCTGCCTGCCAGTGCAGGAGACATGAGTTTGATCCCTGGTCCAGGAAGATTCCACATGCCACAGAACAACTAAGTCTGTGTGCCACAACTACTGAGCCCTCACGAGGCAACTACTGAAGCCCTCAAGCCCTAGAGCCTGTCTGTGGTCCACAGTAAGAGAAGTCACCACAATGAGAAGACTGAGCTCTGCAATAAAGAGTAGCTCCCACTCACCACAGCTATAGAAAGCCTGTGCAAAGCCACAAAGGCCCAGCTAAATCAATTAATAAATAAAATTATTTTTAAAAACCTATGAAAGTTAATATCATTCTGGCTTGCTTCCTGTGAGTATTAGAAAGGGTAAGTTCTGCAATATTCATGTGTCTGCCTAGAACAATTTGGGGAATCTCTGAGAAGTTTATGATTGAAAACAAAGGACTATTTTGGAATGATAATGTCCTATGAAATGGGAATTGTAGGCAGTTTATGATAATCATTTTATTGAATGCAAATAATATACAGCGGGACCTCTGCAGTGTTTTCATCTTCTCTATATGTGAAAAAGAAGAGAAGCAAAAAGCACAGGAGAAAAGGGAAGATATTCCCATCTGAATGCAGAGTTCCAAAGAATAGCAACGAGAGATAAGAAAGCCTTCCTCAGCCATCAATGCAAAGAAATAGAGGAAAACAAAAGAATGAGAAAGACTAGAGATCGCTATACAAACAAGCCTTTAAAGGATACTTATCTTGATCTGTGTACTTATTTAGTCTAGAGTTCTCCTTTTTTTCCCCTATATGTCATACACATTATTTTCCCTCAGGTCATCTTATTATACCACAATTTGCAGTACATTCTCCAAAATTATTCTACTTATTTCTGCTCAGGGAAAGGAAGTCAGGGACAGAGTATGTTTAAAATCCACATACAAATCTTGAATAATGATATTTGAAGGCTGCTTCCTTTCAGTGAATCACCAAAGGGTTTTCACTAGGTATCTGTCAGTCAGAGAATTACTTTTATATTGGCTGTAGTTTTTGATCAAAACTTAAATGAAAGTATTTCCTCATCAGGCTGAATTAATGATGACACACAATGCTGCCCTGAGTATCTATATTTACTCTTCCTTCACCCCCTCCTACTCTTCTTCTTCTGTCGTGTTACAGGCACTTTCTGATGGCTTCATAATTATTGTATCTAGTGTTTTAATCACGGTTCACTCTGAGAAGCAGAATCATGGAATCGTTAGTGTTAGTCACTCAGTCTTATTAGACTCTGCGACCCCATGGACTGTAGCCCACCAGGCTCCTTTGTCCGTGGGACTTCCTAGGCAAGAATACTGGAGTGGATTGCCTGTTTCTTCTCTGGGGGATCTTTCTGACCCAGGGATCAGACTCACATTTACCACGTTGTAGGCGGATTCTTTACCACCAGAGTCACCAGGGGAGCCCCAGTCATTAGGGATACACATGTATGTGTATGCATATATATACACACACACGTATATATTTGCATTTGTATTTGATTTTGTTTATATTTGCATTTGAATTTATTATAAGGAATCACTCTATATAACTTTAGGGTTAACTAAGTAACTGCAAAATCCTAGGATTGTCAAGAAGGGAAGGTCTAGAACAGGTATGATACCTACATGCCTGATCTGAAACCTATTGTCATTAGACAGCAGTCAGACAAAAATATTCTCAGGTGAAGAAGAGCAATTGAAAATCTAGTGGCATGTGGAATCTTGCCCTCAGTAGTGGCCCACCCTTCTTTAACTGAACTTCTTACTGGCTAAGTCAGCCTCCTCCAGCACAGTCTCCTTTAGAGTAATTTAAAGTCACTGACTAAGGACTCTAATCACATCTTCAAATTCCCTTCTTGACAACACCTAGATTAATATGGTCTGTATGTTAAATAATTAGGAGGGGGATGTGGATACTATGACTGCTTTAGATTTTCCGCTTCAACTTTCCAAAAAGAGTATCCCTGGCAACCCAATCTAATGGGGATTATGGCAGAAAGGGTATTCTATGGACCCTAGTTCAGTTTAGCCAAGCCGACATACCAAAAAGATATCACATCAACAATGCAGTCCTAAAATTTCATTATATTTTTTGTAAAAGAAGACTATTCTGGGGTTGGAACTGTACATCAGTTAGAAGGATTGTAAGTAGTTTTATTAATATTTTCATAAGAAACAATAAATAAGCATCAGTAGTCCTGTGAGCTGTGTACGTGAAGCCCTTTCTCTCCTTCAGGGAGAGCCTACTCTGTTTCCTGCCATGTCTTGCATAGAAGCACTGCCATATGACCTGGTCTTGGTCAAGAAGAAGTAAGAGAAATAATTCCAGAAGGTTCCTGAGAATGTTGTTACTTTGTTTGCTTTGACACTGGTTTTCTTGTTTAGTCTGTGTTTAAACACAGAGTGAAACTAGAGTCAGAAGAGCTACTATGTGTCCATCATGAAAGTTTATTAGAATTACTGAGATTTCAGGTCTGATATTCCTGAGGTATGGTACCTTTTCTTAATTGAGGATAGTAAACCATAGTTAAAATCCAATATAGTCAGGTTTTCTGTTACTTGTAGAAGAAAACATTTATCTACATATTCCTTTACCTATAAAAAGGCTTCTTGGCATTTTTTGAGATTTGCCTTATGTACGTATGTACATAAGGTTATTTATCAGGAAATTAATAACTGAAAATACCAAAGACAGACTATTCTATACATATCAACGAATTAGAAACTGAATAAATAAATTATACTCAAAATATGGCAAAATGTGACCATTAGGTGAAGAAATGCTGAGTAATGCACACTGTGGTAATAATTTGTGAGGAGTTCAGTTTAGTTCAGTTCCTCGTGTCTGACCTGTTGTGATCCATGGACAGCAGCAGGCCAGGCTTCCCTGTCCATCACCAACTCCCAGAATTTACTCAGACTCATGTCCACTGAGTTGGTGATGCCATCCAACCAACTCATCCTCTGTTGTCCCCTTCTCCTTCCACCGTCAATCAATTCCAGCTTCAGGGGCTATTCCAATGAGTCAGTTATTCGCGTCAGGTGGCCAAAGTATTGGAGTTTCAGCTTCATCATCAGTCCATCCAATGAGAATTCAGGACTGATTTCCTTTAGGATGGACAGGTTGGATATCCTTGCTATCCAAGGGACTCTCAAGAGTCTTCTCCAAAACCACAGTTCAAAAGCATCAAATCTTCTGCACTCAGCTTTCTTTATAGTCCAACTCTGAAATCCATACATGACTGCTAGAAAAACCATAGCTTTGATTAGATGGACCTTTGTTGGCAAAGTAATGTCTCTGTTTTCTAATAATCTGTCTAGGTTGGTCTAATTTTCTTCCAATGAGTAAGCATCTTTTAATTTAATGGTTGTAGTCACCAATGCAGTGATTTTGGAGCCCTTGTTTCCACTGTTTTCCCATCTATTTGCCATGAAGTGATGAGACCAGATGCAATGATCTCAGTTTTATGAATGTTGAGTTTTAAGTCAACTTTTTCACTCTTCTTTTTCTCTTTCATCAAGAGGCTCTTTAGTTCTTCTTCGTTTCTGCCATAGGGTGGTGTCATCTGTATATCTGAGATTATTGATATTTCTCTCGGCAATCTTGATTCTAGCTTGTGCTCCACACAATCAAAGGCTTTGGCATAGTTAATAAAGCAGAAGCAGATGTTTTTCTGGAACTCTCTTGCTTTTTCAGTGATCCAATGGATGTTGCTAATTTGATCTCTGATTTCTCTGCCTTTTCTAAATCCAGCTTGAACATCTGGAAATTCAGTTCATGTACTGTTGAATGGCTTGGAGAATTTTGGGCATTACTTTACTAGAGTGTGAGATGAGTACAATTGTGTGGTAGTTTGAGCATTCTTTGGCATTACTTTTCTTTGGGATTGGAATGAAACTGACCTTTTCCAGTCCTGTTACCACGGCTGAGTGTTCCAGATTTGCTGGCATATTGAGTGCCACACTTTCACAGCATCATCTTCCAGGATTTGAAATAGATCAATTGGAAATCCATCACCTCCACTAGCTTTGTTCATAGTGATGCTTCCTAAGGTCCACTTGACTTTGCATTCCAGGATGTCTGGCTCTATGTGAGTTATCACTCCATCATGACTATCTGGATTATGAAGATCTTTTGTGTATAGCTCTTCTATAGTTCTTGCCACCTCTTCTTAATGTTGTCTGCTTCTGTTAGGTTCATACCATTTCTGTCCTTTATTAAGCCCATCTTTCCATGAAAAGTTCCCTTGGTATCTCTAATTTTCTTGACGAGATTTCTAGTGTTTCCCATTCTATTGTTTTCCTCTATTTTTTTTATACTGATCACTGAAGGAAGGCTTTCTTATCTCTTCTTGCTATTCTTTGGGATCCTGCATTCAAATGGGAGTATCTTTTTTTTTCTCCCTTGCCTTTCACTTCTCTTCATAGCTCTTTGTAAGGCCTCCTCAGAGAACAATTTTGGTTTTTTGCATTTCTTGGTGATGTTCTTGATTACTGCCTCCTATACAATGTCATAATCCTCTGTCCATAGTTCTTCAGACACTCTGTTTATCAGATCTAATCCCTTGAATCTATTTCTCACTTCCACTGTATAATCATAAGTGATTTGCTTTAGGTCATACCTGAATGGTCTAGTGTTTCCCCTACTTTTTTCAATTTCTGTCTGAATTTGGCAATAAGGATTTTATGATCAGAACCATAGTCAGCTCCTTGTCTTGCTTTTGCTGACTGTATAGAGCTTGTCCATCTTTGGCTGAAAAGAATATAATCAATCTGATTTTGGCATTGACCATCTGATGATGTCCCTGTGTAGAGTGTTCTCTTGTGTTGTTGGAAGAGGGTTTTGCTATGACCAGTGAGTTCTGTTGGCGAAACTCTGTTAATCTTTGCCCAGCTTCATTCTGCACTCCAAGACCAAGTCTGCTGTTACTCCAGGTATTTTTTGACTTCCTACTTTTGTATTCCAGTCCCCTTAATGAAAACGGTATCTTTTTGGGGGTGTTAGTTCTAGAAGGTCTTGTAGGTCTTCATAGACGCATTCAACTTAAGCTTCTTCAGCACTGAGTTAAGAGCCAGGATTGTACCCAGGCAGTTTAAATTTGGAATCCATGCTTTTAGTAGTTATGCTACCCTCTTCTATATTCATGAATAGAGGAATCTTTCATGATAAATTGTTAAGTGTAAAAGCAGATGATGAAACAGTATGATTTGTACAGATATGCACACAAATTAAATACTATGTATTAATAAAAATGTGTATTTTTATGAATGTGTGAAATATCTATATATTTTATGTCTTTAAAATAAATATGTGTATATTTTGTAATTCTGTTGAAGTACTGAATTGTGTTTTGAAACAATATGCTAGAGTCACAACTTTATTTTTTACTTGCATAAACTTGCAGGAAGAAATGTGGGTTTTTTGGCCACATTTCTCACATGGCTTGCAGGATTTCAGGATACTGAGTTCCTTGACCAGGCATTGAACCTGTGCTACAGCACTGAAAGTGCCAAGTCCTAGTCACTGGACCACCAGCGAAGTCCCAGAAATCTCATCAAATAATGTTTTAAATAAATAAGAGCTTATATAGTTCTTATAGACTGGTTAACTGTATAACAGTATAGCAATTTGTCAATTTATCAAAATTTGGTGAGTAAATTCAACTTTCTAAGAAATATATTTTTTAAATTAACACACATGGTTTTGAGAAAATATTGTAGAAATAACCATTTAAAAACTCTGATAGTCTCCAGTTTACAAGCTAACAATATTTGAGAAATAACTATTAAAAGTAGCTTTGAGTATTTAAATAAAAGCTTTTTATCTTTTTTGGAAACCCACTGAACAAAATTTACTTTATGATAACAGGTTACAGAAGAGGAATGCAATTTGGAGTGACTGGTTTTTAAATAGTCCCAAAACATCTTTGATATATTTCTAAATAAAGGAGGGAATCTAACTTTGTATTTTGCATTTTTATACAAGGTATTTGCCATTCTGCAATAACTTGATACAAGGTATTTGAAAGTTTCTCCTTAAGAACTTTGCAAGTAAAATGTATACTTTTTAAAAGTTTAGTCTTATAAAGGTGACGGTATTCCAACAATTTATTCTATGACATGGTTTATAACTTTAAGTTTCCTCTTTATGTATTTTAAATCTAATTGGCTAATATCCTTCTGAAAAGCTGACATACAGGACTGAACACAGTGCTACAAAGTTCCAATTGTATATTTCTATAAAATCTCACTATAATATTGTACTCTTTGAATGTATACAAGCCTTCTTCACCATTTGGATGAGAACTTGAAGAATAAGTACTGCACTCTTGTCCTCATTGTGGAAGAAAGTCCTGGTATGTATGGGGTTTGTAAATATTTTATGAATTAATAATGAAATACATGAAATATTTTAATATCAGACATTACTTTTTTGGTATGTGTTATTTTTCATTAGATTGGGAAAACACAATCTATTTCTTTCAGCCAGAAAATGCTAGGCACATTGTGACATTATTTATAGTCTTCCTTCTTTATTCCTGAACAAAATACTTGCAAACATTTTTGTGTGTGTCAGAGTTCTACATTATCACATAGGCATCTTTCCTTGCCATGCATTGGTACTAAAGTACCACTTATCAACGTCATATAATATTTTCAAAAATATCATTTTTTTCTAATCACTATTCTCAATACATAACATTTCAATAGTATCTATTTAGTTATAATTGTTTTTCTAAGTTAGAATTCTTAGAACACTTTGTTTGTTAATTAGGAACACGTATGCCTGCCCAGTTGCTTCAGTCTTGTCCAGCTCTTTTTGAGCCCATGGACCATAGTCCTCTAGGCTCCTCTGTCCATGGGATTTTCCAAGCAAGAGTATTGGAGTGGGTTGTGATGCCCTCCTCCTGGGGATCTTCCCAATCCAGGGATCAAATCCAAGTCTCTTGCTTCTCCAATACTGCAGGTGGATTCTTGACCCCTGAGCCACCAGGACAGCCCTACTTAGGAGCAGTGGTATATAAACCATCTTAGGTAAAATAAAAACAAAGAAACCAGAAGAAACAGAATACTGTTGGTCTTTGTCAACATCCCCTTAGTATAACTCTGTTCTGATATTTAGCTTTTCAATTCCCATGTCTTCCATCTTTGCCCACAGGGAAAATGCTTTAATTATTTGAACAAAAAATGAAGTACTCATCCAAGTATTATTTTCCTGTCTTAAATTTCAAACTCATCTTAAATGATACATTCATTTAAGATGCATAGAATTTCCACTACATTTTTAATGTTTCCTTTGATAAGACTTAATTTTCTACATAGAACTTCTTTATCTGAAACAGCATGGGGTGGGGGTATATTTTTTATTGATCTAACAATGGTATTCTTTACATATGATACTACTCTTGATTCTTTGTAAAAATTAGAAAAAAACTCTATATAAATAGACACACACACACACACACACACAGCAAACAGAATTAACTTCAAAGCAAAAAACGTTTCTTACCCATGTGCTATCCTTAGCTTGTTTTCAGACCCTGAGTCTACCAACTAAAGGAGAATCTTGGTCTCTCGAAAATTGATTCTGAAATACCACTGAAAAATATAAAATAAACATTCTTCCAGTCCTTTTCCTAAAAAGGCCTGTATCCATTTACCAACAAAAATTTACAATGGAGAAAATTATGAGAGCTGTTTGGTTACAGGGGATGACCTGCCACCCATCTGGTGACAGGAGACGTGAGATGACATCATGTTCCTTCGGTTAGAGTGGAGGCACAAAAACTGGTAATAAACACAGTTTTGACCCAAGTTCATCTTACAATCATTTCAATTAGTTCACAGGTTTACCTGTGACAGTGTGATTTATAATAAGTAATATGTATTTGGTCTCTGTCCCTCTTTTTGCTTGTTTTGTTTCAGTGTCAGTTGCTTTATCACCATGTACAAAAGAATTCTTAAAACTTCATGGCTTAAAAACAATGTGAACTCATTACTTATTATGTGGATTGATTAAACAGTTCTTCTACTTCATGTGATGTTGGCTGGGTCACTGGGATGGCTGGAAGGTCCTGTCTTCATCCCTGTTTTCGACACAGAGCTTCTAACATGCTTGGAATTTCCTAAGTAATGAGACCCATAAAAGTACCCTTTGTTATGTTAATGAGATGCCTTTTGGAACACCTCTAAGGACTGGGGTTGATCTCCAGAGGGACCAATCCTATGATTAATCAGTTGAAACTTTCAGTCCCACCTTCTGACCCCTAAGGGCTTCCCTGGTGGCTCAGACAGTAAAGAATCTGCTTACAATGCAGGAGCCCGAATTCAATCCCTGGATCAGGAAGAACCCCTGGAGAAGGAAATGGCTACTCATTTCAATATTCTTGCCTGGGAATGGTCAGAGAAGCCTGGCAGGCTACAGTCCTTGGGGTCACAAAGAGATGGACATGACTAAGTGACTAACACTTAACTTTCTGACCTCTGTGGAGGGGAGAAGGGCTGGAGACTGAGATAAAGCCTCAATGGGCGGTGATTTAATCAATGGTGCCTATGTATGAAAATCTCCATAATATCCAAAAGGACAGGGTTCAGAGATCTGGATTGATGCATTATGGAGATTCCAGGAGGGTCGTGTGCTGTGAACGGGAACAGAAGCTCTGAGCCTTTCTTCCATATCTTGCTTTATGCATCTCTTCAATTGGCTGTTGACACATATTCTTTAATAAACATTTAAATAAATCTGTAATCTAATGAATAAACAAGTAGTCTCAATTCTGTGAATTGCTATAGCAAATTAACGGAACCCAAGAAGGGGATGGTGAGAGTAGGAAATGGAAACCTATTCCAGTATTCTTGCCTGAGAAATTCCATGGACAGAAAAGCCTGGCAGGTTACAGTCCATGGAGTCAAAGAGAATCAGATAGAACAGAGCGACTGAGTAAGGAGGGGACTGTGGGAACCTGCATTTGTCATGAAATTTAGCAGGATCCTGTGGGGCTCATGGGCTCAGACACTTGCAGACAGTTGCTAATCAGGGAAGGCAGGGGATGCAGAGACAAGGGAGGAGCAGTGGAGAAAACAATAGTGCAGTCTTGGGGTAGGGGGTGGATCACCTCAAGGGGCACACATAACAGTATCTTTGTCCTCTTTACAGAACCGAAATCCCCCCAAATGCAAGATGTTAGCATTCTTTATTCTAGAGAAGATTACAGTATGATAATCTTGAGAAGCTCATCATCCTGAGAGGCCAGATTGAAGGTGAAGAGGGAATTCATAGGGGCTGGACTCCATCTTAGGCCTGTTCATGCTGGTCATGCTTGGCCGCCTCTCCAATGGACTCTAAACTCTGCTTAGTGCCTATGGAAATGACAATAAAAGGATAAGACCCCCTCTGGGCAGGGGAACCTTGAAGACCTTATCCAGGTTACTCATCGCCTAAGAGAAAACACACACTAATCATCCCTGTCTCTGGACAGGCCATACATTTTTCTATACCTATCGGAGTGTAACCTTGGGCTTATTGATTATTGGCCAATTGTTTAACTGTTTGAACATACAACACATGAATGATGAGATTATTATGATTGTATTTACCCTTCATTTGTTTATGTAAGTCTCAAGGAATTTGGGGTGGTGAGTTCAGACTCATACACATGGGGTATAAAAGAGTTACACAAATCGTGGCTAAGAGGAGACTCTGCCTTGGGCCCGCTGGTGTAATAAACTGCACTCCACTATCTGCATTGTCCTTCTGAGTGAGTTTGTTTCCCAGAACACCTGGCTACAACAAAGGAACCAGAGAAGCTCACTAGGAGGATGCCACTTGAGGCTTGATTAAAGATGTGAACACACCCTAATCCTTAACAGCAATCCCACCCTTGAATCATTGCTGCAAGACTCCTCACCAACTTCTCCAGAGTTGAGACACAAAATTTTTGAGTCTACTTTTTCCCCCCATGGCTCAGCAGAGACGCAGGATGAATCCCTGAGCTGGGCCGATCCCCTGGAGAAGGAAATGGCAACCTAGTATTCTTGCCTGGAAAATCCTATGGACTGAGGAGTCTGGTGGGCTATAGTCCACAGGGTAGCGAAGAATTAGACACGACTGAGCACACATGCATGCAAGTCCCCCTTTGCTGAGCAAAGAAATAAAGCTATTCGGTATACTTCACCCAAACTGGCTCTGAGATTTAATTGGGCACCAGCGCACAGAAGCTGAGTTTTAAATGTCAATCAGAAGCACAAGTAACAACCTCAATTTGTGATCTGAAGACGGGGTGGGGGGCAGTCTCCTGAAAGTGAACCCTTGACCTGTGTAATATGATGCCATCTCCAGGTAGACAATATTAGCATTGAATTAAATTCTAAGACAGCCAGTTGGTGTCTACAGCATTGATTATTAGTGGGAGAACCATCTCTTATGCAAATCAGAATTTTGTGATCAGAACCAACTTTTCTACCTTTAGGTTATTCCTAATATGTGTAATTCCTAATAAAATTAGGATGATTATTCCAAACAGATTGCAAAATACTTGCAAAGGTTCCCTCATTTGTAGTATATGAGCCTTTTTTTTTTTTGGTAATAAGGAGTTAGTGGCAGCTTATGAAAACTCTTCTCCAACACCACCTTGGTGACATCAGCCAAGGCAATACACTAGAAGTTACACTGTAAAACCTTGGTGAAATAGGCAGAGATTAGAGACATTCAAATACTTAAAATGAGGCAGGAATCCTTGTCCTGTTGTATCTACTTTCATTCATTTGCATGGCTTTCCATTTGCATGGAAATAAATGTGGTTTGTAGTAGATTATTCTGCTTTATCTTAAATTTTACCATCACCGACTTAATTCCATTTGTTTTGCCAGATGTGGCATTTTTATTGGAACAGATCCATGTAGTCTCTAGCAACTGTCATGCAGCTATTAATCTAGTGAATGCATTCTTTCAAGACCCATTAGGAAATAGGATCAAAATCAATGTGCTTTTATGTGGGAAGGACAGAAGTACTTTATCAATTTCTTATCCCTCTAGTACATCAAAGCTTCTTCAGTTCTTTGTTAACCTTGATCATCTTGACAAGAAGACCATCGTGCTAGCATTATATGCAGTGTCACCCTGATACAGCATACAGATAGAATGTTGGAATGGCCTATGAAGGGCCAAGCTAACTCACCAGCTGCAGGTTGGCACCATGTTGGATTGATGTATTTTCCTTCAGGAAGTAGTATACGCTTTGACCAAATGTACTATAAGTTATTGCGTCCCTAAAATCTAGAAAATTCGAGACTGGAAACAAACAGATAAATGTAAGGTTGGCTCCCTTCATTGCCAGTGACTCTCCTGCTAATTTTGAGTTTCTTTACCCTCATACTAGGCTTTGTCTTATTAGAGTCTTTAATTCTTGACTTTGGAGTTTGGGGTCACACTGCTAAGGAAGCAAGTAGGGAGACTGGGTGACTCTATTATAGAAAGAGCCGCCATATGGTGATAAAAACACCCAGGCTCCTGAAAAACCACAGCGTAGTCCAGCCCTTGCCCCCTGTCATCACCCTAGACATGACCAATCATAGTGTGCCAAAGATATGCCAATCAGCGAACTGCTTGCAGTTAACTATACCTATCAGGGGCTAGCCGCCTAAAGCCCCTGACCTCCCCTCCTGTCCTGACCAATCACAGAGCACCAAGATAGGTAACCCACCTGTAGCCATTTCCCCTTTGTCTTCTCCCTTTAAAAGCCTTGTACCATGCAGCTAGGGGCCGCTGCCCTCACTCCGCTGTGTAGGTGTGTGTGTGTGTGTGTGTGTGTGTGTGTGTGTGTGGTCCAGACCCGGGTCTGCAATAAACTCCCTCTTGCACTTGCATCGGTGTATGGCCTCCTGGTGATTTGTGGAGATCATGACCTGGGCACGACACAAGAAGTCTGATAAAATAGACTATGTGATTATCATCTAGCCACCTTGATTTCTCATCTCAGTGGACCAGCAGGCATGGAAAGGAGTTAGCTAATGGGAAAATTGACATTGATTATGATTTGGGGCTCGGGATGCAAACATACACTGGGATTAGGGTGCAGTATACCTAAAATCTATGGAGTTCACTGGATTGAGTCTTGGTTTGCAAACCCAGTGACAACCATAAAGATGCAATTGTAGGAAATGTGACCTAACAAAGATAAGACAATTAAGGGTTTGGTTTGCTCCCACAAGATCAGCAATTGAGACCAACAGAAGTGCTGAACAAGGGATGGTTGAGGAAGAAAATGATGGAGTATGGATTTGGGATTGACTGTAGCAGTGGAAAATGTAGCATGTTGAAAGAGATTCTGAGACAAACTGGATTTGTACTTTGCCTTTCAGGAAAGTAATGAAAACATGTGATTTTCACAAAAAAGAGACCCATACTAAGGTGTGGGTGCTGGATGTTGGAAGGGAATGAGGGTAGTTCCCTGTTGCCAGTGTAGACTACACAAGCAAGTGTTATAAACCACTCCAGGTCTCCTCGGAACTAGGACAGTTGGCAAATCGTGTCATCTCAGCTACCACAGAGAATGACCTCATGCATGCACAGCCATCAGAACCTTGTCTCTTGTCCATGGTGCACACCCTTGGGTAGGTATATTAGCTTTTCTCTTTGGCCCTAAGATATGACAGGCCTTTCACAGTGCTCATCTATTTACAACCAGAAGTACAGGGACGTTAAGACCTCATAGAGAAAAAAAAAATCTGATCAATGTAACACTGGAGTCAGAAGACAAATTATTTATCTTTTCTTCACCTGGAAACAACTTCCAGAAATCAAGAGTTTCCCAAATAAAACTTCTGAGAAACTGAGTAATAAGTTACATAAAATAGAAAGTAGTAGCCAGCTCTCTATATACCTCCAGAAGACCTCCCCTCCCTTCCAGTCTCATTATCTTTTCAATCAATGCTGCATTTTTCACTTCGGACCTCATCATAAATTCCTAATTCACAGGATATTATCCAGACTATATTTTCTAGGGTACCTATTCTAAGACAATTATGCCAGTGGACCAGCTCTCTTTTTGAGTAAATATTCATCTCATATAGCACATTTTTCAACTTTTCTATATCCTTACTCTAGCCTCTATTCCCTCTTTTTAAGCTACTTATGAGTACCTTAAACCCTAACTCATTTGTCAAAGTCTTACCTATTCTTTGAAGCCCTAAATAATTCCTTTTCTGATCTCCTGTATTATGCTTTCAAAATATTTTCCCGAATCTAGTTTTAAAATGTAATACCTTGTATACTTATCCAATCTTTCTATCTGTGTATTTTAAGTTTATTAAAGCTAAGGATTATATCTATTTCATCTTTCTAGTACTCATCACACCTACTACAGTCTTGTAAATAGTGTAAATATTTTAATGTTAATTTATGTCTTCTTTACTCTATGTCATTTTCCCCATCTTTTCTCTCCATTTGAATATGGCAGCCAGGCCTCTGATACTCTGTTACTTTAGAGAGTATTCATGTTTAACAAGTTGTAAAACTTGTTCAATCTGCCTTCCTACATTTTTTCTCTTTATTTCTCCTTCTGTGGGGACTTGTTCACAAAATGATAGACTTAGAAATCCCTAAGAATAGCAGAAAAGAGGACATTTCTACTTTTATTTTCTTCTTCTTGAATGGTTATGAGATCAGATAGGCTCATGAGATCCCTGGCCCATGCCCTGTTTTATATTCATATCCTAAGGAGATAGCAAGGCCTCAGAAGGGAATAGCTGCATAATCCATTCAAGTAGACTGGGCATTAAATTTCTGGGATAGTGAGAGCAGTCTCAAATTTTGTGCTTAATTGTCCCACTGAGGCAATAGTTTCTAAATAATGGCACAGGTCCCAGGGAGAACAAAGGAACTCTATCACTAATGATGAGTTTTCCAACAGGCATTCAAGACTGTAGCTGAAAGTGAAGTTTACTAGATTAAATTTAAAAAATTAAGGTTTGACATTTATTTTATTTATCAGCTTATAAAGCAGGTTCATGCTCGTAAGACTCAAAACAGGCAATGAATTGAATTGATCATACATTCCAGGCATCACCAAGAATAGTCAGGCACCCTTTGTCTTTCAGCAGCTTCAACTAAGTTACTTTGCTGCAAGTTTCTGAATAATGTAGAATACTTCAAGTCTGCCTTCTTTAAGCACTGTTTTTCTTTCTCCTTTAAAATGTACATTTATTTTACCCTTTCATTTTATTATCTACATATATACCCAGATTATGAAATTCTATTTGCACAGCTGTTAGTCAAACCTTTATTATTAAGACCAATTTTCCATCCTTCCCATCCCCTGTTGCTGGCAATCTAAAAATCAATCAAAAACAATCATGCTTTACTAAATTAAATTTTAAAAAATTTATCACTCCTCTTTATTGGTCATTTAATGTCATCAGTCTCTTATTTTCAGTGCAAGTATAACAACTTCTTAGAACATAAGGAAGCCATATGTCTAAACATGGCTAATGTGGATACAGAGGACACATTGTATCTACCAATATTTACAAGGTCTGTTTCAAAATAATACACCCAACTGCATTTAGTGAATGCATTGAATTGTTTGGAATTAGGCAATTTTCAAAGGCAGAATACATAATTGCCTCTGGGATTTACACTAGGTATTTAATATTCAAAATTTGAGATTGAGGAAAACAAAAATAGTACTTTTTTGAACTTTAATATTTGAAATCAACAGTTTAAGTTTGTAGTCTTTATATGGAAATAATGTAAGTTTTATTTTGAAATTTTAACAGGTTTGGTTCATCTGAATCCATCCGTGTTGAATATATTTTAAGGTATTGAGAACTCAGGCTGTGAAACCAAAGGCAAGTAACAGGAGCTAAACAATTTTATAAATGTCACCATCGGGAAAATGATAACTAGCATCCTACAAGCAATTTGTATTAGTTATGAATTTCCTCATATATTACCTTAAAGGTTAGCAGCTTAAAGCAACAAATATTTGTCATATCATGTAGCAGGAATCTGGGCAAAGCTTAGTTGAGTGTCTCTGGATCATGTTCTCACATAAGATTGAGGTCAAAATGGCAGCAGGGCTACAGTCTCAGCTGAAGGCTGGGCTGAAAGAGGGTCTACTTTTGGGACTCACTCACATGGCTGTTCACAGTACTTCATGCTATGAGCTGTGTGGCTGAGGGCCTCGTTTCCTCACGCGCTATTAGATGGAGGCTTCGTTTACAGTCCTTTCTACATGGGCCTGTCCATAGGGCAGCTCAAAATATGGCCACAGCCTTCCCTTAGACAGAGTGTGTAAAAGAGAGAGTGGGAACTAAGACGCAATATATGTTTTTGTTGTTGTTGTTTAGTCGCTAAGTCATGTCTGACTCTTTGCAACCCATGGACTGTAGCCAGCCAGGCTCCTCTGTCCATGGAGTCTTCCAGGCAAGAATACTAGAGTGGGTTGCCATTCCCTTCTCCAGGATCTTCCCAACCCAGGGATTGAATCTGGGTCTCCTTCATTACAGGCGGATTCTTTACTACTGAATCACCAGGGAAAGTAAGATGTAATGTATAGTCTTCATGTAACCCAGTCATAGTAGGGACATCCCAAACTTCTGCCATAGTCCATTCATTAGAAGTGAGTTAATATTATAAATCTGACCCATACTGAAGGGGAAAGGATCACACAGGTGCATAAATACAACGAGGTAGGAATCACTGAGTACCATCTTAAACATGCCTTAAATCACACAACTGTTGAAATTATCCTCTGGTCAGCTGTTGTGGATATAATGCAAAACTACAAATAGTAAGATTTTAAAGCAGGAAGGATGCATAAATTTCTTTTATGATATGCAGTCATTTAACATAGAAAGAGAACATCTTCTTAACCACAATTCTTGACATTGTGTGGGAGGTTAGATGTTTGGAAATATTAGTGATGGAAATATAAGTAATGTAAATTTTAGAAATACATAAGTATCCTGAAATAAAATGTTTGGACCTTCTATCTTAATCTATCATTTTCATTAAGATAGATAAACACCTACTTCTGTCATTTCATGTATGTGGAATTCTATAATTGTGCCTATACAGGCTCTGTAAAAAAAGAACATCTTAACCTGTATCATTCTTTTCATCTTTAGAAAATTGCTTACCCTTCATTACTCATCGAGATATAGCTTCTTGAGACTATAAAGGATTTTAGGAACATTTTTAGTTTTAGCAACTCACATCACAAATTTACACAAGAGGTTTTGTTGAACTTTGCTGAATGAGTTACTCAAGGAATGTTCAGTGTGCTTTATTAGTATGGTCTCTCAATCATCAGTTACCGCATTCAATTATCTCAACACAACTCTTCAGGAAAAACAACTATTTCAAACTTGTTTCTTTCAGATGATGAGATGAAGTTACAGTTTTTTCCTGATATTCTTATCGTCACATTTTCTTATGGAAAATTTGTGACAGAAGTTAGATCATGAATAATGATTTAAACATAAAATTGGCTAAATACATTTTTCTGAACAATTACACAGATGCCGGCTATTTAAAATGAATGTTTATACATTTAGAATCTGACAAATAAATATGCTTTATATTATTATTATACTCTTTGTGTTGTAATAGCATACACTGGGAGTGGGCAGTAATACTGAAGCCAAATGATCTATGGACTGAAGTGTTTGGTGCCTGTCTAACACTCACATGCACTTGCTCTGTGCCCAGGACCTTCAAGTTCTATAATTTTATGTGCAAATGAGCCATGGTGAATTATGTAGTCTCAATGCTTTGGTAGCCCCTTGTTTGTTTGCATTTATAGAGACATGAATAGTCTCTTAAAATTTGCTTGGCAATCTTCACTGAGGGTCAAAGTACATATGCTCTTGCATTGATTTATCCAAGTTGGTAGAACAGAATTTTAACAAATATTGACAATATTGAGGCTTTGGTGGAGGGGGATTTGAATGTAATATTTTTGCCACAAGGAGTTTGTTTTCTTGTTTTTAGTGAAAATACTATACATATGTTTAGTACTAATACAGGGTCAAATTGATCAGAAAAGATGACATTTTTAATATGAAATAATGACTTACAATGTGTTCATTGACAGGAAATAATTTTCAGTAATGCTCATATGGTCTGTTCAAGAACATGTTATTTTTATCACATGCACGTCACCATTTGGCTTATGGCGAAAGAAACCTTGAAGATCCTTCACCTTGTCTTTAGGCTACCTTAAGGCTCTGATATAAACACTAAATGATTTGTTCTCCACACTCATTATCCAGCCACTTGTCTTTTCTCCTTCTCTATCCATGTTGAAGCTCATTTATGTTCAAGATCTCATATGACACTTGAACTCCTTATATGTCATATTTCAGTGAACTCAACATATTCAAAGGAAGAAAAATATGGCATATTATTTGTAAAATTTTAAAACAGCAGAATAATAAAACTAATTCAAGTACAAACAAATTGCTGATAGTGTTCTTGAAATAGTAAAAATGGTGAAATAATAAGAGAGGATTTTATGCATGTTATATTCACTGTTTTATTCACCATGCCTATTATTATTCATGGCAGCTGGAAGTCACCTGGTAAAGATTTAAACTGTTAGGAACATACTCCCAACTCTAAGTACTGCACAAGCCCTTCAAAGAAACTGGGGTTCCCCTTAGGGACCTAAACAAACAAAACCAGATTTTAGAGGCTCTTCTGGTTTGTTTTCAATCATCATGTATCCCTTGAGGATGTGATGGCTGCCTGCCTTTCTCACCACAACAGACCTAAGCTATCAGATTAACCTCCTCTCCATTCGCTGACAATCATAAGAAATACCTCCAGTCTCCCATCAGGATAAACATTCAAAACCATGTGGGTTGACCTTTTGATAGGTATTACCTAACCAAAATACTTGCATTTCAAAATGCAGTGATATTAAGATAATATATTTACACAAAAGAATCTTGGTCTGATGATAGATATTCAAATGATGGTATGTGGCTTGGAAGAGGTGCCACTCAAATTACATAACATGATCACCATATTCCTTATTTATGAAATGCTTGTTTTACATGCACGTAGGAAAAGTGACGCAGTATAACAACATAGATGAAACTCTGAAGGCTTTCGGGCATTTCTAATAGCCAGTCCACACTCTGACACTTCAAATTACAGTTTTTGCAATATGATTCAGTTTCATCATAATGGTAAGAACCTAGTGTTTGGGTCTGGATCTTCCCTGGAGTGTGCTGTTCTACCAGGCTCAGGCAATCTACATTTGCTACATTGTGTTGCTGCCAATTGGACTCCAAGACTCCGGGTTTACTATCCCCCAGATAGAAGCATAAATTCCCTCATAGTGACTCCTACTCCTTTGTTGGCTTTCCCAAGAGTAACAGTCTCCTTGGTTTACACCTTTCAGTGATATTCCACTGAGATCCACTTGTCTACCAACCATCCCTTGAGATTTTTCTATGAAATGATTATGGTTGGGGACCTGCATGCTATGGATTTACTTCTCGAGAAGGCCATACATCCTAGCCTTTTCTTCAAAGTATCATTCACAAGGGAGCTCAGCCACATAGAAGCTGTGGATACCCATGCCAGTCCTCTCTGCTTTCCTCTTAGAACAATGCAGTCATCCTTACACTCTGTGACAAGCTGGTTTAATAGGCATGTGCCAGTGCCAGCTCACTCATCCATGAGCCCTTTTATCCCCTAACCTATCACCTGGAATTATGTGATCATCAACAAATCCTTTCCCAGGCTGCTGATCAGCAGACTTCACCTAGGGCTCTAGTAGGTGAGATTTTATTAAATCATGCAAAAGTTTTACATGGCTAAGATACATATATATTTTATTCTGTGATATCTTGTAACTTAAAGTATATATATACACATATGAAGTGAAGTGAAAGTTGCTCAGTTGTGTCCAACTCTGTGACCCCGTGGAATGTAGCCCACCAGTCTCTTCTGTCCATGGGATTCTCCAGGCCAGAATACTGGAATGGGTAGCCATTCTGTTCTCCAGAGGATCTTCCCAACCCAGGAATCGAACCTAGGTTACCCACAGCGTAGGTGGATTCTTTACTGTCTGAGCCACCAGGAAAGCTATTTATATCAATAACCTTAGATATGCAGATGACACCATCTTTATAGCAGAAAGTGAAGAAGAGCTAAAGAGCCTCTTGATGAAAGTGAAAGAGGAGAGTGAAAAAGTTGGCTTAAAGCTTAACATTCAGAAAACTAACATCATGGCATCTAGTCCCATCACTTCATGGCAAATAGATGGGGAAACACTGGAAACAGTGGCTGACTTTATTTTTCTGGGCTCCAAAATCACTGCAGATGGTGATTATAGCCATGAAATTAAAAGATGTTTACTCCTTGGAAGGAAAGTTATGACCAACCTAGACAGCATATTAAAAAGAAGAGCCATTACTTTGCCAACAAAGGTCCATCTAGTCAAGGCTATGGTTTTTCCAGTGGTTATGTATGGATGTGAGAGTTGGAGTATAAAGAAAGCTGAGAACTGAAGAATTGATGCTTTTGAACTGTGGCTCTCAAGAGAAGACTCTTGAGAGCCCCTTGGACTGCAAGGAGATCCAACCAGTCCATCCTAAAGGAGATCAGTCCTGGGTGTTCATTGGAAGGACTGATGTTGAAATTGAAACTCCAATACTTTGGCCACCTGATGTGGAGAGCTGACTCATTTTAAAAAACTTTGATGCTGGGAAAGTTGAAGGCAGGAAGAGAAGGGGACAACAGATTATGAGATGGCTGGATGGCATCACTGACTTGGTGGACATGGGTTTGTATAGGCTTCAGGAGTTGGTGATGGACAGGGAGGCCTGGCATGCTGCGGTTCATGAGGTTGCAAAGAGTTGAACACAACTGACCTGAACTGTACTGATATATACACACACACACACATATATATATATATATTTACACACACATATGTACTAGACTGGGGGATTTCAGTCCATGGGGTCACAAAGAGTTGGACATGACAGAGTGATTAACACTTTTACTTTCATATATATGGGCTTTCACACACACACACGCACGCACACACACACACACATATCTTGCATTCAGTAATAGAAAAATATAAATTTTACATACCTGAAGGTGAAAAGATAGAAGAGTCGTCTAGAGGGAGGAATTTACAAGTTAGACAGAAGTCTAATTAAAATATAATTCACTTTGGACTAATTATTTCAACCATTTGAGTTTTAGTTTTCTCATCAATAAATCTAGATTATTACTCCTCTCCAACAGAATTGCTAAAGAGGCTGATGCACATAAAACAGATTTGTCTTAGTAGAAGAATCTTTTTGAGGAACCAACATGCTCATCCACTTTTCTTCCATAATCTCTGGCTTACTTCCATGATGCTCCCACTGGTTAGGCTGCTCAACACCGAGTAGGATATACTGTTTTGATTATTATTAGACACATTTCCAGTGACAGCCTTCAAATGGGTGCTCAGCCAGCCAGCTATCTTAGGTTGTAGTGCTTATTTTCCTTGAGAATTCTCGAATTCTCTCCCTCTCTGTCCCTCTGGATTAAACTTAAAAAGTCACTAAAACTGTTTTCATTTTTAGTTTTCCCTTTCACATCTTAAGAAATGACTTCCCATTCTACCTCACATCAAACACTGACATTTGGGAAGCCAGAATCATTACCTGTCACTTTTTTATTTCCCTCCACACATTCTGAAACCAGTCCAGATCCATTTACTTGTAAGTAACAGATGCTTTCTTTGTTCTTGACCCCACCACTCCACTTTTATTTGATCTCTTCCTCTCTGAGGAAGCAATCGGAACTTCCAGACAGACATGGAAAATCTCTGCACATCTATTCCTGCCTATTTTCTTACTTGGTAAATCATCTTTTGTAAGATGTATGCTATCCCTTTACAAAAAGTATGACATTCTGGTAGACGGGCCTCATTTTAGCTACTGACAACTTCACATGTATAAGACAAAGCTACTTTAAGAATGTAAATACAAATTGACACAAGATATTTCTTTAACATAAAAAGTATCTCCTGGGGACTTGATAAATCTGTCTTTGGGTAGGTGACACTTCACTAAATCCTGCACCTATGAAACTTATTTCCATGATTTTATTTTAGAAATATGCTTCTCATAATTATAATATCCTAGATCAGTTGTGTCTAATTCTTCTGAGAGTTTGAATAAACATTCATCTATTAAAAATAAAACAAAACTACGAACACAAATAAAAACTTAGCCATAAGGTTTAATGAAAGCTCAATTTGAGTTTTTTTCACACCTGCCTTCTGGCATTTTAGTTGTCTTTATAAAAACTTAAAGAATAACAAGATTCATCATTGCTAGTGATGTGTGGTGATTCACATGTACAGAGATAACAGCATTTTAATGTACTTCATGAATTAACTTTCTTAATTTGAAACCAGGAGGAAAAAAAGAATGTCTGATACTCTCAGAATATACATCTGGAAGGTGCCCTCAATGCTATTTTAAATGCCCTATATACCTCCCTTATCAACTTTAAGCATGAAGTACATTTGATGTTGCCTATTAGCTAAAGCCAACCAGAAACATTTAAAAAGCATAATTTTCTGGTGCAATGGAATGAATGATACGGAGACAAATAGAAGTTTGAAATGCATTTCTTACATTTCACTTAGCTGTAACAAGCTTTGTGGATTGACTGATGATTATATTTATCTTAACTCGCGCATCCATTTGATAACAAAGAAGTTTGTGTGTCATGTGACTACTGTATGTATAAAACTTGTGAATTTGATATACTGGTATGGAAACGTTTTGGCTTCACTGAAATCAGTGAAAAAAAGATATGATTCATAAAGTTATGCTCCATCAAGAGGACACTGTTTTGTCATTAAAGGCAAGACTAGTTTATTCATATCTATAATGGAAGGTTTTATATATTCACAAGGTAATAGTTGGATTTTTTGGTCTCTTTTAAATTGTTAGATGAACAAGACACTTTGGATTTGGGAAAAGTTATTATGTGTTTAAACGAGATTTGGCATGCTTTTGGTAGATTGGTTTTTCAGCATGCTTTTGTATAATCCATAGTAGTCTTAAAGACAGGACATATTTTAATGAAATGTGCTGATATGTTAATACATAAAGCATCTTTACTGAGCAAATTCACATTAAAATACAATTTTTTTTCTCATTTGTGGGCTGGAGTAACACTGGTACATGTAGCTTCTCTAGTATATAATTAGCAAATTTCTAGTTTTCTCCCAGCAGTGAGCCATTGTGAACTAGTAGGAAAATATATGTATTCACCCAACTTGATTGCTCAAAAAAAACATTTTTCGAAGGATAGGTGGATAAATAGGCCAATGGATGGACTGATCACTGGATGGATGAACTAGTGAAAAGAAAAATGAGCGACACAGTAACTTATCAGGTTTACATGAAAAAGCCAATGAAACCAAGACCCTAAGTGTGTATTTTAAGCCTAGGGATCTGGAAGAGACTTTTTCCTAAGAATATTTGAACTGCTGCTTTCTACTATCAGTGTAAAAATAATTGATGATATATGCTAAATCATTAAATTTTCATTAATATAATTAACAAAATAGTTTTATCACAAACAAAAACACCAACAATAAATCTCATTCTATAAAAAAAGTCTTCCTGTTTGCCAGTTCTAAGCACTGGTTTGATTTGAGTACCCCCAGAATTAGTCTTAAGAAAGGATCCCAATACGGGTAGTTTCTCTGGGATGCGATCCCAGAAAATGCCAGTAGAAAACAAGGAAGTTGAGATAGGAAGGAACAGAAGCCAATAAAGATGTGGTGATTGAACATGTCCTCTCTGTGGGAACTGTTGTTTAATCCTGCTGTGAGTTCTGCTATTAGGGGAGACAACACAGTCTTCAGAATTAGACCATCAAATGGCAAACGTGTTTACAAATCTACACTCCAGCCCTCCTATAGGCCCTCCTGGGAGGGCCTAGCACTTTAGGCTTTCTCCTTTGTGGAGTTGACACAAGGGCCCAGAGAATACACTCACGTAGAGCTGTGGATGCTGAGAGCTGAGATCTGGGCTGGGATGCTCAGAAACACTGCATGCTGTGGGAGCCTTGGTCAGGCCTGTATGGTGGCTATTGCCTCACACTCCTCTCTCATTTGGAAATTGAGACTCAGCATTATATACAACTTTCATCTTTTCATTAAGTGTTGAATAAACATCTACTATGTGTCTCTCAGCTTAGTTAAGCTCTGTAGGTGAAACAGTGAGCCAAGAGCAGATATGGTTTCTGTCCTCATTGAGCTTATAGTCTAGTGGTCAAGATAAAACAGAATTTCTTAAGTAGGTATGACTTTACAGCTGTGATAAGAGCTAGGAAGAAGAACATGGTGTTATGAGAGCATGTATGTTCTTAATAACTGAAAATCTGTGTTGGTGTTATTGAGCCATCAAATAAATATCACACCAAACAGTAAAATGTCATGACCTGTCAAGATCATTCATTGCTTTTTCATATTTACTGTTTCATAGCACATACTTTTATCTATTTGTTAATTCTGTTGAGAAGTACTGCTTTACTCCTAATCACAACAGAGTCATCTACACATTTCTAGCTGGTTTGAGGTCTTATACAAGAATAAAGGTGACATGAGAATGCCTGTAGAAAAGCAAAAGTTGGAACATAGTCTTAATTTGCCAGAACTTGAATGCTTCCTCCAACCTATATATGCATATCCATCAGCAAAAGCTGGAAGGCTTACTGGCTGGACTAAGTTTTTTAAGAACGCTTCCAACCAACCACTGGTTAATCCAGGTGAACTAATCCAAGTTATGATAATCCAGGTGCAACTATGAGGATTCCAGCCTTAAAAGCAGAACAAGAGAAAAAGGAAAGAGCAGTGGAACCACTTTCTATACAGATATCTATCGCAGAATTAAGTCAGACAAATCACTAGACAACAAGCAGCAGCAATGACAATCTTGAGGACGGTAGATCTGTGTCCAGAGTTGCTCTATCAAGAAATGTTTGGTTTTCGACCAATAATTAAAAAAAAAACAAAGAAACAATAAAGTATAACTTACGTACAGGAAAAAGGAGTCAATATAAATAGCCTCTGAAGGAACTACAAGTCTTATAGGTCTTAGCAGAGAAAGACTTTAATAGAGCTATCAAAAATAAGTTCAAAAATTTTTTTTAAAAAATTAGTCAATTAAATTGCAGAGTTATAAAAATTCACCAACTAAAGAAAAAAGACAGAAGAATCAGTAAAAGGAGTGTTATTAGAGTAGAAAAGGGACATTTTATAATAACTCTGCACAGGTCAACTAGTCAAAAAGATAAAACAAGTATTAACATATTCACATCTAACAACATATTCACAATGTATATGAAGTAAAACCAAAATTTAAGCAAGAAGCAAACAACTCAACACTATTAGTTGGAGGTTTGAGTATATTTCTCAGTAGTTTATACAAAAAAATGGTGGAAAAATTAGCAAGTGTATGAGAAACTTGAAGAACTCCATCAAACAATTTGACCTAAACTCTCAGCAACACTTCACCTAACAATGCCACAATGCATATGGTTTTCAATTTCATATCTAACATTCCCCCAAATAAGCCATATGCTCATGCAAGTTATAATATGCTTTAAAGAGTTGAAATCACATAAAATGTATTTTTTAAATGAAATAAATTTTGAACTTAACACAAGTGAATATGGAAAAATTCATAAAAATGTGAAATTAATCAAAACACATTAATAAGAATTCACAAAATAAATTAGAAAGTATTTTTAGCTAAATAAAAGTTAAACAAACATATTTAAATTTATGGACTGTAGCTAAAGAAGTACTTAAATGAAATTTATATATTTAAACATGCATATGCACACACATGCAAAAATAAAGATGATCTAAAATTAGGTGTCCAGCTTAATAAACTAGAAAAGGAAGATAAATCTATACTCAAATCAAACATAAGAGAAATAAATACAAATTAGATATTATTGGTGTAGAAAACAGAAAAACAATAAAGACAATCAGCAAAACCAAAATATGAAAAATATTCATAATTTTTGCTAGTTTGACCAATAAATTAAACAAAAACATTACACCAACTGCAAAAAGAAGCCTGAAAAGAGGGCGTTATTATTGATGATATAGAAATTAAAGAATTAAAATGAAATCCCTTGAAGAGCTTTCTGGCAAGAAAACTATATAAAATGGAAAAGTGCCTTTAAAAACAAAAGTTAAAACTTCATCAAGAAGAAAAATTTAATAGACCTAAGACCAATAAGGAAATATAATTAATAAATATTCTATTTGCCACAGAGCAAAACCCACACCCAAATGACCAAATCCCACTAAGCATTTATGATATGCATGTGTGCTCACTCATGTCCCACTCTCTGCAACCCCACAGACTACAGCCTATCAGCCTCCTCTGCCCATGGGATTTCCCAGGCAAGAATACTGGAGTAGGTGCCATCAACTCCTCCAGGGGATCTTCCCAGCCCAGGGATTGAACCCATGCCTCCTGCATCTTCTATACCGGCAAGCAGATTCTTTACCACTGAACCACGTGGGAAGCCCACCAAACATTTAAAGCAAGTAAAAACAACTTTTTCACAAATTATATCAAATATAGATGAATACTCTGTCAAGCCAGTATTATCCTGATGTTTAGATCAGAGTAACACATCACCATAAACTATAGACCCACATCCCTTGGGAACACAGACCCCTTAACCCATATCACATGTTAATAAATAAATACAACAAAATACTTTTGAAAAGAGTTTGGATTTACCATAGCCATGAGAAGTTTACATAACATTTAAAAATCAATATCAGGGTTGGGACTTGAGTGAGTTAAGTGTGAAGTCTAGCATGTAAATTTTAAAAGCACCCAAACTCCCATGCACCTGAGACTGAGTATCTCCTTAAAATTTGAACCCAAGTGTCACGCATGACTCACCCTAGATCAGACCTGATTATTATTGCATGCTTTATTAATAGATCAAACAAAAAACCCACATGATAATGTTGATAGATGAGACCAGGGCTGGAGAAAATCAGATACCGATTCAAGACAAAACCTGTCAGCAAATGGAGAAAAGGAGAAAATGTAGGCAATAATCCAACTGAAAAAATGGCATCTATAAGAAGCTTACAGTTCTTGGAAAAATTCTATCAGAACTGTACTTCCAATATTGTTAAGACTTCAAATTTCCTCAAAGGTTCAATGTAAATATGACAAGTCAAAATCAATTTTACATGAGGTATTACACTGGTCAAAATGGCTATCACCAAAAAATCTACAACAGTAAATGCTGGAGAGGATGTGGAGAAAAGGGAACCCTCTGGCACTCATGGTGGGAATGTACGCTGATACAGCCTCTAGGGAGAACGATATGGAGATTCCTTAAAACAGTAGGAATAAAACTATCCTGAGCAAAACCTGTGCATTCTCAGTTGTGTCTGACTCTTTGTGACCACATGGACTGTAGCCCGCTGAGCTCCTCCGTCCATAGGACTGTCCAGGCAAGAATACTGGAGTGGGCTGCCCTTTCTTCCTTCAGGGGAATCTTCCCAACACAGGGATCAAACTCACATCTCCTGCAGCTCCTATACTAGCAGTCAGATTCTTTACCACTGAGCCACCTAGGGAGCAATCATATGACTCAGCAATCCCACTACAGGGGGTATAAACTTCAAAACATGTAATTCAAAAAGACACAAGTACCCAATATTCACTGAAGCACTATTTACAATAGGTGTGACATGGAAGCAACTTAGATGTCCACTAACAGATGAATGGATAAAACAGTGGTACGAATATACAATAGAATGTTATTCAGCCAACAAAAAGAACAAATGTGAATCAGCTGAACTGAGGTGGATGAACCGAGAACCTCTAATACACAGTGAAGCAAATCAGAAAGAGAAAAAGGAATACTGTATATTGATGCATATGTATGGAATCTAGAAAAGTGGTACTGATGAGCTTATTTGCTGAGAAGGAATAGAGACGCAGATGTGCAGAATGGACTTGTGGACACAGTGGGGAAAGGAGAGGGTGAGGCAAACTGAGAAAATAACATCACATATATTCACATATATACACTATGATATGTGAAATACATAGCTAGTGGGAAGCTGCTATATAACACAAGAAACCAGCTTGGCACTCTGCATGACCTAGAAAGTTGGGACAGGGAAGAGGCAGGAGGGAGGCTCAAGAAGGAGGGTATATATATATATATATATATATATATATACACACACACACACACACACACGTATGTGTATATATATATAGTTATGACTTATTTGTATTTTACAGCCGAAATCAACACAGCATTGTAAAGCAATTATCCTCCAATTAAAAATTTTTCTAAAAAAATAAATTGCAATTGTTTTTTTAGTTAACAAGCTGATTCAAAAATTAATATGGAATGCAAAAGAATTACAGTAGTTAAAACTACTTTGCAAAAGAAGAACAAAGGCAAATGACCATCAATATTTGGTATCCATTTTAGCTCTTATCTTGTCATATCAATTATTCATATACTTTTTACTGGTGGTCCTGGTTTCAACATATAAACAACTAATCAATGTCCATTTTCAAGCAACACTAAACTGTTTTATGAGTCATATAGGTAACTTATAACTGAGTATTCTCAATTCCTCCCTTCTATCACTTATAATGTTTCTATGGTTCATTTCCCTATATGCTACAATCAGTTCAGTTCAGTCACTCAGTTGTGTCTGACTCTTTGTGACCCCATGAATCGCAGCACACCAGGCCTCCCTGTCCATCACCAACTCCTGGAGTCTACTCAAACTCATGTCCGTCGAGTTGGTGATGCCATCCAACCATCTCATCTTCTGTCGCCCCCTTCTCCTCCTGCCCCCAATCCTTCCCAGCATCAGGGTCTTTTCCAATTAGTCACCTCTTCACATGAGGTGGCCAAAGTATTGGAGTTTCAGCTTCAACATCAGTCCTTCCAATGAACACCCAGGACTGATCTCCTTTAGAATGGACTGGTTGGATCTCCTTGCAGTTTAAGGGGCTCTCAAGAGTCTTCTCCAACACCACAGTTAAAAGCACCAATTCTTCAGAGCTCAGCTTTCTTCACAATGCACATCCATACATGACTACTGGAAAAACCATAGCCTTGACTAGATGGACCTACAATCACCTAACATCTATTTTGTTTAGTTGCTAAGTTGTGTCTGACTCTTTGTGATCCCATGGACTAGAGCTCGCCAGGTTCCTCTGCTCGTGAGATTTCCTAGGAAAGAATACTGGAGTGGGTTGCTTTAAAATAAGAAACATAAAATACCTTGCCTTTATTTACTCTGAAAAATCTTTCTTTTCTTATATGGATCTGTGTTTCTGTCCTATAAAATTTTCCTTCTCCCTGAAGAACTTCTTTTAACATTTATTCCAGGATAGATCTGGTGATAATGAACTCCTTTGGATTTCCTTGTCTGAAAAAAAAAATTCTTTTCCTTCACATTAAAGTATAATTTTGGCAGATAAAGAATTCTTGGTTGGAAGGATTTTTCATTTTTTTATTCCATATTTAAATATTTCACTCTACTCTTTTCTTGCTTGTGTGATCTCTGATGAAAATTCTATATCAATTCTTATGTATTTTCCTCTATTGAAATTGTACTTTTATAATCTAGGCTCTTTCAAGAGTTTCCTATTGTCTTTTGTTTTCTGAGGTTACCCAGAAAACCTTTTCTTTGACAGCTCAGTGTTTTCTGAGAGTTTTGGATCTGTGGTTTGGGGTCTGCTATTAACTTTGGAATATTCTCTGGTGTTATTATTATAATAATTTTTTTCTGCATATTTACCTCTTCTCCTTACTATTCCAAAGATGGAGATTCCACTTTTTTTGTTTGTTTGTTTCATTTTAGTTGGCTAGTTTCTACTGATATATCTTCAAGCTCACTGATTCTTTCCAGGGCCATTTCATCCACTGATGAGCCTTTAAAAGACATTAAAAAAAAATTCTGTGAATGTGTTTTTGATTCCTAGTGTTTCCATTTTTATTCTAAGAGGTTTTATCCTTCTGTTCTGCATGGTGTCTACTTTTTAAATTACAAATCTATCATATTGTCATTGTAATTTTAACTTCCCTGCTAATTCCAAAATCCATATCCTATCTCCTTGCTTTGCCCCTCTAAACTGTATTTATTCTTGACTTTTAACATGCCTTATAACTAATATTGAAGTCTGGACATAATGAATTGGTAGCAGTAAGCAAACTAAATATGTTTTAAGTTTGAGATTTATGTTAATCTGTCAAGAGCTTGGGCTCAGCTTAATATCTGTGATAACAATAGATGTCAGAAACTTTAAATCACTCTAGAGCCCTGTTGTCCTTAGATTTTCCTAAAACTTCCTCCCTAAGAAGAGCTTGTTCCTTGCAGCTCTTTGGATCTCAATCCAGTGTCATACTGGAGTCTTCTTATTGCAGTGGTAAATTGTAGGAGCTGGCTATTCGTATGTTGTTGTTCAGTCACTAAGCTGTGCCTGACTCTTTGTGACCCCATGGATTGCAGCATGCCACTCTTCCCTGTCCACTATCTCCCAGAGTTTGCTCAAACTCATGTCCTCTCAGTTGGTGATGCCACCTAACCATCTCATCCTCTGTCGTTCACTTCTCTTGCCTTTAATCTTTCCTAGGATCAGGGTCTTTTCCATTGAGTTGGCTCTTCACATCAGGTGGACAAAGTACTGAAGCTTCAGCTTCAGCAGCAGTTCTTCCAATGAATATTCAGGGTTGCTTTCCTTTAGGATTGACTGGTTTGATCTCCTTGCTGCCCAAAGGACTCTCAAGGGTCTTCTCTAGCACCACAATTTGAAAGCATCAATTCTTTGGCACTCAGCCTTCTTCATGGTCCAACTCTCACATCCATACATGATACTGGAAAAACCATAGCTTTGAATAGACAGATCTTTGTTGGCAAAGTGATGTTTTGGTTTTTTAATATGATATCTTGGTTTGCCATAGCTTTAACTGTTACTCTGACTTTAAAATACTCAGGCTGGCAGGACTTCAGTTCAGTTCAGTCGCTCAGTCCTGTCTGACTCATCGCGACCCCATGGACAGCAGCATGCCAGGTTTCCCTGTCCATCACCAACTTAGGAAAATTTTAATTCCATATTGAAAACACGTTTTCAAATTAAACTCTAAATAGAATCCAGTTTTACTTTGACATAAATATTAAACCATGAGCCAAAATAAAAATGAAGGATATAAAAACTTATTCTTAAATGAAGCACCAGCATGATACCGTTCTTAGTTTCTTTGAATTTTCAGAAAATATATTTCCAAGTGCAAACTAAAAGAAAACTTTAATAGTTGAAAATAGTTATGCTTATTATTTAAAAATAATCAGAATATATGTCTTTTGGTGGCATATTGATTTTATATTTGAGAGTTAGATAACATTTTTATTCCACAATTTTTAATCTTAAGAAAGGAAGCAATTAAGAATTAATGTAGATACATAATTGTGCCATTCTAGTAGAAGTTTTAGGAAAACACTGAGAAATTTTTTTCTTCCTTGGTATTAATTGAAAAACTCTAAATAATACCCTGAGAACTTTAAATTAATGACAGATGACTCTGTCTTTTATAAGCAGCAGATGGGTGAATGTCAGTTTAAATTTCAATTATAACATTAAGTAAAAGGTATAAAGGCACATTATTATCATAAAAATGAAGTGTCACAACACATTTTAAGTACCATTTGTCTTATATTTTCTCATTTTTTCCCATTCTATCTCACATATATGTCTTTTGCCTTCCTGAAATGTTTTATGAAATATCTAGGAATGTCTCAATATTTTGCTAGTAGAAGATTAAGAGTATGATCCAATCAAATTTATTTCTTAGAAAAAAATACTTTCTCAATTTCTCAAAAATAATTTCTCAATTATTAAATTTTGCCTTACCAATTTGAAGAAAATCAAGAGAATAAATATTGCCCTTTGTATATTACTATAGTCATTTTCAAAAGCAGTATTGTCTACAAGGTCAATGAAAGAGCTTTTTATCTTTCTGTCTCTTCACAAAATATTAACATGTCACTATTCACTAAAAAGAATAATCACCATTGAAAATTTTAAAGCACAGATATACTCAATGAACATTAACGAGCCACATTAGAAAAGGTAAATGTATTTTTTCTTAATTAAGCTTTTCAGCTCTGTTATTCTTACAATTTAGAGGAAATATATAGTCAGTTGACTTTAACTTGACAACTTAATTAACAGCGAAACCATGTGGGGGAGAAAGATCACTGAAGTATATGATAGATATCTGCTTCTACTTCAAATATAATGAAATAATTTGCAGAGCTTGGACTGGGCTGCACTGAGATTTAGGAGATGTGAATTCTATCCTCAACTCTAACAACCATTGGTAGGTCTTTATACGTACTTCTTTTACTGTGATATGATTAATAATGTAAAATTAGTCACTGATGGGAGCTAACAGTAAGTGGCCTCTTTAAACTTGCTCTTACTAAGAAACATGAATGGATTTCTATTGCTTCATTGGAATTATTTTCTTTTTTTCAATACTTTATGCAGGCTTAAAGATTTTGAAGACCTTTGACAATGCATTTGTTCTGAGGGTCAAAAAATATAACTGGGTTACTATACTTGCAAAAGTTACATGAAAAGATGAACCAAATGATTCTTATGTCTCTTCCCTAAAACAAGAAATCATTGATGTTGATAATTCATAAAGGTCTGTCATTTGGATGCTTTCATTGTACTTCCTTTCAGAAATGTCATACTATTGTGGAAGTACTAATAATTTATGAAAAGAACCAATTAAAAATAAAACATACTCTTAAGATATTAAGAGTAGACTATAAAAATGGTGCAGGTTCTACAGAGATCTTTACACCATCTTTTAAAATGTATATTGTAATCAAAGGTAAACAGAACCTTAGAATTTCATTTCTTAATAGAATGCATTGTACACTCCAGGTGCTAATATAAATAGGTAGATTTGTGGATAACGCAATGATACTTGGTTTTTGAATTGCAATTTTGAACGTTTTTTATGTTATTTTGAAAAATACATAGTACATAGAAATGATAAAGTAACTGTTTAACTTGACTTGAGGAAAGAAGAGCTGCACATCTGTCCAGCTGTCACATCTGCTCAGGTATTATTACCCACTCTTCATCTCACATTCATATTGAGCAGTATTACCTCTTGGGAGATGGTACAAAATATGCTCCTTTGTACTCTCCTTGAAAGGTGTCCAACATAAATTCAATCATGCCCTCAAATGCCTATCCTTGGGCTATGTATCTCTACAGACTTTATGTGGATTTCACAGGAATACACTCCCCACACGATAACCCTTATTAAAAAATTACTGTTATTACTGGGGCACACATAAAGATGAAGGAGGCAGTGAGCTAAACTTTTTATTGAGCATGAATCTTGCAAGGCAATCCTGAAAAAGCCTTATCATATCATATCCTTTTTACAAACAACACAACTGAAAGAGAAGACATTTCCCAGATTTCACAGAAATTAAAATTAATTCAAGTAGTGTTGTTAGATCAGAAATCTCTCTTATTTCTCTGGACCATGCTGTTTTTATTTTGCTTTATTTTATAAACATAGCCTCCATAAACTCTAAATATTGTTTAGTTACTAACTCATGTCTGACTCTTTTGTGACACCATAGACTGCAGCCTGCCAAGCTCCTCTGTCCATGGGATTTCCCAGGCAAGAATACTGGAGCGGGTTGCCTTTTCCTTCTCCAGGGGATCTTCCTGATGCAGGGATCAAACCTGGGTCTCCTTCATTGGCAGGAAGATTCTTTACCACTAAGCCCACCAGGGAAGCCCATAAATGCTAAATACTTACACAATTAATTGAATTTATAATTTATAAGCAGCATCATTTTTATGACAAAGAAATGACTTTATAAATTACTAATTGATATTAATATATTTATAATCCAAAGATTACATTTTAAATTAATAATATATCCTTTTATAAGAATTTGAGATTAGAATTAGAACACATATCCGACTTGAAATAAAGGCTTTTCTAATAATTGTCTTAGTATTGAAATGCCTTTTATAATTTTTTTAAGTCCAGAAAAATGCATTATTCTGAAGAATTTTTACATAATTGTAAAGAAATTAAGCCAAGGCTATGGTTTTTCCAGTAGTCATGTATGGATGTGGGAGTTGGAGAATAAAGAAAGCTTGAGAACCAAAGAATTGATGCTTCTGAATTGTGGTGTTGGAGAAGACTCTTGAGAATCCCTTGGACTGCAAGGAGATCCAACCAGTCCATCCTAAAAGAGATCAGTCCTGAATATTCATTGGAAGGACTGATGCTGAAGCTGAAACTCCAAAACTTTGGCCACCTGATGTGCAGAGCTGACTCATCTGAAAAGACCCCGATGCTGGGAAAGATTGAAGGTGAGAGGAGAAGGGGAAGACAGAGGTGAGATGGTTGGATGACATCACTGACTCAATGGACATGAGTTTGAGTAACTTTGGGAGTTGGTGATGGACAGGGTGGCCTGGCATGCTGCAGTCCCTGGGGTCACAAAGAGTTGGACATGACTGAGTGACTGGACAGAACTGAAAGAAATTAAGGGCTTCCTTGGTGGCTTAGTGGTAAAGAAACTGCATACCAATGCAAGAGATGTGGGTTCAATACTTGGGTCAAGAAGATCCCCTAGAGAGGGAAATGCAAACCACTCCAGTATTTTGCCTGGGAAATCCCATGGATAGAGGAGCCTGGCATGCTACAATGCACAGGGTCTCAAAGTCATGGACACAAATTAGTAATTAAACCACAACAAACTAAATTAAAGAGAGCTGAGAATACATGAATTTTCATTAATCCTTAGATCTCATTTTGGACTAACTTAAATCAACAACATAAATTAGAAAGCTAATCCAGTAGGGAGAAAAGGAACTTCCCATAATCTTAATCTACAAACTAATATCCAATCTCTTTTTCATTTCATTATGAGATAAAACATGACAATTTCCCCAGTAAATTTGTAACTTTTTTTATCTTGTGGTGGGTTTCCTTGGTGGCACAGTGGTAAAGAACCTGCCTGCTAATGTAGGAGACATGGGTTTGATCCCTGGGTCAGAAAGATCCCCTGGAGAAGGAAATGGCTACCCACTCCAATATTCTGGCCTGAACAATCCCATGGACAGAGGCTATAGTCCATGGGGTTGCAACAGAGTCAGGCACAACTCATCAACGAAATTAACAATATCAACATATTTTGTGGTAGTGGCATTTTTTGTTCAAAACAGTTAATAATCCTTATTACCACTGTCTATGTAGCCGTTATGGAAAGAAAAAAAAAAAAGTCCTTCCACATACTGACTTTAGGCTTGCCAAGTGGCTTGCCTGCCAAATGGTACGTAACTTTAAGCACTATCATATAGTTCATCATTTTTATTTTTCCCTTGACTACAAAATATCAAAAGCCTTAGATACATCCTAAGTAGTAGTTGCTTCTTTAGGCTCTGGAGTGAATAGGACATGGAGCTTATGCAAAATAATAAAAATACATTTAATAGCACTAACCTTTGTTGTTATAAAACCATGAAAATGTGCTGTTCTCATTTTATAGTTGCATACTTTACCCAAAGATAATTAATAAAATATTGATTTATATTTACTGGACAGCATTTGGTCTCATTCTCTTGGCTCAGCTCACTGATATAAAATAAAACCTAATGCTTATTTAACTTATATGGAGTGCATAATGCAAAATGTCAGGCTGGATGAAGCACAAGCTGGGATCAAGATTGACTGGAGAAATATCAGTAACCTCAGATATGCAGATGAAACCACCCTTATGGTAGAAAGTGAAGAAGAACTAAAGAGTCTCTTGATGAAAGTGAAAAAGGAGAGTGAACAAGGTGGCTTAAAACTCAACACTCAGAAAACTAAGATCATGGCATCTGGTCTAATCACTTCATGGCAAATAAATGGGGAAACAATGGAAACAAAGACTTTATTTTTGGGGGCCCCAAATCTCTGTAGATGGTGACTGCAGACATGAAATTAAAAGATGCTCGCTCCTTGAAAGAAAAGCTAAGATCTACCTAAATAGCATATTAAAAGCAGAGACATTACTTTTCCAACATAGGTCCATCTAGTCAAAGCTATGGTTTTTCCAGTAGTCATGTATGGATGTGAGAGTTGGACTATAAAGAGAGCTGAGCACTGAAGAATTGATGCTTTTGAATTGTGGTGTTGGAGAAGACTCTTGAGAGTCCCTTGGACTGCAAGGAGATCCAACCAGTCCATCCTAAAGGAAATCAGTCCTGAATATTCATTGGAAGGACTGATGCTGAAGCTGAAACTTCAATACTTTGGCCACCTGTTGCGAAGAACTGACTCATTTGAAAAGACCTTGATGCTGGGAAAGGTTGAAGGTGGGAGAACGGGATGACAGAGGATGAGACAGCTGGATGGCATCACTGACTCGATGAACATGAGTTTGAGTAAGCTCCGGGAGGTGGTGATGGACAGGGAAGCCTGGTGTGCTGCAGTCCACGGGGTCACAAAGGGTCGGACCGGACTGAGTGACTGAACTGTAGTGAATGAATTCAAATGGAGAGCAAGATAAGGTTTTCTTAGATAACATACAAATAATTGAAAGCTGAAGCACACTTGTAGATTTGATGGCAAATTTGATTATATTTAACTTCCTCTTGTTTAGCTTTGTTGGAGTATTTTGTAATAAAAAAGAATTGACGACGAACTATATTATTCCCAGTATGTCACTGAATCTTAGAAAATTAGTAGCTTCCCCTGATTTATGGTTCCATTCTAATTTCACAGAGCTCTATCAGCAAATTCATTTTGACACCTTTGAGACACAACTATAGCAATTCATTTACAATACTCCCTAAACAAATTTCAACTTTACTAACAGTTGTGCTTGGCTAAAGCTGTTGGTAATTTAAAATAGCTGGAATCCTAATGTAAGTTTATAATGAAATGTCTGACAAGACTTTAACATGGGAGTCTCCTAATGATTTTGTAATGTTTTGACAATATTGAAAATATATTTAAAAAAAAGCTAACAATGCAACTTTTCCCTAAGCCAAATATCCATCTGTTTAAAAAAAAAATCTTTTAAAATACCAAAAGCCCTAACCACAGTGCAGGATGATATAATTGTGTGATTTGTTTAAATAAATGATCCTTTGGATGAGATAGATAGTAAGAAAGTTAGAAATCTTTAAAGTCTTGAGTTTATAATGCAACTGCCTGGTAACCTTTAAAGGTATATGACTGGGGGAATTGTCAAAGATCTCTCAACTGTGGCAAAAGGTATCCTGAATGATCCTATTAGAGTAGTTAAAAAGGATACTTAAAACCTTAATAAGTTTAAACCACAAAGAAAAAAGTGAGTTTTATACTAAATAGGGTATCGGATGTGCTCCCTTTAGACAGCTATTACTAACATTCATCATTTCCTGCTCCAGTTGAGAGAGTTTTGACAATTCCCTTTACAAGTCACCTTTAAAGTTATTCTGCAAGCAGACAAAGCTGTAATACTGATTTGAGTTGTCCACACATTAGCTCAAATGATCGCAAGTCAGTATGACTTCTGTCTTCTATTCTGAGCTTTCCATTTGTACAACCTCAAGAAGTTAAAAATTAACACCTTCCTTTTGTACACTATTTTCCAAAGATATTTCACAGACTTAATTTCATAAAATATATAAATACTCCTTAGTTTCTCCATTTCAAATATAATGAAACTGAGGCCCTGAGAGCTTAAATTACCCATTCAGTTAAGCTGTGTGAGAATTTCTAAAATTGATTCACTAAAATGCCTGCTACCTCTCATCCTCACTCTTCCCTTTCCTCTCTCCCATCTTTCTTTCATTCTTTCTATTGTTGCTGTTTAGTCATGTCTGACTCTTTCACAACCCCATGGACTGTAGCCTACCAGAGTCCTCTGTCCATGTGATTTCCCAGGCAAGACACTGGAGTGGGTTGCCATTTCCTTCTCCATGAAATCTTCCCCACCCAGGGATCAAACCTGCATCTCCTGCATTGCAGGTAGATGCTTTACCACTGAGCCACCTGGGAAGCCCCTTCGTTCTATAGATATAACTAAAGGTTTTTTCTTCTTATAACCTTGCTTTAAGAAGCTAGCAAATAAAATGTTGCCAATCATGAATTATAAGATGGGTGTATAAAGTTGCTAATTTTAACTTAATTTTATCTGTTTATTTTTAGCAATTCAGATAATTTGTAAGTAAGCTTTATTTAGACTGGACACACGTTAAAATTCAAAATAAATATATCTTTAATTATTAGGCTTCATTTTAATCAGTATACTTCAAAGCTTATATTTATGCCTATTTTACATTTTCAGAGACAATTACCTGCATCAGTCCCGTTGAATTCCAAAGACACTAAACTCATAACTTACTTACATGAAGGGGTAGAAGGATGGTTAATGTTCCTCATGGTTTGATTGGTATTAGAGGCTGAGGGAAATTTTACATAATAAATGATGGTTCTACTCAGAGACATATTAAGTATGCTTCCCAAATTATATAATAAGGAAAGGAAGAAAGCAATATATATATTTTATACTGTGTTTTAATTCTTCTCTTTTTGGGGATCAGAGTATAAAATTTATAGACTCATTGCATGGAAAGAAAAGTGTCATGCCCCAAAATTTTAGACCCATGAGAATTTCAGATATTAGCTGTGAAACTACTTCATTTGTAGTGAAAAGATCAAGCCTGCAAGAGTTTCTAGCATGTGACAATAATCCTGATAAAGGAGATTTTAATGTAACTCTTATACTCAATTTTCTCTATAATTTTAAATGAATTATATTTATTTTTCAGGTGAAGTGATATCTAATTAACTGCCATTATACTGTTCCAGTCACCTTTAAGAAAAGTGCATAGGTGTAGCCTGTAATGAGATGGGTATTTAGTTTTCTGGTGGCTCAGACGGTAAAGAGTCTGCGTGCAATGTGGGAGACCTGGGTTCGACTCCTGGGTCACGAAGGTCCTCTGAAGACGGAAATGACAACCCACCCCAGTATTCTTGCCTGGAAAATACCATGGACAGAGGAGCCTGGCGGGCTACAGTCCATGGGGTCGCAAGAGTCAGACACGATTTAACTGTACTCACAGAGTCTCATAAGACTTCCCCGGTGGCTCAGAGGTAAATAATCTGCCTACAGTGCAGGAGATGCAGGAGACAAGGGTTTGATTACTGGGTTGGGAAGATCTCTTGGAGAAGGAAATGGCAACCCACTCTAGCATTCTTGTCAGGGAAATTCCATGGACAGAGGAGACAGGCTATAGTCCATTGGGCAGCAAAGAGTTAAATACAACTTAGCACAGCAACGTATAGTCTGATGGTGATTAATAATAACTCTCCTTTGAGAAAATAGACAAGAAATTTTAAATATAAAATTCTGTTTATTTTTTGTCAATTAAAATAATTGGACTCTTACTTATTTTAATATTTATAATTATGTAATCCAAATTAACAATTTCATAAATATGCATAAATTTATTTTAAAAATCATGTTTAAATATCAGTTAACCAAATAAATGTCCAAGTAATGCTAAAGAATCCATAAGATTTATAGTTATCATTGCTTAGCTTGCCTATAGTATATTTTAAATCAGTCTTGTCTCAGCCTACTCTATCATAAGTGCATTTGTAGTATTTCAATATGTTTACCTTACATTTCTACTTGTGAATTTTATTTTTATCAAAAGTTTTAATTCTGAAAGCAATTAGCCTCTACTGTTTTCTGTTATACTTGCTTTTGATCAGTAGGCCTCTTAGCCAAGGCCTTGTAAGGACATTCAATCATTATAATGTTTATGGTACATGACAGTTGCAAGCTTCCCCAATACTCCTCTCTGGTTTCAATGCTGTAATGTTACTTTAATTCTAACTTGTCTCTGATTTTGGTATCTGTATCTGTGATGCCAAGTTATTTGCCCCAGAAGCTTCTCATTATGCTCAATTAAAAAATACATCTTCTTTAAAGTTTTGTTAACCTTAAAATTTTAAGGATAGTCTTAATACTTAGAAATATAATCATCATATGTTTTAAAACACTATCATAAGCTATACATGACTTTTCATTAAGAATTAACCAATAAATATGAGTTATTAACTTCTGTGTCTTAATAACACACACCATACCTGAATAAAGTTGGTATTTAGTAATGCTTTTTCAAACAGAGATGAACTTAGAGCTACTAATCATGCAGTATTCTTTATTCATGCATGAAGATCATAGCTCAGAATTCTACTCTAGTAGACATTTTCTACTTTAAGATACTTAAATTTTTCTTAAGTTTATCCTTAAAATTATGATTAAGTGAAGCCAATCACTTAATTTAAACTCTTTCAGAGTTTAAATGTATTCATATTAGCTCTCATAAGATATAGACTTGTCTGACATGGATATTTAGGAACCAATACATAAAATGATGTATATTGTTATTTCACTATGATATATTTCATTTATCTAGAAGTAGTAGGACAGGAATATTTCATTTTCATAAAGCAGCCTTATAAAATCATCCATATTTATTATTTTGTATTTTTATTGCTCTATTTCCCTAAGGAGCTAAAGATGCTTTATTAATTTTTTACTCTAATAATAAAACAACAACAAACCTCTCTGATGTAGGTAAATATGCATAAAGCCATACCCAAGGGTGTTTTCCTGTGTAAATTTAATCTGCATTAAGAAAGACAAAAGCATTAATCTCTTGAACATCCAAGACAAAAACAGTGACTATATTATATATTGTCTTAAAAAAATCAATACCAAAGGGTATCTATAGCTGGCAGACACTAGCAATAATTAGACTTTTGTTTTTTAACCCTATGGATTTACCTGGGGTTGGAGTAGGAAAGTAATGTTTAAATTTTACATGATGAACCTCTCTTAATTCTATTCAATCTTCTTTAAAATTGCAGTATATATCTTAAGAACACAGAAATTCTGAACTTAATAAAATCATGGGCAAAAAACAATTTTAATAATATAGGTATGCATAATTATTATTCATATTTTATATACTAGTGATATTTTATGACCTTACTTATGTAGACATTAAGAAAACAAGAATAATTTTTCTGCCAGCCGTTTTAATTTAAAAAGGTATAAAATAGATAAAAATTGAGATTGTGGGATAACTGTAATTTTTATACTTTCCTATGGGAAAATAAGGAAATTCAAGACTCCAAAAACTATTCATAACTCTTTTTCCCATACCGATACTTACCACTCTTGAGTTAAGGAAAATGGAAAATGAAGAAAAAGTACAAAGATGTTTAGCAAGAGCATGTTTTCCTTTTATTAAGAGGAAAAACTAGAGACTAAATATTCAGCAGTCAAGCAGAGATGAACTAAACACAGTACAGTCACTTACTAGAATAGTATGTAAGCTATTACAGTAATAGCAGTGAATTGAGAATTATTAAGTGAAAAAAGAAAATTACAAAATTTTGCTTATTATCGAAATAACACAGATTTCACTGATACAACTTGAAAGAAATCACTCTATTGCCCAATTGAAACAATTATAGGCAATCTTTTCCTTTAACTTTCACATTCATTTAGCTACCACTCCATATTAATCTGGGGCTTCGCTGGAAGCTCAGCTGGGAAAGAATCTGCCTGCAATGCAGATTCAATTCCTGGGTCAGGAAGAGCCCCTGGAGAAGGGATACGCTACCCACTCCAGTATTCTTGCCTGGAGAACCCTCATGGACAGAGGAGCCGGACTGACTACAGCACAGCACACGGTATTAATCTGCCCCTTTCATATTCTCTCTCCAGTTCAATATACTTCTTCTTTCTGTTTTATGCATTTAAATTCTATGTATTGAAAGGAAGGCCCTCCATTCACTGATCCCTCCTACCTCTCCATACTAATTGTTCCCTCTCCAACAAAACATGGCATACACATTATATATGTAAATAAATAGCTTAAAATTTCAGAAAAATACCATGCATTTCCGTAATTTTGCAATACTGGGTATCTCTACCATTCTTTGAAGTTCTGTTCTCTTCTGCTGAGTTGCTGATACTCATTTTTAGGACCCTTCTCAAGTGTTCACATTCTCTGGTAGCTCCCCTGCCCCTTTTGCTTTTCATCACCCCAGTCATTAACTGTCACATTTTAAGTTACAATGATATGGTAGGCAATTGTTATCGTATCAGATCCTTTTATATGTTTGTAAGTTCCAGAATAGAAGCAGTAATATATATAATAAAACATCAACACATTTTTGAGCACAACTGTGTTAGATAGGACAAACAGAGATTGTTTTATGTCTTAGTAGCTCAGATGGTAAAGCATCTGCCTACAATGTGGGAGACTCAGGTTCAATCCTTGGGTCAGGAAGATCCCCAGAGAAGGAAATGGCAACCCACTCCAGTACTCTTGCCTGGAAAATCACATGGACAGAGGAACCTGGTGGGCTACAGTTCATGGGATCGCAAACAGTAGTAGTGCAATATTACCAAGAAACTTTACAATGTCCTTATTCTGTTGTTTTTATAAAAGACAAAAACTGAGAGAAATAAAAAAACAATTAATAATGGGCAAAGGACCTAAACTGACATTTTTCCAAAGAATGTACATTTTCCAAAGAATGCACAAAAACCCAACATGTATGTGGAAAGATGCTCATCATCAGTCATTAGAAAAATGCAAATTAAAACCACAATGAAATATCACCTCACACCTGTTGGAATGGCTAGCATAAAAAAGAGATTACAAAATGCCAGTGAAGATAGAAAGCAGGAGAACTCTTGTGTACTGCTAGTCCAACTGTCAATTGGTACAGACACTATAGACGACAGTAGGAAGGTTCCACAAAAAATTAAATATAGGACTAACATGTGATCCAGTAATTCCATCTTTGGGAATACATCAAATAAAACAAACAAACAAAATCTAACTAGAAAATATATCTGCACCCCATGTTCATCACAGACTTATTTATAAAAGCCAAGACAAGGAAACAATCTAAGTGTCCCTTGATGATGATGAAGTTGTGATATAAAGATTGTTGCTGTTTAGTCACTAAGTCATGTCTGACGCTTTTTGGATCTTTGAGATAAAGATTAAATATGAATATTATTCAGCCATAAAACATAAGGTAATCTTACCATTCATGACAACATGGATAAACTTTGAAGTCATAAACCTAAGTGAAATAAGTCAGACAGAGAAAGACAGATTTACTGCAGGAGCTCACTCAAGTGCGGAATCAAAAAAAAAAAAAAGCAAACTCATAGAAAAAGACATCGGTCTTGTGGTCACTAGAGGTACAGTGTGGAGAGAAGGGGAATAGGAAGAAGGTGATCAAAGATACAAACTTCCAATTATAAAATAAAAAAGGACTTAGGATATGATTTATCACATGCTGACTACAGTTAACATTGCTGTATAATACATAGGAATGTTGTAAAGAGTAAATCCTGAGTTCTTATCATAAGGAGACATCTTTTTGTTTCCTTCTTTCCTTTTTTATTACATCTATATGACATGCTAAGTGTTATCTGAACCTAATGTGGTAATTCTTTCAAAATACATCTAACTCAAACTATCAGGCTGTATGTATTAAACCTGCACAGTGATGTATGTCAATTATACATCTCAATACAACTAAAAAAATAAACGTGAAACAATAAAATAATGATGACTCACAAGTAGGATATTTAATTAATCATAATAATCAAAGCAGTCAGGATAGGTTGATATAAAGAGAACAAATTTAAAAATCTCTATATTCTCAATGAATGATAGGAAATTTACATTTTTAAAGTATACTATTTGCAACATTTTAAAGTATATTAAAAACATGAAATAACTAGGTATGGATTCGAGTCGCCTGGTGGCTCAGATAGTAAAGAATCTACCTTCAATGCAGGAAACCCAGGTCCAATCCCTGGATTGAGATGATCCTTTGGAGAAGGACATGGCTACCCACTACAGTATTATTGCCTGGAGAATTTCCCAGACAGAGGAGCCTAGTGTGCTACAATCCATGGTGTCACAACGAGTTAGAAATGACTGAGCGACTTTCACTTTTCATATGTACTAATCAAATATAATGTATGCTTACTATAAAACATTGATGAAAGGAATTAAAAAAGACTTAAATAAATGGAAAGACGTTCTGTGTTCATTGATTGAAAAACTTGATATAGTTAGGCTGTAAATCTGATACTCATCTACAGATTAAACACAATTGTAATTAAATCCCAGAATGGATTTTGAATTGAATCTAGAACTTATATGAAAAAGTAACAGATCAGGAATAAAAAATAATTTTAAAAATCTGAACATTGGATGATTCATACTACTTGATTTCAAGTGTTATGATAAAGCCACATTAATCAGCAGACTATGCTTTGAAATAGGAATTAACAAATATATCAATGATTCAAAGTAGGAATACAGCCCATTTTCTATCAGTTCATTTTTGGCAAGGATGCTATTGCAGGCTGTTTGGACTACCATTACAGAATACCACAGACTGAGTGGCTCATAAAATACAAATGTGTTTTCCTCACAGTTCTGGAGGCTGGAAGTCTAACATCAAGGTGTGAGCAGGGCAGCTATTGGGCGAAGGCTCTCCAGCGTGCAGATGGCTGCCTTGTTGTGTCTTCACATGACCTTTGCATGGTGCAAATGTGGAAAGAAAAAGGTCTCTGGCATCTGGTTCTGTTCTTATAAGGATGTAGGTCCTATTGGATCACAGCCTCAGTCTTAAAGTCTCGTTTTGTTTCTCAAACACTTTAAAGGGACTATCTCCAATTATAGTCACACTGGGGATTAGGGCTTCAACATATGAATTCTGGGGAAACACAATTCAGTGTATGATAGGTACCAAAAGTGAGAGTTGGACCTTAAAGAAGGCTGAGCACCAGACAGTGAAACAGACTCACTGATTCATATTTGCCACAATTAAAAACAAAACAAAACAAAACAAACAGCACAGTGTGGGTCCCAGACCTAAATTTAAAACAGAAATATGATAAAGCTTCCAGAAAATAGATAATAGGAATTCTTTGTTACTTTAGGTAAAGACTTTTCAGATATAACACCAATAACAGAACAGATAAAATAAAAAAATGATAACTTTCATTCCACCAAAATTAAAAAAGCAAATCCCTGGAATAGAGAAGTTGAGGACAAATCACAGTAGCTGCAATAATATCTTCAAATTTGGAAATATTTTATATCTCCTTCTAAATAAACATGAAATTTCCTATTTCTTTTATCACCCTTCTTAGGTTCTACTCCTTAATACACAACCAGTGATATGTGATTATATTTCAATATATTTAATGACTGGTTATATAAAATACAAATTGTTAGGTAGTACAGTAAATGGTCAAAATTAAGGTTCAGTAATATTTTTCTTTAATGATCCAGAGAGTAAATATTTTAGGCTTGGCTAAGCATAAATTACTGTTGCAACTAAACTCTGTCATTAGAACTTGAGAAAAGCCATAGGTAATAAGTCAATGAATTAGATGTGGCCAAGTCCCAATAAAATTTTATTTACAAAAATAATGGCCATTTTAGGCTCATAGTTTGGCAAAAGCGAATACAAAATCATCCTAGCAATTCTTGGTTACTAGTAGGCAGTATAAAATCAGGAAAATGACTTACAACTGTGAATAGTGTAGTTTTTTCATAAACCATAAATATTCTCTGATTTTCTTTGTTTATACATTTTTGAATGTTTTTGTTTGCTTTTGTTCTTCCATGTATTCTAGTGAAAGAATGATAAAATAAGGAATTAGAATGAGTTTCACATTTTGGTTTTCCTATAAAATACTTATTAAAATTGATTTGAATAACTTAAATTTTCTGAGTCTCAGTTTTTCTGCAAATGTAAAATGTGATAATAAAAGCACGAGGATTATATAATGCAAAACCTCCGTTGTAACCTAAAAAAGCACTGTGCACACCTAGCACTGCCTCTTCAGACTCGCCCTCCACCCATTCTCCGCGGCTGCATCCCTTCCAGCTCTGACTAAGCTCTACTACACAGGCTGACCAATGGCATTCCTATGCATCTCACCTTCACTTCAAAAGGCTGATTTTCTGCTTTAATACAACTATCACCTAAATGATAATGTTATCTAAATTGATGTCTCTACACTGTTTGCCCTTGGCTCAGGCAATCCTTTCTACCCATACTACTGAAGTATCTTCCACAAACTCATTACTGAACAACTACTTTTAAAAACGCAGTGATTTACTGCTATCTAGGGATAAAAATCTGAACTCCTTGCAGTGGCCTACAGAAACCTTCCCTGGCTGCTCGCCAGCACACAGCGTAACTTCTGCTGTTCCAGGCTCCTTGGCACTTTGGACTAAGGAGTGTCAGCTGGCATAGAGTCACAGGGGTTGCCTCTTACCCAACTGTCCCCTCCCTCCACCTGGCGGACACAGGCACAGCTGTTGCGAGTCCATGTCCTTGTGTGCGTGTGTGTGTGTGTTCCCACTTTCTAGGTGCCAAACCAAAAGCTAGCCACATGGCTCCAACATCCATTTTGTAAGCCCATGTCGCCATGTTTACATGAGTGACAGGTGTACAAAATTATTACTACTATAGGGTTTCTCTGGTGGCTCAACTGTAAAGAATCCACTCCACCTGAAATGCAGGTAGGCAATGGCAACCTACTCCAGTATTGTTGCCTGGAGAATCCCATGAACAGAGAAGCCTGCTTGGCTACAGTTCATGGTGTTGCAAGAGTTGGACATGACTGAGCGACTAAACAACAGAAAACAACAAATTGATACAATGCCCAGGAAAAAATGTGTTTTTTTTTTAACCCTTCTTTTCTTTATATCAAAGGTCTTAAGGTTAAAATTAACTTCTTGGTTTGGCATATAGAATCTTATCCCAAATTAATTTAACAACCTTATCTCCTATCACTCTCTCCTTCTGTATTTCACATGTGTCCTATTGTCTAGTCACTCCCATTATTCTTAGAATAAGAAATAGATATTCAGGGTTCATTTAATGCTGCTTCCTCTGCCCTTCAGATATCTCCTTATGTGTTATGATGCCATTTCTTATGTAGGTCTTATTTGTGTGTCTCCTACAGTGAAAATTGATTACTTTCTCTCCTGGGCAGCACATTGTACTTATCTCTACATGAGAACTCAGTTTCTATTATACTTTCGATCTCACAAACCTACATTCACTACAAATATATTGTCTTAGGTCAGCCCCACATATCCTTCTTTTTATCTCCATTTTCTAGGTCAGAACCTGGAATAGATGTTCAGGAGTATCTGTTAAATATGAAGCAAAGTTATGAAAACAGACATGATTTTATCTCATGGAACAGAAAATTTCTACTTCGGCATTTCCAGGCTTAGTGCCCTCCTCCACATTTTCTTCATTTAAAAAAAGTAATGATTGCTGATAACTTTCTGATAACTTGAGGTAGTTGAAAATATTCTAGTCTTGAAACCAAAGGAGCCAGGAATTTAAACATATTCAAATAATTTAAGTGATCAATTGCTCATAATTTCCTCATTTTTTTTTACTAAAATTTTGTTTCCTTATCCCTTATATATCTTATTTTAGTTTTCGGATATGAGTTGACAGTTTGAGTAATGATGGAAGGATAAAGAAAATTAAAAAGTTACTACTTATTTAGTGCTATCTGTTGTTATATTTCTCTTTACTAGTTACCCAAGTATCAGCTTTTAAAATTTTACTTATGGCATGTCATGGCAAATAGATGGGGAAACACTGGAAACAGTGAGAGACTTTATTTTGGGGGGCTCCAAAATCACTGCAGATGGTGATTGCAGGCATGAAATTAAAAGACACTTACTCAGGTGGACGGAACTGGAGCCCATTATCCAGAGTGAAGCCAGAAGGAAAAACAACAATACAGTATACTAACGCATATATATGGAATTTAGAAAGATGGTAACGAGAACCCAGCATGCGAGACAGCAAAAGGGACACAGATGTATAGAACAGACTCGTGGACTCTGTGGATGAGGGCAAGGGTGGGATGATATGGGAGAATGGCATTGAAACATGTTAATTATCATATGTGTAATCAATCGCCAGCCCAGGATTGATGCTCAGGGCTGGTGCATTGAGATTTCCTGGGGGGAGGGAGGAGGGAGAGCATATGTAAACTCATGGCGATACCATGTCATTGTATGGCAAAACTAATAAAAAAAATAAAAGACACTTACTCCTTGGAAGGAAAGTCATGATCAACCTAGACAGCAAATTAAAAAGCAGAGACATTACTTGGCTGACAAAGGCCCATCTAGTCAAGGCTATAGTTTTTCCAGTAGTTATGTATGGATGTGAGAGTTGGACTAGAAAGAAAATTGAGCACCAAAGATTGATGGTTTTGAACTGTGGTATTGGAGAAGACTCTTGAGAATCCCTTGGACTGCAAGAAGATCCAATTAGTCCATCCTAAAGGAACTCAGTCCTGAATATTCATTGGAAGGACTGATGCTGAAGCTGAAACTTCAATACTTTGGCCACATGATGCAAACAACTGACTCACTAGAAAAGACCTTGATGCTGGGAAAGGTCAAAGGTGGGAGGAGAAGGGGATGACAGAGGATGAGACTGTTGGATGGCATCACTGACTCAATGGACCTGAGTTTGAGTAAACTCTGGGAGTTGATGATGAACTGGGAGGGCCAACATGCTGCAGTCCACAGGGTCACAAAGAGTCGGACACAACTGAGTGACTGAACTGAACTGAATGCTTTTCTATAGTTTTTTTGCCCTCCCCCACTTTTTTATATGGTGCAAGTCTCTGATTTGACTTCTTAATCATATCAATATCTTTCCTACTCTGAAGAAAATTTAAGATCTTCTTAAGGCAGTTAATTGTCAATTTGATAGACCCAGATTGGATAAGTGTTTAAGAATGAGCCTAGAAAATAATAGCAAACGAAGCAATGGACAAACAATTAATCTCAAAAATATACAAGCAACTCCTGCAGCTCCACTCCAGAAAAATAAACGACCCAATCAAAAAGTGGGCCAAAGAACTAAACAGACATTTCTCCAAAGAAGATATAAAAATGGCTAACAAACACATGAAAAGATGTTCAACATCACTCATTATCAGAGAAATGAAAATCAAAACCAGAATGAGGTACCACTTTACACCAGTCAGAATGGCTGCAATCCAAAAATCTACAAGTAATAAATGCTGGAGAGGATGTGGAGAAAAGGGAACTCTCTTACATTGTTGGTGGGAATGCAGACTAGTATAGCCACTATGGAAAACAGTGTGGAGATTTTTAAAAAAAATGGAAATAGAACTGCCATATGACCCAGCAATCCCACTGCTGGGCATATACACCAAGGAAACCAGAATTGAAAGAGCCACGTGCACCCCAATGTTCATCGCTGCATTGTTTACAATAGCTAAGACATGGAAACAACCTAGATGCCCATCAACTGATGAATGGATAAGAAAGCTGTGGTACGTATACACAATGGAATATTACTCAGCATTAAAAAAAAACTCATTTGAAGCAATTCTACTCAGATGGACGAAACTGGAGCCCATTATCCAGAGTGAAGTAAGCCAGAAGCAAAAACAACAATACAGTATATTAACACATATATATGGAATTTAGAAAGACAGTAACGAGAACCCAACATGGGAGACAACAAAAGGAACGCAGATATATAGAATAGACTCGTGGACTTTGTGGATGAGGGTAAGGGTGGGGTGATATGGGAGAAGGGCATTGAAGCATGTTAATTGTCATGTGTCTAATCAATCGCCAGCCCAGGATTGATGCTCAGGACTGGTGCAGCGAGATTTCCCGGGGGGGAAGGAGGAGGGAGGGGGGATCCGGAGGGGAAGCATATGTAAACCCATGGTGATATCATGACAATGTATGGCAAAAACAATAATTAAAAAAAAAATAGAAAGCTGTGGTACATATACACAATGGAATATTACTCAGCCATTAAAAAGAATTCATCTGAATCAGTTCTACTGAGTGGACAAAACTGGAACCTATTATCCAGAGTGAAGTAAGCCAGAAGGAAAAACAAAAATATAGTATACTAACGCATATATATGGAATTTAGAAAGATGGTAATGAGAACCTTGTATGCGAGCCAGCAAAAGAGATGCAGATGTATAGAACAGTCTTTTGGACTCTATGGGAGAGGGCAAGGGTGGGATGATATTGGAGAATGGCATTGAAACACGTTAATCATCATATGTGAAATCAATCACCAGCCTAGGTTTGATGCTTAGGGCTGGTGCACTGGGCTGACTCAGAGAGAGGGAATCGGAAGGGAAGTGGGAGGGGGGTTCTGGAGGGGGAACACATGTATACACATGGCAGATTCATGTCAATGTATGGCAAAACCAACACGATAATGTAAAGAAAATTAAATAAATAAATAAATAAAATAAAATAAATAAAGATGAACAATAATTACAAAAAAAAAAAAAAAAGAATGAGCCTGGAAATGTAGGTCAAGGTAATTGAGATCCCTGCTCTTCGTATTTTTTCTGGCATCCTGATTTCCAAGACTTAAAACACAAAGAAAATCATAACAACTACTACTGGGAATATCTTTTCCCCTGAATCCTTTTATCTTTAATTTCTGGTAATTTTCTATATTATCAAAATTACCAAAAATTTCTCAATGCTACACATGAGCATTGTATCCCTGAAAACAGTGGCTATATGTTCAAAAATGCTGTTTTATGTCTATGGGTCCCATCTTCATCTTGGGATGCCAGTCTACCAAAAGGAGAATAAGAGGTGTACTTGTTGAAATATTTATTGCAATATATGTTTTTCTATTTTCTGATTTTTTCTAAAGTATATACAGATAACAGCTATTGCATACATACATACAAAATTTTATGTACATACATACATACATGAAACAGTTTGCTTGGTTAAATTTGTATTTCTATGATAGATTCGTATCTTGGCCACCCATCTTTCCTCCATTGAAATGCTAAATTCTGGAGACCAAAGAAAGCTCTTTGAAGAGGAGACTGGCATATGAATTTAAGGGATTATGAAATATAATTTGTGGAAAATTTTAAATGTCAGTTTAGGAAGTTACAACATTTCAAAAAAAAAAGAGTGGAGGATTACTCAATGTTTTGTTCAGAGACATTATGTTTTTGAATATATAGGAAAGACTGGAAGACAGACAAAGTAAAAAATATCAGTCAAGCAGATGGATTGGAGGTAATCATAAGAGGGAAAATAGTATACTGGTTACACCAGCTGTGGTAAGGATTTTTAAAAAATTGAATGGTGATGGATAAAAGAAAAAAATAAAGGATGGGTAAAGGAATTTGGAGATTAATTCATTATGATAGGTAAGGGGCTGGAAAAGTTTAAAGTTAACTCTTTAAAAGTCTATGGGAGCTGTGTTTCAGAGTAATTATGTGGCCTATAACTGAAATAGGGCTTCCCTGGTGGCTCAGATACCTGCAATGCTGGAGACCTGGGTTTGATCCCTGGGTTGGGAAGATCCCCTGGAGGAGGGCATGGCAACCCAGTTTAGTATTCTTGCCTGGAGAATCCGCTTAGAGGAGCCTGGCAGGCTACACTCCATGGGGTTGCAAAGAGTTGGATACAATTGAGCAACTAAACTGAAATAAAGGGGATTTTCAAACCCATGCTCTAAGATCAACTTCTTCTAAACCAAAGTATCACTATACACAGAAATACTTGGAGGAAAAGTGATTAGAATAACAAAGATTTGAGCAATATACAGAAGATGACAGATGCAATGGAAGGTATGTTTTAAAAGCACCAATTTTCCTCCACATTCAGCACACCGGCGCTAGGCATCAGATGCTGTTGCACTTCATGTACTGTTCACCCATGTGCTAATAAGCTGACTGTTAGGAAGCAGAGCAGCATCCAGACCCACAGTTCATTGAGCGTCAGACAGAACTTCTTTTTCACTTTCTCTGAATCTGATGCTTTTGAACTGTGGTGTTGGATGGCACCACTGACTTGATGGACATGAGTTTGAGTAAGCTCCAGAAGTTAGTGATGGACAGGGAGGCCTGGCGTGCTGCAGTCCACGGGGTCAAAAAGAGTCGGACACAACTGAGAAACTGAACTGAACCAAACTGAATTTTGGACAAGCACGTCACCAAAGACAAGCACAAGCAGCAAATGAGGCCTTTAGCTGTATTTAGTTCCTGCCAGATGCTTTGTTCTAGCTGCCCTGATTTCAGAGCTTTGCTGTTGTTTAACTGCTAAATTGTATTTGATTCTTTGTGACCTTGTGGACTGTAGCCCATCAGGCTCCTCTGTCCATAGGATTTCCCTGGCAAGAATGCTGGAGTGGGTTGCCATTTTAAATGTTGTCTATGATTATTTTCTGTTTATTGCCTTGCATGTGATTTGCATTTTCCAGCTATGTTGATTCTATTTGGGTTCAGTTTTCCAGTAACAGTTGTGGAAATATCTAATCTCACTTTCCATACTGAATGGGATTACTGCTGACTAATCAAATTTTATGTTAAAAACTTCATACATTGTAAAGAATTGCCCTACTATATTGTTCCTCAAAAGTTCTGTATTCACAGAGTTTTATAGTCAAATGTCTGAGTCAGTTACTTTGAGGGAGCATATGTACCTTTTCAAGCCAGAAGAAAAGATATCTCATGAGTAAGTTAATAACTTTATTGCTTGATTCCCTCTGTTTTAACTCTGGGTCTTGCTTTTACCAATGTTATTGAATATGTGTGTGTGCATGCTCAGTCATTTCATTGTGTCTGACTCTTTGTGATCCTATGAACTATAGCCTGCCAGGCTCTTCTGTCCATGGGATTCTTAAGGCAACAGTACTGGAGTGGGCTGCCATCCTCTCCTCCAGGGGATGTTCCCGACCTAGGGATCAAACCCTCGTCTCCTGCATTGGCAGGCAGACTCTTTACCACTGAGCCAACGGGAAGCCCAATTTCTAGGTGTTCATTAACTCCATGATATATGATGCGATTCTCCTGCAAATCTCAAACCTCATCAAACTTGGGTGTTTCAAAGTAGTGAGACATTCAAGCGAGCTTCACTTCACTACTGTGGGTTCTAGTTTGTCTTAGGTGCTGCTATTTTCTCTCTCTCTTCCATTCTGAACTTCCTGCTTTGTTCACTGTAGGCCTGGCATCAAACGCAGAAGCAGAAGCAAGAGCCTTACATAAATCCGGTAATCAGTTTCCACTACTATCTAAGGTCAAATCCCTAAAATGAATCTCATGTGCTGCATCATTCGTAGCTACCATATTTCTTAAATTATTCAATGTATTATTCTGAGGCAATTAACCAAATCTCAAAACAAACAAATTTTATTGACATAATCATCATTAAAATAAATTAAATAATTAAAATATTATAACATTTTTGAATGTAACATCATTTGAAAGCTTAAATAAAAGGAAAATTCCTAAACAAAAAGTAATTACAAATTCTAATGTAAAAATTAAACTTCTGACTATTTAAACATCACAAATACAAGATGCTAACAACAAATTGCAAAAATATCAGATTCATATTTGACAGGTGTGGATGTCTTTCATACGCAAATTGGATTTATAAATCAATACAAAATATAAACATCACTTGATGGACTTATTAGGAAAAGGAAAAAAAATACTTTTAATTAATAATTTCACGTTAAACTCACCCACTCTAAAAATACTGCAAATTAAAAATATTTGCCAATCAATAAAAACTTACAAAGTAGGTACTCTGTCCCCTTTCAGGTCCATGTTTCCACTCCTCCCACTCTTCTGTTTTCTAACATCAGAGCTTGTCTCTTGGATAACTTAACAGAAATATAGGGAACCCATACTGACACAAAAGAAAAATCTCTGTGTTATTGGAAGACATGGAGAAGCATGAAATAAGCTTCTTTAATGGAGACTGTTGCACAGTTCAATAAGCCACTGCTAAATTCTAAGTTAAATTATTACTGCATTTGTTTAAGCTTATGATTTATGGAAGACAATCCTGGCACTTATTATAGTACACTTTAAAATGATTAAATGGATTCTAATTTCCCCTTTTAAAAAGAGAATTTTAGTTGTTTCCTAGGGTATCTGAAGCCAATATTCACATGAAACTTGCCTGTCTGTGTCAGAATATGCACCATGCTCCTAAATTTAGAGAAAGAGCAGTCATTTTAGGGTGTGTATATACATATTTTTCTTTTAAATAAGCAAAACAGAGCCTTTGCATAGAAAACTTGATTCTGATATGATTTATATTTCTATGATTCTAGATGCAAGACCTTATAGTAAATGCAAAAGTTTTATTATACAACAAAAAATACTTTAAGTGTAAATATCAATTGGAAGACATGTAGTCTTAAAATAGTTAAAAAGGTTAGTTCAATTTCTAGCTTGATGAAATAAAAGCAACTGAATTATCAGAGGGGAGAGGGCTGAGGGGAGAAGCAGAACAGGTGGAAGGATTTAAGAGATACAAACTATTGGATATAAAACAAATCAGTTACAAGCTCATAACGTACAGTATAGGGAATATAGCCAATGTTTGATAACAAATTTATATGGAAAATAATCTATAAAAATATCAGATCAATATGTTATAGCTATAAAATGAATACTGTCAGTCAATTATACAAAGATGGGCACAAGAAAGGAAAGAAATGGCAAGGACCTAACAGAAGCAGAAGAGGTTAAGAAGAGGTGGGAAGAATACACAGAAGAACTGTACAGAAAAGGTCTTGACCTGGATACTCATGATGATCTGGTCACTCAACCAGAGCCAGACATCCTGGAGTGTGAAGTCAAGTAGGCGTTAGGAAGCATTCTGTGAACAAAGCTAGTAGAGGTGATGGAATTCCAGATGAGATATTTGAAATCCTAAAATATGATGCTATTATAGTACTGCAAATTTGGAACATGTCAGCAAATTTGGAAAACTCAGCAGTGGCCACAGGACTGGAAAAAGTCATATTTCACTTCAAGTGAAAGGCAATGACACAGAATGTTTGAATTACTGTAGAATTGCACTCACTTCACACGAAAGCAAGATTATGGTCAAAATCCTTCAAGCTAGGCTTCAGCAGTACTTGGGCAGAGAAAGTCCAGATGTACAAACTGGATTTAGAAAGGCAGAGGAACCAGACATCAAATGGCCAACATCCACTGGATCATAGAAAAAAGCAAGGGAATTCCAAAAGAGACCATCTACTTCTGCTTCATTGTCTGTGCTAAAGTCTTTAACTGCAGAGATCAAAACAAACTGTGGAAAATTCTTAAAGAGATGGGAACACCAGATCATACCCATCTCTTGAGCTACCTGTATGTAGGACAAGAAGCAACAGTTAGAACCAGACATGGAACAATGAACCGGTTCAAAAGCGGGAAAGGTTCAAAATATACATCAAAGCTGTATATTGTCACCCTGCTTATTTAACTCATAAGCAAAGTACATCATGAGAAATGCCACAATGGAGGAAGCATAAGCTGGAATCAAGACTGCTAGGAGAAATATCAATAACCTCATATATGCAGATGATATACCACTTTAATGGCAGAAAGGGAAGAGGAACTAAAGAGCCTCTTGATTAAGGTGAAGAAGGAGAGTGAAAAGGCTGGTTTAAAATTCAACATTCAGAAAACTAAGGTCATGGCATCTGGCCCCATCACTTCATGCCAAATAATTGGGAAACAATGGAAATAGTGACAGACTTTATTTGCTTGAGCTCCAAAATCACTGTGGATGGTGACTGGCATAAATGTTAGGATTATCAGATAAGGATATTAAAACTTGTTATAATATTATTGAATGAGTTAAAAAAGTCAAGTAGTGACATGAAAGATATGAAAAAGATTCATCATGTGGATCCTGAGAGACTACAACTCTTTATACAAATCTTGCATCCTTGCTTAAATTATTACTGAGTTTGGTGAATATCTAAAAGAGCTGAGAATTAGAGTAAATTGAATTTATTGATTTTATTCGTGAATGGCCTATAGGACTAATGGCATAGAAACAGTCCCTATGTGGTAATATTAAAAAATAAAAGATAACATTAGTACTATGTAGTTTCCTATGTATAACATAGTTTTAAATATTTAAAAATTAATATTTAATTCATCAAGGTTCCATAACTGCTAGAAATATTTGCAAATATACAAAGCGCCTTTCTAGTATGTCCTAATTTCTAACTTTGTACCTTTCAATCATCCGTTCCTTCTGGTGTTGCCATTTTGAAAAGTAAAAATACTAGGTTTAATATCTTTTAAAAGGTAATTAAAGGAATATTACAAATGCTAAAATTTAATAGATTTTATCAAAATATCTTACATGAAAAGGGGCAATAAGAATTTTATGCAAACTATATGGCTTTAAATATAAATTTATTTCTAATTTTGGAAAATATTTGACCAATATACCAAGGAAATAGCTCAGATTTTCTTTAGACGTACATGTTTTTTAAATTTCTATTCATCCAATATGTGTATGTATGTGTATGTATAGGTTCAGTCGTTTAGTCATATCCAATTCTTTGCAACCCCATGGTCTGCAGCCTGCCAGGTTCCTGTCTGTGGAGTTTTTCAGGCAAGAATACTGGAGTGGTTTGCCATTTCCTATTCCAGAGGATCTTCCCAACCCAGAGATCAAACCCATGTCTCTTGCACCTATTACTGCTAAAAGGCAACATGCATTCATTTTACAGTAGAATTTTCTAATCTGTGTTAAATTCTGAGTGTTCACTTTACATTTTTATGACTGGCATGGGTATGGACTGTCATCCCACAAACAGTTCTCTTTTCATAAAAGGTCTCTTCTTTTGAAATGTCAGTGTTGTTGAACCTGCAATGGTTTGTGCCTGGAATGCCATCCCCTTTCACTCTATAACTGATGTACTTCTAACCTATTATTATTCATTTTCATTTCTCTCTTCTTTAGGCAAAGATATTTGCCCTTTTCTATTTGCTTTCTTTGTAATTTACAAATCATTGCTGTAGTACTTATTTCATGACTGTAAATTTTTACCAGCATTTTAATATACTGGGGGCTACAAGAAGGCAAAGCACTTTCTTTTGTTACCAAAAATCAACACCATTTATTAAGTGTGTGTCTGCTATGGTGACAAAAGAATTACTGGCCAAACTGAGATTCTCACTGTACATTGTTGACTAAAAGAGTAGACTGATTAAACAATAACTAGTGTTTAGAAGAACAGCTATGACAAACCTAGACAATGTATTAAAAAGAAGAGACATCGATTTGCCAAAAAAGGTTCATCTAGTCAGAGCTATGGCTTTCCCAGTAGTCATGTACATGTGATGTGAGAATTGGACCATAAAGAAGGCTGAGCATCAAAGAATTGATACTTTTGAACTATGGCATTGCGGAAGACTCTTCCGAGAGTCGCCTGGACTGGAAAGAGATCAAACCAGTCCATCCTAAAGGAAATCAATCCTGAATATTCACTGGAAGGACTGATGCTGAAGCTGAAGCTTCAATACTTTGGTTAACTGATGCAAAGAGCCAACTCACTGGAAAAGACCCTTTTGGTGGGCAAGACAGAACAGGAGGAGAAGGGGGCAACAGAGAAGGAGATGGTTGGATGACATCATAGACTCAATAGACATGAATTTGAGCAAATGTTAGGAGATGCTGAAGGAAAGGGAAGCCTGGCTGCTGCAGTCCATGGGGTCTCAAAGACTCAGACATGACTGAGCGACTGAACAATAAAGCAATGTTTGTCCAAGAAACAGTCTGGAATAAGATTGCTTTTGATAATTTTTTAGATGAACAAATATACTGCATGTATTTTTGGAGAGGGAAGAAATGCTGATGCTTGTTATAAAACTTAAATTTAAGAAGCATTTGATGATTTAAACTACCTGAATTTTTGACCTTGAAATATCTACCAGAATCTTTCAATGGCCCTTCCTATGGGCAGCTCATTTGTAATTATGCTTTGAGGGATTAATATCTTGCTTTAAAAGTGATAATCTGTGTACATATTTAGGTATTTCAAATGTTCATGCAGAAAGATGTAAAGGAGTGAATTTTATTAGATAATAGAAATCATTCCTGTGAATTTCATAAGCTTCCATAAGCCTCTTAACCTTCTCCATCAGAGGCCAGAAGGAATGAAAACCAAAATCACAGAAAACTAACCAAACTGATCACTTGGAACACAACCTTGTCTAACTCAATGAAACTATGAGCATTGCCATGTAGGGCCACCCAAGATGGACTGGTCATGGTGGAGAGTTCTAACAAAATGTGGTTCACTGGAGAAGGGAATGGCAAACTACTTCAGTATTCTTGCCTTGAGAACCCCATGAAGAGTATGAAAATGCAAAAAGATAGGACACTGAAAGATGAACTACCCAGGTCGGTAGGTGCCCAACACACTACTGGAGATCAGTGGAGAAATAAATGCAGAAAGAATGAAGAAATGGAACCAAAGCAAAAACAATACCCAGTTGTGGATGTGACTGGTGATGGAAGTAAAGTCCAATGCTATAAAGAGCAATATTGCATAGGAACCTGGAATGTGAAGTTCATGAATCAAGGCAAATTGGAAGTGGTCAAATAGGAGATGGCAAGAGTGAACATCGACATTTTAGGAATCAGTGAACTAAAATTGATTGGGCAAATTTAAAATGGAATGGGAAAATTTAATTCAGATGACCATTATATCTACTACTGTGGGCAAGAATCCCTTAGAAGAAATGAAGTAGTCACCATAGTCAACAAGAGAGTCTGAAATGTAGTACTTGGATGCAATTTCAAAAACAACAGAATGACCTCTGTTCATTTCTCAGGCAAACCATTCAATATCACAGTAATCCAAGTCTATGCCCTGACCAGGAATGCTGAAGAAGCTGAAGTTGAATGGTCTTATGAAGACCTACAAGACATTCTAGAACTAACAACCAAAAAAGATATCCTTTCCATTATATGGGACTGAAATGCAAAAGTAGGAAGCCAAGAGATACCTGGAGTAACAGGCAAATTTGGCTTTGGAGTACAAAATGAAGCAGGTCAAAGGCTAACAGAGTTTTGCCAAGAGAATGCACTGGTCATAGCAAACACCTTCTTCCAACAACACAAGAGAAGACTCTTCACATGGACATCACCAAATGGTCAATACTGAAATTAGATTGATTATATTCCTTGCAGCCAAAGATGGAGAAGCTCTAAAAAATCAGCAAAAACAGGGCTGGAAGCTGACTGTGGCTCAGACCATGAACTCCTTATTGCCAAATTCAGATTTAAATTGAAGAAAATAGGGAAAACCACTAGAACTAGTCAGGTATGACCTAAATCAAATCCCTTACGATTATACAATGGAAGTGAGAAACAGATTCAAGGGATTAGATTTCATAGACAAAGTCCCTGAAAAATGATGGATGGAAGTTTTTGACATTGTACAGGAGGCAGTTATCAAGACCATCCCCAAGAAAAAGAAATGCAAACAGGTAAAATGGTTGTCTGAGGAGGCCTTACAAATAGCTGAGAAAAGAAGAGAAGCGAAAAGCAAAGGAGAAAAGGAAAGATATACCCATTTGAATGCAGAGTTCAAAGAATAGCAAGGAGAGATAAGATAGCCTCCCCAGTAACACAGAGCAAAGAACTAAAGAGCCTCCTGGTGAAAGTGAAAGAGGAGAGTGAAAAAGTTGGCTTTAAACTCAACATTCAGAAAACTAAGTTCATGGCATCTGGTCCCATCACTTCATGGCAAATAGATGGGGAAACAGTGGAAACAGTGGCTGACTTTATTTTTTGGGGCTCCAAAATCACTGCAGATGGTGATTGCAGCCATGAAATTAAAAGACGCTTGCTTCATGGAAGAAAAGCTATGACCAACCTAGACAGCATATTAAAAAGCAGAGACATTATTTTGCCAACAAAAGTCTGTCTAATCAAAACTATGGTTTTTCCAGTGGTCATATATGGATCTGAGAGTTGGACTATAAAGAAAGTTGAGCACTGAAGTAGTGATGTTTTTGAACTGTGGTGTTGCAGAAGACTCTTGAGAGTCCCTTGGTCTGCAAGGAGGTCCAATCAGTCCATCCTAAGGGAAATCAGTCCTGAATATTCATTGGAAGGACTTTTGCTGAAGCTGAAGCTCCAATACTGATGCAAAGAACTGACTCATTGGAAAAGATCCTGATGCTGGGGAAAATTGACGGCAGGAAGAGAAGTGGAAGGCAGAGGATGAGATGCTTGGATGGCATCACCAACTTGATGGACATGAAATTGAGTAGGTGTGAATGAATTTGGGAGTTGGTGATGGACAGAGAGGCCTGGTGTGCTGCAGTCCATAGGGTTGCAAAGAGTTGGACAAACTGAGCAACTGAACTGAACTGATGGGAGTTTCAAGTATATATCATTTTAATAAAGTAGAATTTCCTAAAAATATGATATATGAGCAAATAAGAATGATGAAACTAAAGTATTTTTAACATGAAGAGAAAAACATGTAATCTAAATATTTCCTTGAATACAAACAACAGAACTTCCAAAAATTAATCTTCAATTTAGTCAGTATTTATGCATTTTTTTAAGTATCATTATAACGTACCTTAATTTCTACTTCAAAATTTTTTTGAAGGGATAATATTTCCAAAGGGATGCATCCATTTTGTCTGGAACATGATTGAGCTATTTGATTTAAAACTGTTATTATAAATTGCTTTATCAAGTATGTAATTCTCTGATGAGAAAAATGAATTACTTATTCAGTATTCTAATGACCTTACAGCTCACATATAAATTTTTTGGCAAAGTTTCAAGAACAGATTCTTGAAAACTCAGAAACATAAAATTGCAGTTAATTAACAAAGACTCGAGTATAAATACATCCATTCAAATAGCAGAGATTATAGAGATTATGTATATCTCTACTTTTATAAGTTTATTATTTTATCTAAGTGTTTATTTTTACAATAATCATATTAAGATATAAATGAATCATGCTTGAAAATCAAAAGGGAGACATAGGCATATAATAATTAAACATGATGATATAAATTTTATGATTTCAACTGCTCATTTTCTTCATCATTGCAAACTTTAGGCATACTCTGTATTCTAGACATAGGAAGAAAAAATAATTAAGTTAACTTCTATATCAAATAATGCCTATCCTTCTCAACCAAATGTAAGTTATTTGAGGTCAAAGATCTTCATTTTTCTACTTGTTAGTCTCATTTCTGGGAACAACGTCTGGCATATGATAAGTAATTCTAAATGCTTTGTTGAGTGACCAAAACGACTGCCTTTTCATCAATTGTTCCAAATGAAACAGTCAAGTAAAATAGACAAATGTTATTGCTAATGAAAGTAAATGTGTTAATTTAAATGTTTTAATGAAGCCTTGGTGGACTCCAAATCATTTCAGTATTTGAACAAAAAAATTAGCAAGTAAAAACGTCTACAGAAGGAGAGATGGCATGATCTTTTTTAATTTTAATTTTGACATTTATATAAGAATGCTTATATCCCAAAGATCTGTAATATGGTTTTCATTAAATGCACATATGTGAATCCCAAATAAATATTTGAAAATAACTCTAAAAAGTATACTAATTTTAATTTATATGCATTTATGTTGATTGTATTATTCTTTCTATAATACTCCAAACTTTCCCTTAGAGCACTTGTAAGAGTAAGTAAAACTGAAGACTGGAAAAATAACTTAAGATTTCTATTCTAATAAAAAGTTTGATTCAGCAAAAGGGAGTCTACTTGCTTATTCAATTGGGCTCAATTTTGCATGTTGCAAAACAAACACATCTGGTTTTTAAATATGTTTTCTCTGGACTATTTTTAACCAGCCAGTTATCATCTTGTTGTAATTAGCCCTTCTATAAATCTAACAAAGTAATTTCAGGTTTCTTTTAAATGTTATCTATCTTTTTTTAATGTTCTGGTTATTGCTTTGTGTGTGATTTGCATTTTCCAGCTATGCTGATTCTATTTGGGTTCAGTTGTCCAGTAACAGCTTTGGAAATTTTTAAACTCACTCTCCATACTGATAGGATTACTGTTGACAATCAAAATTTTATGAAAAACTTCATACACCATAGAGAATTGCCTTACTATATTGCTCACCAGGAGTTATGTATTCACAGAGTTTTATAGTCAAATGTTTGTGTCAGTTATTTTGAGGAAAGAACATGTCCCTTTTTAAGGCAGTAGAAAAGATATCTCATGAGTAAATTAATAACTTTATTGTATGGCTTGATTCCCTCTGTTTTGACTCTGGGGCTCTACTTTTTCCAACATTATTAAATATGTATGTGTGCATGCTCAGTTGCTTCATCCTGTTCCACTCTTTGTGACCCAATGGGCTGTAGTCTGCCAGGCTCTTCTGTCCATGGATTCTTCAGGTAAGAGTACTGAAGTGAGTTGCCATGTCCTCCTCCAAGGGATCTTCCAAACCCAGGAACTGAACTCACATCTCCCACATTACAGGCAGATTCTTTTGCCCTTATTGAATATAACGGTAAATAAAAATGGCTACTTTTCCAGGTAGGTAAATACACAATAGAAGAAACTACATATTAACAACTGTCTACTATAAATGTGTTCCACTATGGTGCATTGAAAATGAGAGATCTCTGTTAGAGACGGTGTGAGAAAAATGCTCAGAGAGGAGGTATGACGACTTTTTAAACTTAAATTTCAAGCATAAATACACATACCATCTGTTTTCAAACATTTCATAAAGCAGACATGACTTAGCACTTGCCCATAAAGCTCTGTCCAGAGAAATGTTTCTATCCATAGCATTAACTTTCAATGTGTTAGACAAAACTTCATGCATTGAATGTAAGAGAGTTTGGAAGTGACTGCCTAGTCAGAAGGATACTGCCTTCCAGCAGTCCAGTTAGGAGAGTAATGGCCATAGAACACTGTAAGGATATGAATGCCAAGTGGAGAGGGAAGGTTGCTGCAGTTTTTACTTTGCCTGCTTTTATGATGCTTTCAGCCCAAACTGACCCTAAAATGATCCATCATTAAAAAAGTAAAATCATCCAGGGACTCCCCTAGTGGTCCAGTGGTTAAGACTTTGTGCTTAACCAGTTCTGTCCCTGGTTGGAGAATTAAAATCATACATGATGCATGTTGTGACAAAAAAAAAATCAACATATCATGGAAATATTAACAAAAAATAACCCAACAATGACAAGTCATGATTCAAAAGATCTATTAAAATCCCAGGTACTACTAGACATGTACCTTTTAAAGAATATCACAGGTCATGAAAGCATGATATGTGAGTAGTGATTTGGCACCAGGGATGTCAATTGTCACTAATATTCTATGTTTCATTCTCTTATACACTAAACTCAGCAACTAGTGCTATTTCACCTGTTCATAAAAATTCCCAGTGCATAGAGTTCCCAGACATGTTGAAAAATATGGGTGAGGAGAGAATCTTAATGGGGTGTGTATAAGTTGATAGAGCTAGTACTGAAACCATTTGTTGATGTTGGCAGGAAGCTAAAGTAAGAGCATACTGAAAGTATTTATTGTTTCTACTTCCTTGGACTCTGAAAAGGGAGATCTTGGATAAGGGTTTTTAAAATAAGCAATGCATTTAATCACTTTTGCGAAGAAAATCTTTCCTGTTGATAGCCATAAATATTAATGAGTTTTAAGAATAGAAAATAACAAAAATACAAGCCTCATCAAAAGAATAATACATTAAAGTCAATTTGGGGACTTCAGATTCCAGCTTTGTTCAAGTAACTTGTACCTTCCTAATCTTCTAATGAAAGTAACTACAAAAGCTAGATAAAGAACACACACAAGAAACCTGTTCAAGCATACTACCATATAAGCAAGGTAAATTGACTTTAGTGATAGGATAGGGAAAGAAAAATTTACTATGGTTACTTTTCTATATTATCCTTTTTGACTTTTCCTTTAGGTAAATTGCCTTTTCTAAAAGCTTAACACATAAAATAGGTGCATTGTCTTTTAAATTTACTCATAAAAGGAAAATGGCAGTCTGGGTATATTAAGTTTTGTTGGGAGTTAGGAGCCAAGGGTTGATGTTCTGGAGTTCCAAGGCTACCAGAACTTGTTCAGCAAACTCTGCGCTGCAGAATAGGGCTAACCCGCTAAATCTGACAGAAGTAAAGACAGAAGATAGGAATAGTCATAGTTTTATTTCAGAACTTTAGCCAATAATTTAAAATATGTCCATAAAAAGTTCAAACACAGAAGGCTGAATCAGTTATACTGAAAATCATTTACGAAAAAAAAAAAAAACACTGGTCGTATGCAAATTCCCTAGGCAACAAATAAATAAAATACAAAGGATCTTACTACTTTATGAGGTAAGCATAATCGTAACAAAAGCTTGACAAAAACATCACAAAAAAGGGAAATGATATCTTTCTTTGTCTTTCATTTGAAGAAATATGCACAAGTGACTAAAGAAAATATTAGCAAATTAAATAAAGCTACATGTTGTTTAGTTTAGAAAAGTAAACTAAAAATGGATTAAAGCACTAAATGTAGACTGGAAACCATAAATCTTCTAAAAGAAAACACACGCGCAACAGTCTCTTCTGATTGGATCAGTCTTCTCAGAAAAAGGAAAACAAAAGCAAAATAAACAAACAGGATCTAACTAATCTTACAAGTTTTTGCACAGCAAAGGATGCCATCAGCAAAATGAAAAGCCAGTCTCCTGAACAGGAGAAAAAGTAAAAGTCACTCAGTCCTGTCCGACTCTTTGAGACCTCATGAAGTATACAGTCTATGGAGTTTTTCCAGCCAGAATACTGGAGTGAGTAGCCTTTCCCTTCTCCACAGGATCTTCCCAACCCAGGAATCAAACCAGGGTCTCCTGCATTGCAGGTGGATTCTTTACCAACTGAGCTATCTAGGGAAGCCCCTGAACAGGAGAAAATACTTGCAAATGATATGCTTGATAAGGGGCTGATATTCAATATAGATAAACAGCTCATACAACTCAATATGAAAAGCAAACAACTTGATTTAAAAAGTGGGCAGAAGTCCCAATGAGATATTTTTTCCCAAAGACGATACACATGGTCAATAGGTGCTAACCAGTAGGGGAATGCAAATCAAAAACGCAAGTAAATAAATTACTTGTTTCTGGGGATATTTTTAAATATGTTTTACATATATAACTTGAAAAAAATTCAGTTGTTATAAACTCCAATATTTTTCTACTGTATTTACAGCCACTATATACATCAGCTGTTAGGTTGTTACAATTTTAAAAATTCTGTTATTTATGAAAAAACTATTGTTTCAAGTAAATTTATGTTCTAAATGTGGGAAAAACTCCCATATACACATATATATTTGTTTTCTGTGTGAATACACACACACACACACACACACACACACACACACAGATATAATGTCCTTTCTAAGATATAGATTTAAGTTATGCTAATATTAGAAAATTATAGCATTAAAGAATATTAATTTCAAAGTGATTGATGTGAAACAGGAGAGTGAAAAAGTTGGCTTAAAGCTCAACATTCAGAAAACTAAGATCATGGCAACCAGTCCCATTACTTCATGGCAAATAGATGGGGAAACAGTGGCTGACTTTATTTTTCTGGGCTCCAAAATCACTGCAAATGGTGACTGCAGCCATGAAATTAAAAGATGCTTACTCCTTGGAAGGAAGGTTATGATCAACCTAGACAGCATATTAAAAAGCAGAGGCATTACTTGGCTGACAAAGGTTCATCTAGTCAAGGCTATGGTTTTTCCAGTAGTTATGTATGGATGTGAGAGTTGGACTAGAAAGAAAGCTGAGCACCAAAGAATTGATGCTTTTGAACTGTGGTGTTGGAGAAGACTCTTGAGAATCCCTTGGACTGCAAGGAGATCCAACCAGTCCATACTAAAGGAGATCAGTCCTGGTTGTTCATTGGAAGGTCTGATGTTGAAGCTGAAACTCCAATACTTTGGCCACCTGATGCGAAGAGCTGACTCATTGGAAAAGATCCTGATGCTGGGAAAGATTGAGGGGCAGGAGGAGAAGGGGACGACAGAGGATGAGATGGTTGGATGGCATCACTGACTCAATGGACATGAGTTTGGGTGGAGTTGGTGCTAGACAGGGAGGTCTGGTGTGCTGCAGCTCCTGGGGTAATAAAGAGTTGGACATGACTGAACAACTGAACTTAACTGAACTGAAGTGACTGATGATAATTTTAAGTCCTTGCTTGTGTATTTTTCTCTTCCTTTAATGTTGACATATTGCTAATATTTTTGGATTTATTAAACTTGTTTATTGTTTATTTTATAATTATTAGATCTTTTAGGGTTTCTATAAAATATGTATTTCAAGTAAGTAATGACTATAAATATTCTAAAAAGTATTAATTATCCATCTGTATCTATTTTAAAACATTCGTGTATTTTAGCATCACAAAGATACTTATTCTACGACAAAAATAGTAACATTTCTAATGGTAAGGGTAAGGGAATTTAGGATGGACACATACGTGCTGCTATATTTAGAATAGATAACCAACAAGGACCTACTGTGTAGCACAGGGAACTCTGCTCAATATTGTGTTGCAGCCTGGCTGGGAAAGCAGTTTGGAAGAGAACGGATACATGTACATGTATGGCTGAGTCACTGCTGTGCACCTGAAACTATCACAACGTTGTTAATCAGCTGTACTCCAATATAACATAAAAAAAATATGTATGTATGTATGTATCATCTGCATGCATGCTAACTCACTTCAGTCAGGTCTGACTCTTTCTGTCTTTGTGACCCCAGGGACTGTGACTGTAACCCACCAGGCTCCTCTGTCCATGGGATTCTCCAGGCAAGAATACTTGAGTGGGTTGCCATGCCTTTCTCCAGGGGATTTTCCTGACCCAGGGATCGAACCTGCATCTCCTGCAGTTCATGTATTGCAGGTGAATTCCTTACTGCTGAGCCATCAGGGAGGTCCATGTATCATCTAGGGGAATCCTTTCACAATGTATATGTACATTAAGTCATCACTTCCTACAATTTAAATGTCTTAAAATTCTATTTGCCAATTATATCTCAATAAAGATGGAATGAAAAAAATAACAGTTTCTGATTTGCAGTGGTTCTGAAGTCTCTTCTTCCAAATGCGAATTTTTGGATATTATTGGGAGAGCAATGACAATAAAGATAGTTTCTTATTCTCTCATTTGCATTCAATATCATGAAAGGGAAGAAATTAATTATTTGGAAGATAATCGCAGCTTAAGCAATTCATCTCACACCTCACACTGCCTATATCCGAGATGCACTGGGTTGCTTATATTATGTTTTATCCTGGTAAGTACCATTTGTTTTGCCTATTTTTCTCTATTAGGTTAAGCTTTAAATGAATGTGAACACATTTTGAGTATTTCTTTTCATATATATATATATATGTTATATGTCATATATATATATGTCATATATATATATATATATATTTAACCACTACATTAGTTATTTCTGATCTCACTCAATTTATATTTGGTATTCAGAACAACACAATTTTTAACACATTTATAGAATGTGAACCAAAGAGAAGTATTGGCAGCTGGAGAGAGATATTAGAGGAAAGAATTTTTTTTCCCCATCTGTATTAATACTGGTACTTTTTCGTCTACATTGAGAAAGCTATTTAATGTGGGGAGATTCAACGTAAGTATGAGAGCAGAAAAGAATGTTTAGAAAAACACATACATTTCAGGATTTGATATCACCCTCTTAAAGATAAACCCTGTTTCTTTTTCATTATAATAATGAAGCAAATCACTGTCCTTTCTTCCCTTTGTAATTCACTCACTCATTTCAATAGACTATAACTCGTCATTCAAAATTTTATCATTTACCCAAAAAGCAAACATGGTCTAGAATGAGAGTTAATTTCTAAGTTATACTTTCTTAGCTCTTTGGATGTAAAGATGGGGAGTCATTAAATTCACAATTCAGCTTTTATTCCTTGCCCTTTAAATTCTCACATTTCCTTCCTGCCACAGAGGATCAGAGAGGATGCCTTCAGTAAATGTGCCATGTTACCATCCTTTAGCTTTTAACTACAGGTGCCCTATCCTTTTCTTAAATAAAGCATCTGCTTCTCTAGAGAGCTGTGTACTTCTGGATGAAATCTGAAGAACATGTCTATTAGCCCTTTCCTGAGTGCACTTACAAGTTCTTTTTAAGCACTTCTACAAAATAGAAAAATAATAATAATGTCTTCAACATTTCTTAAAAGATAAGATTGCTTCAATAATATAAAAATAATATATTCATGAAACAAGCAAGGCTAGAGAGGTTAATCACTTCAAAAGTCTAATTTAAGATGCAATTACTGATCACTTAGCCTGCTTCATGATGATCATGAGAATTCTAAATTGGAGTAGGTAAGTTATAGCTAATTATTTCCTATTTATTTTACAATATAAGTTTTGTACATCTAATGGTACTGTATATCAGCCATCTAAATAAGAGGATCCCTTTTCATATAGTTCCATGAAAAAAATTATATAGCAGAATTATGTATACTATGGCTGATTCATGTTGTTGTATAGTAGAAACCAATACAACATTGCAAAGCAATTATCCTCCAATTAAACATTTAAAAAAAGAAGAAAATATATTATTTATGAAAACACATCCAATTTTTAGATATTTACTTCTATTAAGAAATGCCAAAAAGTTATTAAAGATTTTTAAGGCATTTAAACTAAAGACAACTAAAAGACTCATTCTTTCTGACAGAACAGACATGAAATTTGGTGTATTCATAATTAATAGGGTGGAAAACAATTGCTTTATTACATATAGGATATCTGATTTTGTATAATTGCAGACAAGAATCTGCATGATTTCTAGTTATCTGGTGGTCGGAATATTCCATCTTGGACTACAGTTTTGCTATGATATGGAGGATAGTTAATATGGTTTTGAAAGTGACCTCTTCTTCTAAATGAGACAAATGTCCCCAAATCTATCCCAGATGTTACTATTGCTACTACCAAATTTCTCAGACCCTAATTTTGCATCCCTCATTGTTTATGTCTTATCCTAGTTAACCAATGTCCATCTTAGGTAAAGAGAATTCTCTCTTACCCTTTTTTTGCCACTTACACAGCAAAGGAGCTTAGCATGAATACATGAAATGCAGCAGTAAAATATTCCTCTCATTTTCTAAATATTAAAATTAATCAGACTTTTAAATGAAAACAAATATTATATTGTTCATTAAATATATACTGAATATACTGGATATACTGTGAAGGAAAAAAATTGATCCTAAGGATCATCTTTATGAATTTATAGTAAAAATTAAATAAATATGTATCAGATAAAAATCTTTCCAAACTTAATGTAAATGTGAATGTTTCATTCACATGGAAGAGACTATTTTAAATTACTATGGTAACTATCACATAGCACTTTCTACTAATTGTATTTATAATATAGATGTTTTATATTTATATATTTTAAGTAAAATATTTCAAAATCCTACACTTAAGCTCTGTTATCGAAGCCTTATGGGTTGTGTATCTTTCCTCATGAACATTACTTAGTCACTTTCCCAGTTTTCTTTGTGTAGTTAATTGAATCCTTTAAAATCATGTGAATTAAATACTTGGAGCTTCAGGAAATTTAATCATTTTAAAATGCCATATTTTCAAGAAATAAGCTATTATTTTCTCAAAATATTTATCACTAATGAATCAGTGAATCAGACTCAATCAAATACCTCACTTATGGGGTAGGTGGCTTTAGCAATAAGATTTGTTGCAGCATTAATATTTGAAATATTTGAGAGTCAAGGGTGATAAGAAAAGGACGATTACAGTACAGACCTCATCTTTAAAAAATAACACATCTAATGAATAATATGAAAATATGTCACACTACCATATATAAAACAGACAAGCAACAAGGATCTACCATATAGCATAGGACCTATAGTCGGTATCTTTTAAGAACCTATAATGGAAAAGAATCTGAAAAATATATATGCGTATATATGCATGTGTGTGACAATCATATTGTTGTACACCTAACATCACATTGCAATTCAACTATACTCCAATTTAAAAAATGCAAAAGAGAATCCAACAGAGAAAATATTTCAGGAGTAAGACATTCTGACCTCTGATATTCCCAGTGTGCACGTGGAAATAAAAGAATGGCCATTTCATAACTTCCTCACTTGGGATCTCAGAAACACACTGGCTTTATCCCAGAGTGTCACTTGACAGACAGCTGGGCAGTCATCCGTCAAGGGATTGTCAGTTCTGGCTTTCTGTGTTTTCTTTTTCGGCTTTTCAAGTTAGAGAATTGGCAACCAAGGCCAACAGCGGTTTGGACTTCAGTTATATACACTGACTGATGTGCAGTCGCCTCTTGGAATTTACTGTAAAAGGTCAACAGACCAGAAGTCAAGAAGCAATTCAAGCTTGAGATCAAATATATCAGTCAGACAATTGTCAGCTGATGAACTCATGGGAAGACTTCATGCATCTGTTAGCTGTCAGGTCTCCCATGACTGGCACCAGGACTGAATCCAAGCTGTCAAGAGAGATGGTAGGTAGACTCAAGGGTCAGGGTGCCAGCATGCTAGAGGTGACATTATCAAGTCTGATTAAGTTACTGTCAAGTAATTTAGAGCCATCTGACACCCTTTGGGAAACCTAGCAGGAAAAAAAAAATCCCTAGGTCACCTGGAAATAATTCTGGAAATTCATATGATGGCTAGAATGGACATAAAATTTTAGATAACATATAATAAAGAGAGTCATGTGGACAGCAAGGAGATCAAATCTGTTAATCCTAAAGAGAATCAATCCTGAACATTCACTGGAAGGACTGGTGCGGAAGACTGATGTGGAAGCCGAAACTCCAGTACTTTGGCCACCTAATGCAAAGAGCCAACTCATTGGAAAAGACTGATGGTGGGAAAGATTGAGAGCAAGAGAAGGGAAGGATGGAGGACAAAATGGTTGGATGGCATCTCTGACTCAGAGGACATGAGTTTGAGCAAGCTCCAGGAGATTACTGAAGGACAGGGAAGGCTGGTGTGCTGCAGTTCATGGGGTTGCAAAGAGTCGGACATGATTGAAGGACTGAACAACAATACAAAAGGATGTTATTAAGCTTTAAAAATGCCAGCGTTAAACTGAATTAACTGAGAAAACAATGATGGAATATCTTTAGAAATTTTATAAATTTAAAATGAATAAAATTGCTGTACTTTGGAAAATCCACCTCACAGCTAGACTCCTTCATTCAGATAAACTTAAAAATGTTGGGAAGCCTTCATTAAACTGCGAACCAAAGTCAACAACAGTAAGCTGTCACCTTTCACACTGACATCTTGAAAAATCTAAGGGAAATTTTAAAGTCCCAGAAGAATGATTTAAGTATTAAACTTAAAGAAGTTAAATTATAATACCACTACATAATACCTGATGGCATTTTTGATGTTATTTTTATTAATATGAATCTAAGAGGATGTGCTCATTAAGTAACTTGGACATTCCTTGTAGTTTTATTTTTAAACAATCAAATATGAATCAAAGATGACTAAACTCTTCCTGGTTTTAATGTCAAATATGATTAAATTCATTTTCCCATTTATTTTCCTAAAGGAGTCTTAGGCTCCTCAATATTCAAGTTCACAAACAATAAAACTGAGTAAAAAATCAAAGACCAGATATTCATTGCATTTCAATTGCTCCTGGCATTCCAGCAATGGGCTTCCGAGGTGGTGCTTGTGGTAAAGAACCTGTCTGCCAAAGCACGAGATGGAGGAGACACTGGTCCAATCCCTGGGCTGGGAAGATTCCCTGGAGGAGGGCATGGCAACCCACTCCAATAATTTTGCCTGGAGAATCCCATGGACAGAGGAGCCTGGTGGGCTATAGTCCACATGTCTGCAAGAAGTTGGACACAACTGAAGTGACTTAGCATGCATGCATACAGTACAGGGACAGCAAAGTAACTTAACATATCAGACTCCTGAATATTTCTTTTCTAGTATCACTTAAAAAGCAAAAGGAAATATAATAGGAACAACAATGAAATCTGATCAACATAATCTAAGATCATCATCATTTCTAAGCAATTAAGTCTTTGATTCAATTGCCATTCCTCTGAAAGCATAATCTAATTGACTTATCCAACAGTATATTGACAAAACAGTTAAAAATTCTTTAAAAAAAATCTCAAATGCTGTATTAAAAAGAGCTCATGTGCTCTCCTTGACAGTTAGCAATGAAAGTTTTCCTCTTCCTAAGTCTTGAATTTTTATTGACTTGTTCTTCAATTTAACAAATATTATGTGAATAACTTATGTCAGAGGACAGAGTAGTGAATAAAACATACTAAATCACCATGGCCTTTATAAAGTTTACATTCTACTGGGAAGGAGATAGACAATAGTAAATATTATATCATAAGCTAAAGTAAAATACAGCATCTAAGATGGTGATCAGTGCTTAGGGCGAGGGAAAGAAGGTAGAAGAGAATCAAGAATGCTAAGGGTGGGGGTTGCAGTCTGAAATAAAACTTCAATGAGAATGTGCTGTTTGAGCCTACAGAAGGTAAGGTATATTAGAGAAGAACATTCTAGACCAAAGCAATAAGAGCAAAGCCCACAAGCAAGACTGCAACAGGTGAATTCAAGAAAGAGTAACCTAGTCAGGGTGGAAAGGCAACAGGAGAAAATGAAACAAAAGTAAAAGAAGATGATGGCAGATTAGTGGAACAGGAAGCAAAGTATGTGGGTACACTTTGACATTTGTTCTGAGTGATGCTGAAAGTCATTTGAACTCTTTAACTGTAGGGAGTCTGATTTCATTTAGCTTTCTAGAAGTTAAATTTAAGAGACTACCACCTATATCTTTTAGACTGGTAGACAAATGATAGATATGCCTTAATATCTGTGTACTGTTATATGATATGTATAATAAATACAATTTAAGTACATATTGATATATATTTTAATACAATATATTTATATGTAAGAGATTAATTCTATTGTAGTTTCTAAAAAGTTATCTTAGTAACAATGCTCACACACACACACACAAAGTTTCCTCACAACCATCCCTCTTAAAAAGTAACACTATTTTCCCTTAAATTTTTTATAATAATATATTTTTATAATATTTTTAACATTTACATATTCATCTGTGCATATGAACAATATGTGTATATTAGAATAATAGTTATGTGCATATTAGAATAATACATTAAAAATTAAAGTTGTATAATGTATTTGCATAGCCTTTATAAAATGAAGCTATTTCATGTATATATGAAATAGACTTGAAGAGAGGCTACACAATGATTTTTCTTGAACTGCATTTATCTTAGAAATAAAGCAATCTGACTGATTTTAAAGCTATTTTCACCATCTTTATAGTGAGTTCTGAATTTCTCAGATGCTTTTCTTTAAAAAGACTATAATATCTAAATATTTCCATAATGACCTGTGATCACAAGTCTCACTTTCTCAGAAAATAAGTGCTGATATTGATAATATACCTTAAACTCATATATGCTTGAGCATGTAAACTATTAAATACATCATCTGCTTTTTACTTAGGCAAAATGTATTTAAGAAGTGTAGTTTTTAAAATAATTGTGTGCTTTATTGGATGTAAAATTTAATGTTGATATGTTAAAATGAGTTTGTGTTTAAAATATAAGCTTTTTTGTGTTTAAAATATAAGCAGTAAATATAAGCTTAAAATCTGTCTAGATTTCATTTATTAAAGGATTCTAGTTTGAAATGAAAATGAGATGACAAATATTTATAACATATCAAAACTATAAAGGCTATGAGCTAATAACATTAAAAATATGAATAGTCTTTCCTTGTTTTAAGACATGAAAATTTATAGAAATCTAAGATGGTATCAGAGTTGTCTAGAGTCCCCTTTCAAAGATTATGAGGTACAAGTGTTATCAGATACATGTGGACATCTGGCTGCCTGTACATAATAGCAGGAAAATCATTAAGGTCCAGTTTTATATAACTCAGTGTGGAAATATTCTTATATAAAAGAAATGCCAGTAAATTTCTTCCATCTGTCAGGGGGGCATAATAGTGTTTTCAGTCTCTGAGAATGCCAAATGCTTCTACCCAACTTTACTGCATCCTGAGATAGCAAGGAGGTGCTCCAGCAAAATAAGAAACACATTCATCTGTCTCGAGGAGCTGAAAGCCGAGGAAGAGAATATGTGACTTTTCATGGCAGGTAAGCTAACCTTTCGAACTATGGTGCTGGAGAAGACTCTTCAGAGTCCCTTGGACTGCAAGGAGATCAAACCTGTTGATCCTAAAAGAAATCAACTCTGAATATTGATTAGAAGGACTGATGCTGAAGTTCAAATACTTTGGCCACGTGATGCAAAGAGTTGACTCATTGGAAAAGACCCTGATGCTGGAGAAAATTAAGGGCAAGAGGAAAAGCAGGCAACAGAGGATGAGATGATTGGATGTATCACTGACTCAATGGACATGAATTTGAGCAAATTCAGAAATTCTGTTTCTGTTTTTCTTTCAACAAACTAAAATTTATCAGTTAATATTTTATTTTCATCATCTATCTTTAGATGTTAATTTTTCTTATTACAAATGCCAAACTCAAGAGACAGTAAAGTCAAAAGTCAAGTCAGTTTTTAAAAATTTAAGTTCAAAGTAACTCGGTTATTAGGTCTATAATGGTTCAGCAGTAAAGAATACACCTGCAGTGCAGGAGACATGAGTTCAATCCCTGGGTCCAGAAGATCCCCTGGAGAAGGAAATGACAATTCTCTATAGCATTCTTGCCTGAGAAATCCCATGGACAGAGGAGCACACACTAATATAATCATAATATGTGACATAAACATATCACAATCAGGTCAGTGCAGTTCAGTCACTCAGTTGAGTCCAGCTCTTTGCGACTCATGGACTGCAGCACACCAGGCCTCCCTGTCCATCACCAACTCCTAGAGCCTATGCAAACCCATGTCCACGTGATGCCATCCAACCAGCTCATCCTCTATTGTCCCCTTCTCCTCCTGCCTCCAATCTTTCCAGCATCAGGGTCTTTTCCAATGGACTGGTTCTTTGCATCAGGTGGCCAAAGTATTGGAATTTCAGCTTCAACATCAGTCCTTCCAAAGAACATTCAGGACTGATTTCCTTTAGGATGGACTGGTTGGATTTCCTGCAGTTCAAGGGATTCTCGAGTCTTCTCCAACATCGCAGTTCAAAGGCATCAATTCCTTGGTGCTCAGCTTTCTTTATAGTCCAACTCTCACATTCATACATGACTTCTGGAAAAACCATAGCTTTGACTAGATGGACCTTTGTTGGTAAAAGTAGTCTCTTCTTTTTAATATGCTGTCTAGTTTGGTCATAGCTTTTCTTCCAAAATATGTCATAATATATTACTATAAATATTAAATAATATGTGTATGACATAATATATGACAATCACACATATGCTAATAGTTTCATCATTTTAGTGCTATTGCTTTTTGTCTAAAAGCATTCTAAAAGACTACTTAAAGTGAGAAAACTGAACAACTGATTCCAGAATTGAGGAACCCTTTTGCATTGGTTTATTATTGGTTCCAATACGACTTCAGAAGAACTATTAAAGCATTTGATAGGGGAAAAAAAAAAGGAAAAGTAAAAATCCTCTTCTAAATTATATCTCCTATGATTAATTAGGTGTGACTGACATTCACTCTTTTCCACTTCTGAGTTACCCTGATAATAACTCAGGCCAACACAACAGCATGTGGAAAGGCAATTCCTATCTAAATTTCTCTTTAATCTCTGGAACTATAGTCTCTGCTATTGCCTACCCAATTCTACCCACAAACTGCACTGATTCAGCAATAACTGGTCATATTAATGTACTTTCCTATATTCGAAAGGTATCATCGCTATGGAGTAATACTGAAGGTTTTTCCTGATTTAACACTAAATACTATAAAGGTTGCTAATTCACTTGAAGAAAAAGGAAACACCAGGCATTAACAAAAAAATCACATTTTCCTAATGCAACAGCATGAGAGTTTGGATACAGGATCCAAACAGGAGAGAGGAAACTGGAGAAAACATGCAATTAATCAACTTGTCGATTTTGCAATTAAGTTTTCTTTGTAGCCAGCATGAGGGCCTTTCAAGAGCAAACTGGAAGCCTGGCTTAAGTAAAAATATAAGATCAAATAAATTTTGATTGTAGGCTAGCTGTTCAAGAAGGACAGTAAGCTTTAATAAGTTAAAATATTTGTATCTTAATTGTTCAGGAAAAGTGTACTGAAATCAGTGTAAGCAAATCATATATAGTTTAAATTCTGAATGTTAAATAAAGTTGTCAATTCCAAGCCTGGCTCATAGATTTATATGCTGAAATCAGAACAACAAAGTAGTTAACAATATATCTTGTGTCGATCTATGTTATGTTTGCTGATTTTAATTGTAAAGTGTCACCTTACAATATAAGTGCTCCCAGGGACAGTAAAATAAAACTGAACAAAGCAAGCAAGGTGTTCTTCAGATATAATTTAAATTAGAGATCATTTACATCATGACTATCCAGATGTAAATTAAAAACATATTGACTTTTAGTACTTAAGCCTCGGAGTAGTGTCTAATGGTCAAAGTAAAGTGTTATCTGCTTTTTTCAGTAGGAAAATATGATTCTCAATACCTTCGGTGAAGGATTTGATGTGGGAGGTGAAGGAAAGAAAAAAAATGTCAACGATAATTTTCTAAATTCTAATGTCAGAGAATAAATGTATTTTATACCAAATGAGACAGAAAGCACAGGAATATAAGCCATTAGGGAGCAAGGAATATGAATTCACCTTTAGAGATAATGAGTTTCAGGTGCCTTTGATAATACAAGTACAGGTGTCCAGAACACATTAGGCATTTGATTCTTAACCTGAATGGAGAATTCTCAGCTGGATGTTTATTTCTAGGAGTCTCCCATATATGGATGGAAGTTAAAACTGAAAGTATATTACATCATTTTAATATAGTGGAGAGAGTAAAACCAAAGTAGAAGACAGAATTTTCTCTTGAGGTAAATTGACCTCTCATGGGTTAGACAAAGGATGAAAAAGAGCTTTCACTTCCCAAATTAACCAGATGATATCAATTTGCAATGCCTGAATATTAGCAATGTCAATTACAGTGTTAACAATGCATGAGTATATTAACAACAACAATTAACAGTGATAACTGTATCTGGAAAAGGACATGCAACCAATTAGATATTAAGAGGTGAAATTGTAAGCAATGTCAGGATTTCATCAGAATTTCAGTTCACTGATTAAAGTATGGCTTGAATTATTAAAGATAAATCACAAACATGAATGGTGCGTACCCCACCCTGAGAAACTTGCATCAATGAGCAAGACCCAAGGATGCCAGTAATGGACTGAACAGTCCCACATGATGAGCAATTTGCTCTCCAAAAATGTTTGCTTCTATGTTTAAGAAAACTACTACTCAAAGCTATTCATATTAGAAGGCAAGGTACTGGCTTTGTTCCTCTGTCTCTCTCCCTCCCTCCCTTCCCTCTCTCTCTTCCCATCTCTCTCTCTCTCCCCCCACAAAGGAGAAACCTAAGGGAGGTTAAATCACTGATGCTAAGACTTAAGACATAACTGTGTGAATACGTTTTCTAAACTTTTTCCTACATAATTTCTGTGTCACTTTGTCCTGAGAAGTGCTGTGAAGGTTTCTTTTGTAGATCATTACATGCGGTGTGTTGCCTGGCATTGCTTCACATCTTTTCTTGTTGCACATTCTTATGTTTTCTTGTTGCACATCCCAAACCTCTGGCTCTGGATTTTCATATTTTTGATAAAGTACCAGCACTTTTAATCTTTGTCTTAGACAATTAGTGTGTTTTCTAGGGAATGTCTGCTAAATTATTTTGTCACCATAATCCATGTTCATTAAGATTATATCACTCTCCTGTATGTTTTCTCATACAACATACACAAATGCGTATATACACAAACACGCAAACTATTCGCTTCTTCATGTGCGTGTGTGTTATGCTAAGTCACTTCATTTGTGTCTGATTCTTTGTACCCTATGGGCCATAGCCGGATAGGCTCCTCTGTCCATGGGATTCTCCAGACAAGAATTCTGCCACGCCCTCCTCCAAGGGATCTTCCTGATCCAGGGATCGAACCTGCACCTCCCACATCTCCCTCATCACAGAAGGATTCTTTATGGCTGGGCCACTGGGGAAGCCCCTCATTTCTTCATACATGTACTCATTAATAATGAGATTTGAAGACATTTAAAACATTCAAAATAAATGCGCTATGAAAGATTTGACCTCAAGAACAATCTGATTTCAAACCTTGCAGCGAGATTTCCCGGGGGGGAGGGAGAAGGGAGGGGGGTTCCGGAGGGGAAGCATATGTAAACCCATGGTGATATCATGACAATGTATGGCAAAAACAATAAAAAAAGAGGATATGGTAAAGTACTGGGAATAATAGAAGATAAACTGTAAATAAATGTATAAATAGCACAGATGGAAAAGGGGAATGCGAAGAGGAGTTGGTGAGAGAGTCACAGTCCCTAGTTAGATGGCCGAGGGTATGCAATAAATGATCAGACCCTTTACAAGTTTTTCTGTGACTTTCAGTTGTCCAGGCATAGTTCCTGCTGAACTAGGTAGAAGTACTGAGTTTCATGTTTGGATAAATATGGGATCACACATATAAAATATTTCCCAAAGAATGACAAGTCAGTCCCCAGATGACATGTGGTAGCAGAGATGTAGTTTGTCTAAGGAAACTAAAACGCAAACCTCAGCTGCATTTCAGGTTATCTTATTACTACAGAATTTATTCAAATGTATCTCCTTATAATATCTGGATTTCTATGCAGAAAAGTATAAATAGATATTGTTTAGGCCACGTGACCTTAGAAATATCATTAAATTTTGGAGTAGCTATGAACACTCCCCTGAGATTCCTACTATTTCTTGTGTAAGAAATATGCTTATTTCACACACACTCACACACACACAAACCACTCTGGAGTTAAACTACTTGCATTCAAATCTACACACCACCAAAACATACATATATACATATATACATACACACACCAACTGTGTGATATTTGCCAAACTGTGTAACCACTCTGTGCCTCAATTTCTTTACCTGAAAAATGAGGATAGTAATACGCCTTACCTCACATGTTGTTATGGGGTACAAAACATTAGTATTTATATGAGGCTTTGTTGTTTGAACTGTGACTTGAACATGTGAACTAAAGAAGGAACAAATGAAGGAAAGGAGGAATATTGAAGGGAGAAAGAGCAGGAGAAAAAGTGGGAATGAAGGAAGGAAGGAAAGACAAAAGGGAGGAAGGAAGGCTGAGATCATAAAGTTAGGGTACTGATGGCATTAAATCTTAATTCTTTTCTTGTTATGGTCAAATACTTATTAATCTGATCAACGGAGCTTGATTTCAATAACTTCTAACTTATCAAAATTGGGTTACTTAACAAAAAGGAAGGTATGAGGGAGCAAAATTTCTCAAAGTGAATACCATTTTGTTGAAAAAATTTGGTGGTAATAAACTCTCCCACAAATAATTAAGGGAAGCAGCCTTGAGAGGGTCTGTGGCCAGGCACCCAGCACTATTACTGCATGAGAGTTTTTCTAATTTGTTTTGTGCTAAAATCAAACTTTTTTAAATTTGGATTATATGATGGCTATTCTAGCAGGGGACTCCCAATTCCTTTTCTCATAGAGACTTTGATCAGCTATAGAAAAAAAAAAAAGATTGTAACTGCACTGTGGGAAATTTTTCACCATATATCCCCAGGGAAATATGAATGAGAAAATATTAATTGTATATTTTGGAGTAACACAGGCATATACAGAGGAATTATTTAAATAAAATTTTTTGTTGTTCACTTGCTAAATCATGTCCAACTATTTGCAATCTCATGGAATGCAGCACATGAGGCTCCTCTGTCCTCCACTATCTCCTGAAGTTTGCTTAAATTCATGTCTGTGATGCTACCTAAACATTTCATTCTCTGCTGCCCTCTTTTATTTTTGCCTTCAATCTTTTCCAGCATTGGGGTCTTTTTTCAATCAGTCAGCTCTTCCCATCAGGTGGCCAAAGTACTGGAGCCTCAGCTTCAGCATCAGTCCTTCCAGTGAATATTCAGGACTGATTTCCTTTAGGATTGACTGGTTTGACCTTGCAGTCCAAGGGACTCTCAAGAGTCTTCATCAGTACTGCAATTCAAAAACATCAATTCTTTGTTGCTCAGCCTTCTTTATGGTCCAACTGTCACATCTGTAGATGACTACTGGAAAAACCGTAGCTTTGACTAGACAGACCTTTGTCCTTTGTTGGCAAAGTGATGTCTCTGCCTTTTGATATGCTGTCTAGATTTGTCATATTAACATATAAAGCATGTATCTATTCTACTTATGATCACCTATGGAAATTAAATACAAGAGGCATGTTTGCAGGTATCTTTTCATTTTTACTTAGTATATAAGAATAAAACATACATATTTGAAACAATGATTTTAGAAAATGTCATGGAAATGAATAAAAGAAGAGTATGGAGCAGCATTTGTATTTGGTGAATGCAAAGTATGTGATGTGTATGGGTGTTTGTATAAACAAAACAGCAGTTTTGAATTTGAATCTCCTCAGCTTTCCTGTGTTGCTTTAAATGTCATGCACACATTGTATTTAGGGATTTTTTTTTTTGTCACACAAATATGGATGCACATCACAGCAAGTGAACTGCTCTTTCAAACTGGTGATTATGAAGCTTTTTTTTGATGTTGGTAATGATCCAGAACCGCTTATGATTTTGATAGCTCTAGCATTTGTCAGCAGTCAGCAATTTCGTACCAAATTGAAGATTTTTTTCTTGTCTTCATAAGGTCCTCTTATTTGATTGAGGAGACTATAAAAGTCATACAGTGCAACTGCATTGTTTCCACTGTCAATTTCTTTAGTTAAACTGCAAACTCTCTGCATGATTGGAGACTGTAAAAGGGCCAGAGGTTAGTGTTTTCAGTTTGCTCAGTATGCCTACTGAAATGAGTATTATTACCATATTACTTTTTAGAAATCACAATTCAAATAGAAAGAAGGCTCAATCGAATTTCACTTAAAATATTAACTGATGAGTGTTGCTTGGTTAAACTCCCTAGACAAAATTCAAGTTCTGAGAACTTGGAATATGAAAAAGTAGATATGTTTATTCTAACATCAAATGATGCTACCCTTTGTCACATCTCACATTTTAATTTATACTTGCAGTGAGCTTGCTTTTTTATTAATAGTTTAAAATATATATGCTTTTAATATATATTTCACTACTAGAGTCTATCTCTGAAACTTAAGCATATCTCCAAGCACCAAGTAAAAAAGCCTTGTCAGTAGCAACTCACATTTCAAAGATCAATACATTGTAAGCGAGAGTGCTAGTCAAAAATAATACTTATATGTAAAAGCCTACCTACCCATAGCCACTTTGCGTTCCTCATTTATCTGAATCAACAAGCACAGAAAAGAGCTACAATAGTGGTGGTCCTAAATACTGAGAGGAGACCGGACCAGTACTCCACAGTGGAGGTAAGGGAGAGTATTTCTGGAATACAGAAGATGCCCAGTGTGTCTTTTAGTAATATCACCACGTGTGTGTGATTAAGGTCAATGGAAACTACAATAACTCAATCCAAACAGGACTAGTGTAATGGCCAAGATGTATTTCCAGGATGGCAATGGAGATCCAGACATAGTGAACAGACTTGTGGGCACAGGATGGAAGGAGAGGGTGAGACAATCTGCGAGTAGCAGTAGCCAGTGGAAATTTACTGTTTGACACAGGGAGCTCAAATCCAGTGCTCTCTGATAACCTAGAGGGGTGAGATGGGTTCAGGGGGAGGTTCAAGAGGGAGGGGACTTATGTACACCTATGGCTGATGCAAGTTCATATATAGCAGAAACCAATGCAATATTGTAAAGCAATTATCCTTCAATTAAAAGTATTTATTTTAAAGGGTTGGGTCACCTCTCAAGATAAAGAAGCATGACCAGCTAAGGCACTTACTGATGGCAAAGGGAATACAGGATGGGTAGTAATATAAGAAAGTAGTTACACATACCAGCTATGACTCTGTGACCAGTAAGAGAACAAGGACAAAAACTGTCATAAATAGTTTCTTCCTTTTTCATATGAATATTTGTGTGTGGTATTATTTCCCATTATTTGTTTACCATGTAAGATTACTAATTTTATATCAGTATTTGAGTACCGTGACTTTTACATCATCACTTTTCAGTTATAGGGTATTGAAGAGAAAGTCGTCATTGCTCCAGGAATATCAAGAGCCTGATGATAGATTTGTGAGTAACAAGACGGGGAAGTCAGGATGAGGAGCAGGGTTTGGGGAGGTAAACTGTGAGTTTGACTTGGAATATCTATAGTTTGAAAACTAGGTGTTTTGGTGGGGATATTATGTTGTCAGATTACTTTAGCATAGAATTCATGGAAAAAGTAATATATTACTTGGAGTCATCAGTATATAGATGTTTTTAAGCAATGTTACTGGAAAGGTCACTTATTCATTAAAGTGTGCATGTAGAAGAGAAGTCTAATGTCAGGTTACATTGTGAAGTCAGAAATTATTCAAACATGACTGATAAGCTTTTGACCTTCAGAGATTCACAACTTAATGTCAATGATATACTTCTGAGAGTTTTTTGAGGGTCACGGTGAAGAGATAGGTTTTCCAGGTGGCTCTAGTGGTAAAGAACCTGCCTACCGATGCAGCAGATGTAAGACACTCAGGTTCAGTCCCTGGGTTGGGATGATGCCCCGGAGGAGGGCATGGCAACCCACTCCAGTATTCTTGCCTGGAGAACTCTATGGACAGAGGAGCCTGGATGGCTACAGTTCATGGGTCACAAAGGGTCGGACACGACTGAAGCGACTTTACATGCACCCACGTGTAGAGACACTGAGTTCAACAACAGGTTTATAAAACTTACGGCAATATAGTACAATGTCCAATAAATGAAGTAATTTCAGTGATGTGTTCGTAATAGGGAAGAACAAATCTGACTCCACAGTGGATCCATTTCTTAGACTTCAACTTTTGTGTTCTATTGCTTTTGCTACAAGTTAGTATCTAAAGGAGTATTTCCTATAGTTCAAAGTATACATAATGGTCTATCTCCAGGAACCTTGCCCAAGCTTGCCTGTGTGTTGAGCTAAACCTCACAGGAAATATCCTGACCAGGTCCATATGTGAATGACTGCAGGAAAGAAGAAATTTACACATCTCCTCCAAAGTCTGGTGGGAATCAGGTAGTATTAACAATTATCACTATTTTCACTTTATGTTTTGACTTCCCTTTCTTCATTCTATGAAAGAAACCAGTATCTAAACTCAGGCAACATAGTTCTTTGGGATACTAGTCCATATTTTCTCCATATGCTGGTTTTCTGAATAAAGTCATTAACATATATTTCTATATTAGTTTTCAAGTTGAGCATGGATGTAAAAGAGATGAGGAACATGAAATCATTTAGTTTTATTATTGTTGCTGTTATTTTAACTGTGCTAAATATTTCTTCCCAACACTATAAACTTTTGTGAAAATTGATAGCAAAACTTAATTTAGTTTTTATTCCCCACCCTTCTGTTCTGTTATTTAATATATTATTTCAGGGGTTCTCCTGGTGGCAGAGAGAGTAAAGAATCCATCTGCAATGCAGGAGACGCAGGTCCAATCCCTGGTTCGGGAAGATCCCCTGAAAGAGGAAATGACAACCCTCTCCAGTATTCTTGTCTGGAAAATCCCATGGACAGAGTAGCCTGGCAGCCTACAGTCCATGGGGTTACAAAAGAGTTAGATATGACTGAACAGCTAAATGACTACAATGATATTTCTAGAGGCAATTTAATGGTAAAATCACATATACCACTTTCCTGGAAAAGCCTTTGATCTTATGTTTCCCATCTGACTTTCACCCCCAACTAATTAAGTACAGCATTTGATAGGAATATGTCCTTCAGATGTTTCTCAAAAGTAAACACAGTTTAAAAATACCAACTTTATTTACTCAAGCACTAATTTCATATATTTAAAGGTGTGTCTTATTATCCATGACAAAGGCACCTATACATATAAATATATGCCTATATATTTTAAGGAAATTATCAGGACTATTTTCCAGGACTTTAAATAAATTGTGAGACATGAAGGACCTACTCCAGGGTACTTAGTGGTAGGCTGCTGTGCTAAATTGTGTGTAAGATTAAGAGTAGTTCTTCCATGATGTCAAGTTTCCTTGGTAAATTAGTGCCCCTGCAGTGTTCATTATGTTTTCTAATGTGATTCAGTGACTAGCTGTGCAGAGCTTAGACCACGGAATAAAGACCAATGGGGAAGAACTGGGTAATGTAATTCACTATCACAAGACATATTCAAACAATTCTTAGAATAATTTAGCTTGTTTCATTACTATTTCAACTTTTAGAAATTGAGAGCATTCGGTTGCTACAAGTATATAAGATCTACATGCTATTAACCCGAGCCTAAGAACCAATGCAAAAAGAATCATGTCTATTTCCCCTTAGATCACTTGATTTCTTTTCCAACAGCTAGGAGTATACTAGTGTCAAAGAGGGGTTCCCAGGTGGTGCTAGTGGTAGTGAACCCACCTGCCAATGCAGAAGACATAAGGGACGTGGGTTCGATCCCTGGATGGGGAACATCCCCTAGAGGAGGAAATGGCGACCCAGTCCAGTATTCTTGCTTAGAGAATCTCATGGACAGAGGAGCCTGGCAGGCTACAGTCCATGGGGTCACAAAGGGTCAGACACTACTGGAGCAACTAGCATGCACACACATGTATATATACACATACATTTTTAAAGGAGATATATACATACATACACACACATAATTTTTAAGGAAAAGAAATAAGTTGTCTTTACCAAAGAGATACTTTAAATGCAGAAAATTATTTTTTAAAAATTTTTTAAAAAGTAAACTGATATTTGAAGTATACAATTACATTCAGAAAGGGCAAAAATGACAACAGTCAGCTTTAGACTGGCTTTATTCATGCCCCGCCACAAAGACCATGATGTCACTGGAATCAGACCTTCTGTATATGCACAGAGAATCTGCATGTTCTGTTGTTAAATGTAAATCTATAATCATATTTAGTATATGCATAGAAGAAAGTACAACTTTTCAGATTTGAAGTCACATGTTGACTGTATGTTATTATCATCACATATACCCAAAAAGATCAGAGATGAAAATGGCAAGTAGGAACAAAAGCTTAACATTTTTAGCTTACTTTATTGAGTTATAATTTAAATGAAGCAATAATCACATGTTTTAAGGGTACTAGTCACTGACTTTTTTATAACTTTATTACAATACAATGGACAGCCTGCACATAAAGAACAAAATTTAATATGCTTCTATATATTATACATGGAATATAGAATAATGTGATAGGTAATTAATTATGTGGTTATGGTTTAATATATGTTAATAATCCATCATGTCCTAGTTTCCTTGTGCTTGTTTGTAATCCAAACTTTTGTGTATTATGTAATTTGAATTTTTGTGGATGTTCATAATAAAAACACTAATATTTCAAACACATACATGAATTATTTACATGCATGAATTATTTACCTCTGCTCTTTTTTTTTTTTAAATGATGCTATAAAACATTTTGTTATGGCAAAATAGCTTACTCAACAAAAACTATTTCTGGGCTTCCCTGGTGGCTCCGTGGTAAAGAATCTGCCTACCAATTCAAGAGACTTGGGTTTGATCCCTGGTCCCAGAAGATCCCATACGCCATGGAGTGACTAAATCTGTGTACCACAACTACTGAGGCCAAGTGCTGCAAATACTGAAGCCCATGTACCCTATAGCCTATGCTGTGAAACAAAAGAAGCCACCACAATGAGAAGCAGGTAGGTCACTCCTAGAGAGCAGCCATCCTTGCCGGAACTAAAGAAAAGCCCACGCAGCAACAAAGAACAAGAGCAGCCAAAAGTAAACAAATAAGAAAAATTAAAAAAAAAATATTCCCAATATTTTTCAAAATTAAATTGTAAGATTCAAAAATTTTGGTAATAATATTTAAGGAATTTTAAAAAAAAGGTAAAATACTGTCTTCAGCAAAGTTATGGGGAACCAATTCTTCACAAGACATTTTGACAGGTGCTAGGAGAACACAAATACACAATGATACAGAAAAATATAAGAAATGTTCATAAACCCGTGGGTGCACATGTGTCTCCCCATCCTGAAACCCCCTCCTGCTACCCTCCCCACCCCGTTCCTCTGGGTTGTCCCAGAGCACCCACTTTGGGTCCCCTGACTGATGCACGAACTAGCACTAGTCTTCTATTTTACAAACGGTAACATACATGTTTCAATGCTAGTCTCTCAAACCATCCCACCCTCCCCTTTTCCCACATAGTCCAAAAGTCTGTTCTTTACATCTATGTCTCTTTTGCTGCCTGGCATATAGGATCATTGTTACTGTCTTTGTAAATTCCATATATATGTATTAATATACTGCACTGGTGTTTCTCCTTCTGAATTACTTCACTCTGTATAATAGGCTCCAGTTTCATCCACCTCATTAGAACTGACTCAAATACATTCCTTTTTTACAGTTGAATAATATTCCCTGAGTGATATTACAGTTGAGTAATATTCAATTTATTGACTATGCCAAAGCCTTTGACTGTATGGATCACAATAAATTATGGAAAATTCTGAAAGAGATGGCAATACCAGACCACCTGACCTGCCTCTTGAGAAATCTGTATGCAGGTCAGGAAGCAACAGTTAGAACTGGACATGGAACAACAGACTGGTTCCAGATAGGAAAAGGAGTATGTCAAGGCTGTATACTGTCACCTTGCTTATTTAACTTATTTGCAGAGTACATCATGAGAAATGCTGGGCTGGATGAAACACAAGCTGGCATCAAGACTGTTGGGAGAAATATCAACAGCCTCAGATATGCAGATGACACCACCCTTATGGAAGAAAGTGAAGAAGAACTAAAGAGCCTCTTGATGAAAGTGAAAGAGGAGAGTGAAAAAGGTGGCTCAAAACTCAGTATTCAGAAAACAAAGATCATGGCATCCGGTCCTATAACTTCATGGCAAATAGATGGAAAAACAGTGGAAACAGTGGCAGACTTTATTTTGCTGGGCTCCAAAATCACTGCAGATGGTGACTACAGCCATGAAATAAAAAGATGCTTACTTCTTGTTGGGGGGGGGAGTTATGACCAACCTATATAGCATATTAAAAAGCAGAGACATTACTTTACCAACAAAGGTCTGTCTAGTCAAAACTATGGTTTTTCCAGGAGTCATGTATGGATGTGAGAGTTGGACTATAAAGAAAGCTGAGCACCAAAGAATTGATGCTTTTGAACTGTGGTGTTGGAGAAGACTCTTGAGAGTCCCTTGGACTGCAGGAAATCCAGTCAGTCCATCCTAAAGGAAATCAGTCCTGGGTGTTCATTGGAAGGACTGATGTTGAAGCTGAAACTCCAGTACTTTGGCCACCTCATTCGAAGAGTTGACTCATTGGAAAACACTCTGATGCTGGGAAAGATTGAAAGCAGGAGGAAAAGGGGATGACAGAGGATGTGATGGTTGGATGGCATCACCGACTCAATGGACATGGGTTTGAGTAGACTCCGAGAGTTGGTGATAGCCAGGGAGGTCTGGTGTGCTGTGGCCCACGGGGTTGCAAATAATAGGACATGACTGAGCAACTGAACTGAACTGAATATTCCATGGTGTATATATACTACAGCTTCTTTATCCATTAAACTGCCCAAGGACATCTAGGTTTCTTCCATGTCCTAAATTACAAACAGTACTGCAATGAACATTGGGGTGTGTCTCTTTCAGTTCTGGTTTCCTCAGTGTGCATGCCCAGAAGTGGGATTGCTGGGTCATATGGCAGTTCTGTTACCAGTTTTTTAAGGAATTTCCACACTATTCTCCATAGTGGCTGTACCAGCTTGCATTCCATCAGCAGTGTAAGAGGGTTCTCTTTTATCCACACTCTCTCCAGCATTTTTAAATGTAGAGACATCTAGAACTTTTTTAAATATGGAGAAATGAATTTGAAATTTAAAGTTACCAATTACTTCTACTAAAAATTAATTTATCAATTTTCTGAAATTTTTACTATGTAGTAGAAAGAACACTGTGAAAAAGTTCATTCTACTGCTATTATCTATCACATATTATTATCATATATAATGTTATTTATCCCCATGCCTAATTCAGTGCAGGGGACTGGTAGAAGAAATTTATAGTTTATACTGCCATAGAGATAAATGTAGCTTTGGATATATGACACCTAGTGATATCTGTGTGTCTTCATCTGCATTCCTGACTAAGCTATCTAGGACTCAGGGGAGACTTTATTTAGAACAATAAGCATATCAGTGTGGTCTGTTAAATAGTGTTGTAATAGACTAAATTTTACTTCAATGACCAAAACGTTCAGAACTCCATTATAGTCATTTCAAATATTGCTCAAGAATAATCCCCATACTAAGCAACAGTTTAATTTATGCTTGCTGCACAAATGGCTTAGTTAGGAATAAAGGAATAAGCACATTAAGTGAGTGAATGGATGCATATGTGAATGAATTAATGAACAGCAGAGTGCCTCCTGGAGGGGACACACTAGCAATGTTTCCTTTTCAGAGGTGTGTCCTCTCACTATACATGCTCAGAAAAACTGGACTAATATATAATTTACCTCACTGAATTTCAATAATTTGAAATTTATATTATTTTTAATGATAAAATAATATCAACAAAACTTCAGTAAAGATATTTTCTGCTTTGGGATTTCAATTACCTTGCATATGGCCTCATAATCTCATGTGCCTTTATGGATAAAGAAACTGGACTAGCTCACTGTCATAACACTTGAAGTGACTATAGCATTTATAATTTCTAAAATTTCTATTGCTATATGTATGTATACATATATATATGTAATTTTTAAACATTTTATGTCTAAAATCAAATGTCTTCTCATTTATATTTTAGCTTTTAATTACAGTTTATATTTTCTTTTTAACATTTTTTTCTTTCTACCATTTCTCAACATTTTAAATCATATGTATATATACCTCATTTATAAAATGCATCAATTTTGCCACAATTAACCTAATTCCTTCACTCAAAAAATTTACTTTTTGCTTATGAGTAAACATTATTGTTATGATTACAGTCTTAAATTAATAGCACTGTTTTTTACAATGAATATCAAATACAAATGCATTTCAATTATGTAGCATTAAATTATAGCACACTCATTAAGCATCTACTTTGGCTTACTCTGTTTCACCTAATTCAATAATTGCTTTGGTGCCACCTGTCATCAAAGCTCTGTATTAGTACAGGATAAAATGTAGCCTAAAATTAGGTTAGCTGTTAAGTAAAGTAGCTTAGAAACAGGAATATTCTGACAACATTGGAATTATTTAATAGAGGAAAACAACACTAGAAGTATCATTGGCCCATACCCTGTTCCAACTGCCAGAGCAACTTTAAAGTCCTGTGTATTAGATGGAGGAGTCTTTGTCATAATTTGCATCTGAAGTGGTTTAATGTTTGAGCCAGAATCTCTGTAGATGCATCCTGATTGTCTGATGACTTGAAAGTAAACTAAATCCTGAGTTTTTCAAACAATTTTTGCTATTACAGGTTAGTAATCAAAGAAAGAAAAAGAGGCTTTCATAAAATACAATTTAAACCTTCAATGTCATTGTGTCATGTAAAAGTTCCAAAGGAATTTCCACTACAAACACAATTTAGATGTTGGTAGCTGAAATTTGAAACAAAGGTCTTCAGTCTCAAACAGCTATTGTTTCTTTAAACAAGAAAGCAAGAAGTCTGTATCATTTTTTTCAGTGGCAACAACAGAAAAATATGCTATAAAGAAATGAGATTTTGAATAGAGAGCACAGAAGTCTGAAACACATTATTAAGTATGAATGTTGAAAAACACAAAATGACTGGCATTACAGTATCCCGTGAAATTCAAGTATAATACAGAATCCTCACTATCATCATTCATCTTTCTGTTTTTAGCATCTTTTATTTGATCTCCGGATATCTATTTATTAAAATTCCAAAATTCACTATAGTGATCATAATATGCCATAGCTTTATTTGTAATAATATGTCTAAATAACATTAAAATCTGAGGGTATCAGCTGAGATTTGAAGTCTTATGGGGTCTAAATATTTTATTACAAGGATGATTTCTATATTCATGTAGCAGTCTGATGGTCTGGAGTGAATAGATAAATAAATGATGTTTGAGCAGTATTTATGGGAGAGTTGAAATTAGACAATGATCTATAAAGCTGTGGAAAACAAACAATTTAGCAGAAAATACATGCTCCCTAGCTCTATATCTCCTTATTGTGGATCAATTTCTCGTAAGTAGTGATTTCCAAAATTCGCCAGGTACTCCAAATCCTGACAAAATCCAGCTTTTCTCATGGCATCTACTAGTTTAGAATGGAATATTCCTCTGCCCATCATCATTCTTTAAAGATGACAGACAAAAATTGGAACATATTTAGAAACACTAATAAAGATGGTGAGAGAGCTTAACAGTAGGTAAATTTTTAAATTCATTGACATGTCATGATTTTACTTTTTAAAAATGAAAAAAATGGTTTTTTTCTTTTTATTTTTTAAAACTTTATTTATTTATTTATTTTCTTGACATTATTGTGTTGATTTTGCCATATATTGACATGAATCCGCCATGGGTATACATATGTTCCCCTTCCAGAACCCGTTGGATTTTAGTTTTACATTGTTGCGTTAGTTTCTGATATAACAAAATGAATAGTTATATATGTGTGTGTATATTTTTATATGCATATATATGTACATGTATGTGTTTATATAAACATGCATATATACACAAAGAGAGAGAGTTAGAGAAAGAGAGATTTCTACTCTTAGATTTCCTTCTCATTTAGGTCACTAAGGAGCACTGAGTAGAGTGTACTGTGCTATACAGTAGTTCTCATTAATTATCTATTTTATATATGGTAGTGTGCATGTGTTAATCCCAATCTCCCAACTCATCCCACCTCCCACTTCCCCCTTTGGTAACCATAGCTTGTTTTCTACATTTGTGATGCTATTTCTGCTTTGCAAATAAGTTCATCAGTACCATTTTTCTAGATTCCACATATAAGTGATATTACACAATATTTTTGGTCTTTCTCTTTCCAACTTACTTCACTCTGTATGACAGACTCTAGGTCCACCTACATCTCTACAAATGACCAATTTTGCCCCTTTTTATGGTTGAGTAATATTCCACTGTGTGCGAGTATGTGTGTTTGTGTATGTATCACATCTTCTTTATCCATTCATCTGTTGTTGGATATTTAGGTTGCTTCCATGTCTTGGCTATTCTAAACAGTGCTGCAATGAACACTGGGGTACATGTGTCTTTTAGTATCATGGTCTTCTCAGGGTATATGCCCAACAGTGGGACTGCTGAGTCATATGATAGCTCTACTTTTAGTTTTTTAAGGAACCTCCATACTGTTCTCCATAGTGGCTGTATCAACTTACATTCCCATGAACAGTACACAAGGGTTCCCTTTATTCACCCCCTCTCTAGCATTTATTGTGTCGACTTTTGTGATGATGGTCCTTCTGACCAGTGTGAGGTGATATCTGATTGAATAGAAATGGAGGAATCAGGCTCCCTGACTTCAGACTATACTACAAAGCTACAGTAATCAAAACAGTATGATACTGGCACAAAAACTGAAACATACATCAATGGAACAGGATAGAAATTTGAGAGATAAATCCCACACCTGTGCTCATCTAATCTATGACAAAAGAGGCTAGAATCTACAATGGAGAAAAGACAATCTCTTCAATAATTGGTGCTGGGAAAACTGGACAGCTACATGTAAAAGAATGGAATTAAAGTGAAAGTGAAAGTCACTCAGTATTGTCTGACTCTTTGCAACCCCATGGACTATATAATCCACAAAATTCTCCAGGCCCAAATACTGGAGTGGGTAGCCTTTCCCTTCTCCATGGGAACTTCCCAACCCAGGGCTCGAACCTAGGTCTCCCGCATTGCAGGCAGATTCTTTACCAGCTGAGCCACAAGGGAAGCCTGAATGGAATGAAAAACCATGAAGTGAAAGTCAAAGTTTCTCAGTTGTGTCCGACTCTCTACAACCCCATGGACTATATAGTCCATGGAATTCTCCAGGCCAGAATACTGGAATGGGTAGTTGTTCCCTTCTCCAGGGGATCTTCTCAACCCAGGGAGAGAACCCAGGTCTCCCCCATTGCAGGCAGGTGCTTTACCAGCTGAGCCACAAGGGAAATCCACAAAAATAAACTCAAAATAAATTAAGTAAGTCTGGATACTACAAAATGCTTAGAGGAAAATATAGGTAGAACATTCTATGGCATATATCACAGCAAGATTTTTTTGATGCATCACCTAGAGTAATGAAAATAAAAACAAAACAGATTGGTTCTAAGTAACTTAAAAGCTTTTGCACAGGAAAGGAATTAAAAAAAAATGAAGCAACTGACAAACGGCTAATCTCCAAAATATTCAAACAGATCATGCCTCTCAATTAAAAAAAATTAAAAAAATCAAATAATGGACAGAAGACCTAAATAAACATTTCTCCAAAGACATACAGATAGAAAAAAAAAAAAACAACAACACATGAGAAGATGCTCAGTATTACTAACAATTAGAGAAATGCAAATCAAAGGATTTTACTTTTTAAGGCTTTTCTTCTTAGTGGATGTATTTTTTCTTTTTCAAAAAGGCCTTTGTCAGAGACAGCCTAAGAGATTTATCCATTTCATATTGGTTATGTTTAAATAGCTATTGTTGTTACTAATGTAAAATAATTTTAGTAGCTAAGAAAGAAGATTATTATTTTTCATTCACTTATCTGAAAATAATTTTTCAGAATCTAATTGCCTATTTCAGATACTGAACACAGAGAAATAAATAGTACTTACCTCTAAGAAGATTATAAATTCTATAGTCTAGTAAGGAAGATAGGCTCATAGACAACAATTATAGCATACAGTATAAGTGCCTTGATACAGTTATAAAGAATGCTACAGATTCAAGAATTCAGGAGATATCTCAGGTGAAGTTGATGCCTACCCTGGATCTTACAGGATCAATAGATCCTTGACAAGTGAATGATGAGATTAAAGGCAGATTTCTAGGTGAGAATTATACTTGAACTGAATTAAGCATTATAGGCATTGTAGCTAATCCAATATAGATGTAACACAGTATGTTGTGAGCCAACCACATATGATATGGGAAGTGTGGGTTTACTTTATGAAGGGCCTTTGATTCTCTCTTTTACCTTGTACATAATGAGAACTCAGGACCACCCCAGGAGCTGAGGTTGGTATAAGCTTTCATGCATAATAGGTTGCAAGTGAGAAAGTTGGTTAACCAAGCGCAATTGGATTATTCACTCTTTGAGTAAGAGATTAGATCCTAAATTAGAAAACTAACAGCATGCGTCCAATCCACAGATTGCATGTCATCAAGAGTGAACCCTGGTATATACTACGGACTTTGGGTTATAATGATGTGTCAATTTAAGTTCATCAATTGTAACAAATGGACTACTCTGGCCAGAGAGGTCCACAGTAGTGGAGCTGTGGGATGAGGAACAGGAGAGATATTGGAATCCTCTATGCACTTTTGGGAAAGTTAAGTCTTTTTTGTGTTTGTATTCATTTTTTATTGAAGTTTCACTGATCACAATGTTGTGTTAGTTTCAGGTGTACAGGAAAGTGGTTCAGTTATATACATTCTTTGTCGGATCCTTTTCCATTGTAGTTTATTAAGAAATATTGAATACAGACCTCTCCCTCTGTACTTTTCACTTGATCTATGTATGAATCTGTTGCTGCTGCTAAGTCACTTCAGTCATGTCTGACTCTGTGCGACCCCATAGACAGCAGCCCACTAGGCTCCCCCATCCCTAGGATTCTCTAGGCAAGAACACTGGAGTGGGTTGCCATTTCCTTCTCCAATGCCTGAAAGGGAAAAGTGAAAGTGAAGTCACTCGGTCGCATCCAACTCTCAGCGACCCCATGGACTGCAGCCTACCAGGCTCCTCCATCCATGGGATTTTCCAGGCAAGAGGACTGGAGTGGGCCACCATTGCCTTCTCCATGTATAAATCTAAAACTGCTCAAAAAAGCATTTTCAAAAATATCCCACAAATTATCTACTATATTTATAAATTATATATTGACTTTTGAGCATTTATTTTTATCTATTGAAAGTTTGCTTATCCATTATTTTATCATACTCTAGGACAGTCACAAAATGAGATGTGTGAAAGTGCTTTGACAACTGCTACATAAATATGCTGTCTTTACTTTGAGATGAGTTATAGAAATTGAGTAAATGTGGAAAAAAAATCTCAGTGTATGCAGAGGATAATACTGAACAGAGTTACAGAATTAGAGAACTGCGACGTTAAATGTACCATTTATACCTTTCTATTTTTCATATACCATTTATCATTTCTTGATGTTGGAATTCCTGTTGAATAAGGCATCATTTGAGTCCTCACACCTCTTCATATTATTATTAATGCCTCATGAAATTATCTTCAGGAAACATGTTTTTACTGTGCAACTCAATAAATCATACCTTGATTCCACATTTCTTAATCAATTACAAGGAGATGCTTTCTTCTATATTGAAGATTTTCTCTAAATACTGATCTGAGGTAGGAGCCACAGAAGGGACAGCGTCTGTCTTTCAACTCTTGTGCTTCCTAGGATGCCTGTGAATTCAGTGATGATTCTTTGGAACTTATTCCTACCATTTCCCTCTTCATGCAAGGAGGCTAAAAATATGCTGGCCACATATAGGCCATTACTTAATGGAAAGAGATTTTCTTCTGGAATTAATTAGATGTTGGACCCAGCAAAGAAAATTTATGTAGCAGCAACAGTTCCACTTCTTTATAACGAAGAGGAATAACTCAGAATATTAGAGTGAAAAATGAATCCTTGATACTAAAAATCTGAAGACAGAGAACACAAAAAGAACCAATTATTTTTCACAAGAAACTCCTGAATGGAAAATTGTCCTAACAAATGGGTGTTGAGTCTCCACTTTATCATTGCCCCAGATCAACACACAGGACACAGGCTATATAAAAACATGGGTTTGCTCAATGTACAATCATGTGTTGTCAAGTACTTTTTAATGCAAGATAAAAGGTGCAGCTGTGAGTAGCCTGCTAATTTCAACAGAAAATATCTTAGTCTTATCAAGGTCAAATGAAATTTTTAAAATGCTATAGCAAGTGGTAATTTACGAATAATAGCATCAGCTATCATACATGTGACAAGAGTTGATAACAAGGGTTTGTTGGCTATCTTCTTTGACTAAATAGTTGGGGTTAAATTTATTTTTGAAAAGTGCAGAACAATACAATTCTCATCAGCCACACAGCATGACGTTCTGGGACATTTTGTGTGATTTATGTAATTTATAGTGGGCAAAGCTCTTACGGCATCAAGCCCCTAGCAACCAGAGTGTAAAACTAAATGGTTGTTTTAATGGAGATATGGGATAATATTTTAATATTCACTATTGCTATATTCCAAATGCTTTTCATGGCATGCCATGTTCTACTTATTTCAATTAAGAATACTGCTATTAAATTAACATTTAATTATTATCACATCATGACCATTTGCAGCAGACAGGTACACTTTGAATTCATTCATAACGTGCAAAGCACATAGGTCATTTTCTCAAACTAGTCATTGTTATGTTTTTGCTGACAGGAATAGGAATTGCTAGTCATAGACATGAATATTGCTCTCAACAGTATAATACAATCTTTAGTTTCCATCATTTTTATTTTGAAAGTAGCATAACTGAATTATTTCTCATTGTCATGCCATGATAAGATGGAAAAAAATAGGAACAAACATTTTTAAATTGATGCTAGTGAATAGCTTTAGCAAAAACAATTCACTGTAGAGCTCTACTCAAATGTGTAGTGTACTCATTTATCATGGAGGCATAGATTCCTAAGTGCTCAGGCAGCCCTCAAACAGTTTCAGATATGCCCAGTAACTAAGTCATGCCGACTCTTTGTGACCCCATGGACTGAAGCTCATCGGGCTCCACTGTACATGGAATTTTACCAGAATAATGGAGTGGGTTGCCATGCCCTCCTCCAGGGGATCTTCCCAACCCAGGGATAGAACCTGTGGTTCTTACATTTCCTGCATTGGGAGGTGGGTTCTTTACCACAAGTGCAACATGGGAAACCCTAAAATTGGTGTAACGGAGCTAAAATTGAGGTGTCTGCAGAACTGAATTCCCTTTGTCTTCCTTTCCTTCTAGGAGAGATTCTGGAGGCTGCACAAATTCCTTAAGTGTGCCCCCTTCCAGCAATAGCATCAGTCAAATACCAAAAATATCACAAATGATGTAGAATGATTTTCTATAAGGTAACTGTTGTAGAATCTTTTTTTATGCTTGCATTTTAATTCTGAATGTTAGAAGAACACAGTGTCACTAAGCAAAGGATAATATACTAGAGATTTTGAAAATCTTCCCAGAGAAGCAATGCTATGTAATATTTCGAGAGTATGGCCAGCTTGCACTAATTGAATATCTTGGCTAGCTCAGGAGAATTATTTCCAATGTGAATAATGTCTCTTAAGTGATAGCAACAATATCATGTGGTCCAAGATACATATCTTTCTAATACTATCATAAAGTTTTAAATTAATACTGACCTTAAATATAATTGGGTCAATTTTTCCAATTACTTTTTTGCGAATTGTTCTGATATATTTCTGTACTCATTGATTTAGTGGCTTCTACTTAATTAAAAATAAATCAGATATATTGGAAGCAAACAATCAATCTACCATGTATTAAATTTAGAATAATTACTGTTATGTGCAAATATACTACATTCGAATATGATGAAAATAGACAAAAATGTTAATAAATGTTCACCTGTGAACTTTAGCTGAGTAATAGCTTTTCTGTTTGTATCCCAGGCAGCTTTCCACTCACTCTTCAGTATCAACTCAGTGTCATTTTCTCCCACACTTCTTCCTATAACCTCCCTCCATTTTTTAAGATGTAAAATTGATGTTACTTCCCATATTCATTGATGCACATTTACTCATTTCTATTAGATAAATACTCTGCATTTTGAAAATACTCTCTCTCTCTATATATATATATATATATAATAGTATGAGTTTATAGTGATGGGGATTTTTACTTTTTCAGTTTTGTTTCTCCAGTGCCTTCTCTTAAGGTTAATATGTACATGGAGGATGCTCTGTCATGGTTCCTAATAGACTGATGGAATCAATAATAAACAAGTGAATGACAGTAAAATTTGTCATTCAATGGTATTTTCAATTATCTCATACAGTACTCTGTTGGCTTAAATGGTGCCCACCAACATGATGCTGCCATGTCCAAATCCCCTTGCAACTGTGAAGCTGCAAACCTTTATTTGGAAAATGGGTATTTGCAGATTTAATTAAATATCTTGAAATGAGACCATCCTAGACCCAACAGTCATTAAATTCAATGACAAACTCTCTTAGAAAGGGACAGAGGAGTAGATGAAACATCCAGAGGAAAAGGTGACGTTAAGGTAAGGCTCAGGTTGGAATGATGTGAATGAGCCCAGCAAATCAAGAAAGGTTGACAGCCCCTGAAACTGGGAAAGAAAAGGAAGTAATCTCCACTGGAGCTTCCAAGCATAGTGCTGCCTTGCTGACATCATGATTTTAAACTCACATTGAGAATCGTGGGAAAATAAATTTCTGCTGATTTCAACCACTAACTTTGTGATAATGTATTATGGCAACTCTAATAAATTTATACAGGTTCTACAGGAAAACTGTAAAATGAATAGAACCAACTTCCCTACCTTCAATATTTAAGGTCAGCTATCTGTTTCTTCCCAAAGACATGCACACTGACAAAAGGAACCAACCTTGTCAAAAATTGAAAATTAACACACATAGTTCATGTTCAATAAGCTCAGAGCCAGTTTCAAAATTTCATCTGTATTCATACCTAGAAATTTAGCTTAGAATGTACATGAAATAGTTTTAGCGATAAGTACAGGTTAATTCATATATTCATCATATCTATTCACGCCAATTGGTTTTCTTAGTTGATTATCAATATCAGCAGGTTTCCAGGGTGGCACTACTGGTAAAGAATCTGCCTGCCAATGCAGGTGACATAAGAGAGGCAGGTTCAATCCCTAGCTCGGGAAGATACCCTGGATGAAGGCATGGCAACCCACTCCAGGATTCTTGCCTGGAGAATCCCATGGACAGAGGAACCTAGTGAGTCCATGGGGTTGCAAAGAGTCAGTCACAACTGAGGCAAGTGAGCATAGCACAGCATGTAATAGCAACATTTCACAATTTAGAATAAAAAATAAAGAAAACACTTGGAAAAAGTCAGGGTAAGTAGTGACTGATGACATGTGAATAGAGTTAAGTACAGAAATAGATTATTTCCAAACTTTGGGGTTGCTGGCAGAATTTTGAGTACCTGCTATGAAAGAAAGGTATTTACCACAGTGGATCCAGAAAACAGAAGTCAGAACTCATAACCCCAAATACTAGTCATTTGTATCAAACATGAAGGCATGGCAACAGCAAGGGATCTGGTGTATGGCAGTAGAAGATTTGGTTTTAATAGCAGTAGTGGAAGAAGCTTAGAGACAAAACGGCAGCGCCTCCATGTGGTTGAGGCAGAGGGGAGCTTTCACGGTGCATTTTTCAGCATTGTTCTTTGAAGTGGGATGTCCAAGTCTCCGAGTTTCCTTTCTATAATTTTCTTTTCCACTTAAAACTGTTAAAATGAGTTTTCTCTTCTACAGACTGACTAGCTCAAACTATAAATTACAAGAGAAAGAAAAGAGGAGGGATTGAGAAAAGCTGAGGAAGTAAAACACTTTTAGGTGTGATGGGAAGATTACAAATAACTGAGTGATGATTTGGCATTTTTATATGAAACTATATTTGAGACTATAAATTTCTTCTCACATTCCATATTCCCACATCCACTGGATTACCGAAGCATATTACTACTTCTTTCTAATATGTCTGTCCTTCCTTCCTTCCTTCCTTTCTTCCTCTAACTCAGTCTGGCAATAGTCTCTCCTCACTGATTTCTTGGCATTCAATTGTCTTGAAACTTTTTACATGAAAATAATCTTTCTAAATAACCACTCTCCATGTCTTTCATGTTGTTGAATAAATTTCTCTAGTTCAAATGAACAAATTAGTGAAATGATGAATAAAAATGTTATATAGTCATTGCAATGGATCTTAATGGGTTCAATATATTCTGGTAACAAAACAAAGGGCTAATTTGGATAGACATAAACAACAAGATTTTGCTCTTTGTCAATCACATGGTTCTCTAAATGGCATGACATATCACCTATTATTAAACTGAATGAATATGTTGCATTTTTGGCTTTGATACAGTGGAAAATAACAAATTAATTCTATTAACCAAAACTGCCTTTGTTGCATATTAATGTAAATAATTTATCCTTTAAAAACATATAATATTACATTATGTTTGCATTTATAGCTATTTTTGCAGTAAAATGTAAAAAATTGTTATTGTTTCTATCTACTAAAGGCATTATTATTTTTGCTTTAATGCATTAGAATGCCAAAGCAATAAAAAAGTCCTTGTCATTAATAATGCAAATAGTATGCCTTTAAAATGAATCTAAATGATAAATAGAATTACAGAATGCTTGAAAATAGAACTGTTCTTAGATGATAAAAAGCTTTTTGTTGCAACCATAACAGAATTCCTGTTTTAGTGTAGTAAGTAAAGAAGGCATACACAAAAGCTAAGAAAGAAGTAACTAAAAATGAAAAGTTCAATCACCTAACACAACATTTCAAAACACACTGTATTCTAGATCTACATAACTGTGTTTATTTCACCTTCCCCCTATCATGACTCTATGCATCTACTAAAAACTTTTAATATAAACTATTTCTGAAAGTATCTTTCAGGAATTCCCTGGGGATCCAGTAGTTAGGACTCTGCACTTTCACTGACAAGGGCCCAGGTTCAATTCCTGGTAGGTAGGAGAACTAAGATTTTGCAAGACACATGGCACATCCAAAATAAAGAAAAAAAGAAGAAAGCATGTTTTCAATTCTAAAAGTTATGCATTAAGTTCCTTTAGACTACTATAAGAGCAGAGAGAATACAGTCTATTAAGCTTTGTTTGAATATCTCAGCTGCACAAATATGCCGACAACATTCACTAACCCAACTGCTAACTTTGAGTATAATACAAAAAATATTATAACGTTAGTCAATAGATTTAAAAAGTCATATTTCTCAAAAAATATATATGATAAACTTCAGGAAAACCAACACTAAGTCTAAAACTTTTTTGATTTCCACACAATAAAATTTATTATTGGTTAAAGTACATAACTATGTAGTGAGTCAGGACAATATTTTTGTTACATTTATTTTCTTACTTAATCTGAATCAATATCCCTACAGTTATCAAAATTAATGACCATCATTTTTAGGATATTTCTCTAAAGTAGTAGAACAAGCAGAGTTAAGATTCAAACTCTAAACTTATGCTTCTGCTAAGCTTTATAGTCACATGATTAAAAAGTCTATTTGTTTCAGAACAGCAGGCTTCCTAATGGCTTAGACAGTAAAGAATCCTCCTGTAATGAAGGACTCCTGGGTTCAGTTCCTGTGTTGGAAGGATCCCCTGGAGAAGGGAATAGCAACCCATTCCAGTATTTTTGCTTGGAGAATCCCATGGATAGAGGAGCCTGGTGGGCTATAGTCCATGGGGTCAAAAAGAGCCTGAGGTTAAGCAACTTTCACTTTTCTTTCTTGTTTAATGATCACAATCTCAAGCTCCAAAGCTTCCTGCTGCTGAGTTAAGAAATCTTAATGACTGAGGTCCACGTATCTAGTAACTGATTTTCTTATCCAGAAGTCTCTGTTTGGGAGACTTAATTTACTGCCTCATCCTAAGAATTAAACATTTTTCATTCTAGGGAATAAAGAAAAAGCCCCACAACTTAAAATGTTTTTAACTTAACTTATATGGGGATATAACAATAGTTTAAATCTTATTTTAATAAGAATAAAAAATCTGGAATTTATTATTTTAAAAATTTGCTGTTGTTCAGCCACTCAGTCATGTCTGACTCTTAGGGACCTATGGACTGCAGCAAACCAGATTTGCCTGTCCTTCACTATCTTCCAGAGTCTGCTCAAATTCTTGTCCATTAGGTCGATGATGCCATCCAACCATCTCATCCTCTGTTGCCCCCTTCTCTTCCTGCACTCAATCCTTTCCAGCATCAGGGTCTTCTCTATTATCAGCTCTTCGCATCAGGTAGCTAAAGTATTGGGTTTCAGCTTTAGCATCAATCCTTTCAATGATCATTCAGGGTTGATTTCCTTTAGGATTGACTGGTTTGATCTCATTACTGTCCAATTGTTTAAATTATGTGCTCAATAAATATATTTGTTGTACTTTGATTGAACAAATTCTTCATTTCTAGTATTCTTCTATGCTTATTTCCATACATGCTCAGTAAAGACCAAATATTATTTGTGGCCATAGCAGTTGTTAGAGAATTTTTAAAGTCTTTTTATTTATAACAAATACAAATGCTCTATCTTTGGACATTGGATCTGTAGTTTACAAATATATGACATTAGCTAGTTGGAGAATTAAAAATTTTATGTGTAACACTGGGGGAAATTTTAAATAATAACAAAATCAAAGTGACTGTCTTTTGCTGTTGTTTAGTCTCTCAGTCATGACCAACTGTTTGTGACCTCATTGACTGCAGCACTCCAGGCTTCCCTGTTCTTCATGATCTCTCAGCTTGCTCAAACTTATGTCCGTTGAGTCGGTGATGCTATCCAACCATCTCATCCTCTGTCGCCCCTTTCTCCTCTTACATTCAATCTTTCCTAGTATCAGAGTCTTTTCAAATGAGTTGGCTCTTTGCTGACTGAATAATGAAGACTATAGAAGTTAGCAGTTATTGAGGTTGTACCATGTGCCAGGAACTATTCTAAGCAAATGTATGTATTTATTCACTTAATACTTAAAAAAATCTTATGAAGTGGGTATCATTTCAGTTAAGATCAAAGAAGGACTTACGACAAACTATTCAGATTTGTCATTTACTGGCTGCACAAACTTGTGTAAGTTTCCAAATGTTCATACCTCAGTTTCTTCCTCTACATCTCCACTAAGTTGTTATGAGGCAGAAATAAATTAGCATGTGAAAAATGCCTTGAATGGGGAGTGTTATTTGGAAGCACTATGAAAATACTAACTCATCATCATAATCATCATTATCATCCCCAGTCTGTGGATAAGGAGACAGAATCACAGAGTACTGACAGGTAAGCCGCCGGCACCAGTTTACACAATTAGAAAATAGAGTACAATGAATTTCATGCTTAAATTTTGGAGGAAAAAGTGTCTAGACAGAAACAAGAAGTCATGTACTGTTTCTAAAACGAACCATCTGTGATTGAGAAGGGCATGGGATGGAGATAGGGATTAGAGAGTAAAAGACAAAGTGAACAAAAAGATACAGCATGTTTAGTACCTGACAGCAGCAGTGCTTTGAGGCCCTAGACCAGAAGCTTGAGGAATAAAAAAGGAGTGATCTTAAAGAGAATGCCTGGGATAGCTTTCCTCCTCCTAATCTACATACAGCATTTAATTGTTGGATCACACCTCACACTTGTACAAAAACTGCACAATCTTGCCTCAAAATGACTACTCCAAATTTCTCCACTTATGACTTTTGAGAAAGACTGACTTAGGCCATGTACTGCAATCCAGGTTGCAACAAAAGTCAGTGACATTTCCTTTGTATTTTAAACAAAGCAATATAATTGTGAGTCAAATCAAGTTTAACAATAAATCCTGAACAGAATGACCCATAAACTTTCAGTTTGTTTGTATATGCTTATGAAAGAGGGTTGATTTTGGTTCCTACATTGCCCCCAGAATTGCAGGCAAAAATATCTGGGATATCTTTGTCAGAAGATGTTAATAATCATGCAAACTTTGTTTTTATAGTAAGATGAATATTTATATGTTTCTAAATGTTAACATCTGATTATCTGACGCTGATTGAGTTATGATAGATTAAGTGGTTTTATAAAGGAAGCAAATTTATTCACAGTGTCATTGTCATTATATTAGAATTTAATATAGGACAAATGTCAAAATTATTATATTAGATATGACAAAATATAGACTATAAATTTGAAATATAAAATTATTTTATATAAATGTATATTTATATATAAACATGATAAAATATAAGCATTGGATATAATACAAATTAAAAAGTTCAAAATTTTAGCAATCAAATGAGCAATGGCCTCCTTGACATTTACTGAGAGTTATTTTACTGACAATTATTCTAATGAAAGGAAGGAGCTTCCTCTGTGGCTCAGACAGTAAACAATCTGCCTGTAATGAGGGAGACCCAGGTTCGATCTCTGGGTTGGGAAGATCTGCAGGAGAAGAAAACAGCAACCCTCTCTGGTATTCTTACCTAGAAAATTCCATGGGCAGAGGAGCCCAGTGGGCTGCAATCCATGGGGTCACAAAAAGTTGGATATGACTGAGCGATTTCCCTTTCACTTCCACTTCCACCCTAATGAAACTAATTCCAAGTACAGTATATAAATTGTAATATTCTGTCACAGTGGGAAGATTTCAGAGTATACTGGCAAGGAAGCATTTGAAAAGTCTACAAAGCTCCTAACGTGGCTATCAAGTTGTAAAGTGTGCATTCTTCAACTTTTTGTATCAATGATGGTATTTTTATTCTAATATCATCTTTTGTTGTTTCTGGGTATGTATTACAGTTTGTTTCTCTTTACAATCCTATATTCCTGAAGAGAAATATAGATACTTTCTAAATCTAGAAGAGATCCTTATTTTTCTTTTGACAAATCTTATTAATTGCAGCTAACTGAATGTCATCATATGAACTATAATGGAGAATTGTGAGCTAACAGTGTATACAAAAATAAGGCAACAGTGACACTACAAAATAAAAAATAAATATTGCCTCCATCTAAGTAAGTTAAACAAGATTTCAAGAACATGGACATTTAATCTCAAGTATGTCCTCAGAGCTTTAGTTCAAATTAAATTTAGCACCTTCTACTGCCAACAACATACAGCGTTGCAGGTCACAATATCCCCTTGCTCCTTTGGTACAGGATGACTTATGGAGTTTCATCTGTGTTTCTGCAGCTTTAAATGGCAATGTGAGCTGTGAAAACATTTGCTACTGAAGGAGTGTAGAACAATTAGCCTTCACACTTCAAAGGCAAAGAGAAATGGAACATATTGCATTTAATACTGGATAGGATGGAATGTGTTTTGCCAAGCAACTATTTCTAAATCTCCATTTTACTCTCTTTACTGACCAAAAAAAAAAAAAAGGTAAGTTTGAAAACAAGGTGACGCAAATTAACTATCAGAATCTTCTCACTTAAAGTCTCATTAATTGGCAAATTTTATGTGCATTAAAAAGGCATCTATATGAGATTCTCTACCTATGCAAGCTTTTTCCCCCTTTATTCTGTCTTTATTGAGGCATAATCAACAAATACAAATTGCATACATTTAAGGCATACAACTTACATTTTGATATATGTATGCATGGCTGGGCTTACCAGGTGGTGCAGTGGTTAAGAATCCACCTGCCAATGTAGGAGATTCAGGTTCTATCCCTGGAGGAGGAAATGACAATCTACTCCAGTATTCTTGCCTGGAAAATCCATTGGACAGAGGAGCCTGGCAGGCTATACAGTCCATAGAGTTGCAGAGTCAGACATGACTGAGCACACACAGAATACATTGCTTTGCTAAATGACCACCACAATCAATATAATGAACATATCCATGACCTCATATAGTTACCATTTTCTTCCTCTCTTCTTTTTTTTAACCACTTTTTTTGAGGTATAGTTAATTTATCATGCTGTGCTAGTTTAAGGTATACAAGAAAGTGATTCAGTTATATGTTTAAACACACACACACACATATATATATGAGTGAGTGTATTCTTAAGCTTTCATTTCACAGTATTAAAGTATTTTTATTTTAGTTGGTAGTTAGATCATTAGCAGCACTTTGTTATTTTTTTTTTTTGATGCCTGAATAAATATTTTTTACTATCGGGTTTCCATCTCTAAGATCATTTATGAATACCCTCTAACTCCATCCCTGTGAATAAAGATGAAGATTGTCCTCCACTTGTTCTATAATATATAAGATTAATGTGTTTTCATAAGTGTCTACCTACCTAATTTATAGAATAAATCATGTTTCCAGCCCTATCTCAGATCTTTCCCAAAGTACGCCTACTACTGGGTTTTTTTTTTTTTAAATCTGAACAAACTTTTGGGCCCACCCAATATATTCTATAGAGACAGTCTCTTAGGTAGCTAAACCAAATGCTGCTAGTCTCTAATTTAGAAAAATTGGGCATCTAATGATCTTCAAGTTGACTGAATTATGTAAGCACTAGTTCCTGATAGCTCAGTTGGTAAAGAATTTGCCTGCAAAGCAAGAGATGCAGGTTTGATCCCTGGGTCAAAAAGATCCCCTGCAGAAGGGAGTGGCAACCTACTCCATTATTGCCTGAAGGATCCCATGGACAGAGGAATCTGAAGGGCTACAGTCCATAGGGTTGCAAAGACTCAGACATGACTGAATCAATTTAGCATGCATGCACACACAGAAATCTGCTATGAGAAATTCATCTTTGTTTATGTTACTAGATTTATCACAGTCTCTGTGTAATAAGTTTTACTTATTTCTCAAATGCATATATATTTGAAAATACCAGATATACATATTTCCATTCATGTATAATTCATTCATATTAGTTCACTATTATTAATGTTTTTAATTAAAATATTTTCTAATTTAGCTTTTTTATTACTCTGTGCTCCAGATTTTGGTCAACATATAAAATTAAGTTAAAAGATGATGGGAAAAGGTAAGAGGCATTTGATGATACAGTTAACTCTTTTCTAAATTGTGTGAGGTTAAATTAAGATGTCTTATCATCCTAATCTATATGACATATATCATTTACTAAAACTTTATTTGGCACTTTCAATTCTTCCCTTACATTTTGTTTATAAAGACAGGCCTACCCTTTATGAAGGATCCCTGTAAGTTTTTTTGCCTTTGAGATATAAATAAGTAATTTGATGATTCCATGAATCAGTTTTGGGCACCTGAATGCTGCAAATGAAACTGCCCAGGAAATAATGAATTATGATGTTTTGGGAAAGCCAGGAGATCCCCAAAATAGCAACCCCCATTCTCAGTCAAACTGGATCATTATAAAAATTGAGCATCTATCCTTTAGGAAAAAAGTCAATACTTTGTAAGTTTCTTCAGGGCTGTGTGCAGTGAGAAGATACACTGGCAGTTTGGTCAGTTTATAGTCTCCAGTGTCTATCTCCAGAAAGTCACTGTTATTTGTGTTTATTTAACAAATTCTTCTCCCATGCTTATTTACCCTACACTAAGGGTGTTTCTCCAGCCAAAATGTTTGAAGCCATTCAAACATTCACTTCAATTCAGTTAATCTAATTTTAATTATATGATTTTTGCCTTCCTATTGACTGATATTTACCTATTTATTCTCACATTTTTCTAAATTCCAGTTTTAGAAAAACAGGAATTCTAGCAGAGAGTAGAATACAATTGATGCAAGAACTGAGGCACATTAGGATGATAAATGCTTTTGAAGATCACTTTCACACTCTTTTTTTAAATTTTTTTTTATTTATTTATTTTTATTGTTTTTGCCATACAATGTCATGATATCACCATGGGTTTACATATGCTCCCCCTCCAGAACCCTCCTCCCTCCTCCCTCCCCCCCCCCGGGGGGAATCTCGCTGCACCAGCCCCGAGCATCAATCCTGGGCTGGTGATTGATTAGACATATGATTATTAACTTGTTTCAATGCCCTTCTCCCATATCATCCCACCCTTACCCTCATCCACAGAGTCCACGAGTCTATTCTATACATCTGCGTTCCTTTTGCTGTCCTGCATGTTGGGTTCTCGTTACCGTCTTTCTTAAAGTGAACCTGAATTGAAGGAAGCTGTACCCTTCTGGTAGAGAGAAGATGATTTGTAAACATGTGTATTCCAGAAAGAATATTACCTGAGTCTTATCATCTATTTGTGCATGCTCAGTTGTGTCCAACTCTTTGTGACCCCATGGAATGCAGCCCACCAGGCTCCTCTGTCTATGGAATTTTTCAGGCAAGAATACTGGAGTGGGTTGCCATTTTCTTCTCCAGGGGTATTTCTCGACTCAGGGATCGAAACCACATCTTATACACTGGCAAGCAGTTTCTTTACCACTGAGCCACTTATTTCCTATTTGGAGAAGTACCAAAAAAAAACTGTGTATAACCTGAGTGCAATATTTAAGAGAGACAATGGGAGATGGCACTAATCAGGTAAACAAAGGCCACATTTGAAGGAAAAAAAAATCTGTTTCCCAGTATGTGAGGACACATATTTCCTTCTGAACAAGAGATTCTAATATGGATTACTGTAGCTAAATCACTCTAGCAATAAAGCTGGAGGGAAATTAAGAGCATTGATGAACTATTTAGTTTGTAATATAGCCTTACAGCCTTACATATGATATTTAAACAGATGGAACAGCAACTTTTTAATAGAGGACAGGTATACACAGATCTTTAAAGATTCCAGTCAGCAACACTACTTGCCCACTATTATTGAGAATATAGAATTCAAACTTGGGTCTTTGGGACTGTAGCTAAGACCTGTTTTCGTACCCCAATCTTGCCATTTTAATAAAGATAATAGCCAACATTTGCAAAGTATTCAAGATGTGGCAGACACTGTCCCAAGAAATTAACATTTATTACAAAATTTAATTTGAAATTATGATATGGAAACATTAAGTCTCCTGACCAAGGTCATATCTCTATTAAATAGTGAATCCTAGATACTAACTCAAGAATTATGGTGCCACAATTCAAACTTTTAAATGCTGTTTCTGATTTCTTCTCCTATGATCACACCTGCATTCTCTTTTCTATTACTGGTAGAAAATTATCTGATTTAAATAAAATATCTTCTCAAGTCTCTTCCTGTTTTTGTAAATACATAATGCAATTCAGCTTAGTGTGAGTGTTTTTCTTCACTAGATTCATAGAACCCAGGCTAAACATAGGATGCTGAAACATTATTTCTATAGTGATAAAGAAACAACTAAGTTCTTAAACAAGAAATATATTAGCAGTTTAAGTATTTTTGCCAACCTCAGTATCACTTTCAGTCTCTGTACAATACTCATAGAAAGTGACCCTAGGTTCACTTCTCTAGACTATGTGATTATCCCTAATGAAGTTCTATGAATCACAGTCCCTCAAAAATGACATTCCATAAAGACCAATATACTATGAATATTTCTCAGTTCCTCAAGTAAATCTTATATTTCAGTAGAAACAGTATGTTTGTTTTTCAAAATATTATATCGATATCATTTGAAGATGAATATAACTGGCTGATACATGAGCCAAACATCTGAGGAGTTTTTTTAAATAATAGAGTGATTTGATTCTAGATGAAAATATTAACATACAGAGATATTCATATTTATTTCCAATTATTTTTCTAAAAATAACCATCTCTAATTACTAAACCTGTAAAAACATCACAATTTAAAGAGTAAATGAAGACATCTGAGGAAGCCAGAAGTTGAAAACATACCAGGAGTGTGCTTTACTGAAAGAAGGAAAGCAGAGCATTTCTAGGAGGCTGACCTACAAAGGTCCATCTAGTCAAGGCTATGGTTTTTCCAGGAGTCATGTATGATTGTGAGAGTTGGACTATAAAGAAAGCTGAACAACAAAGAATTGATGCTTTTGAATTGTGGTGTTGGAGATTATTGAGAGTCCCTTGGACTGCAAGAAGATCCAACCAGTCCATCCTAAAGGAAATTAGTCTTGAATATTCATTGGAAGGACTGATGCTGAAACTGAAATGTCTATACTTTGGCTACCTGATGTGAAGAACTGACTCATTTGAAAAGACCCTGATGCTGGGAAAGATTGAAGGTGGGTGGAGAAGGGAATGCCAGAGGATGAGATGGCTGGATGGCATCACTGACTCAATGGACATGAGTTTTAGTAGACTCTGGGAGTTGGAAACAGACAGGGAGGCCTGGTGTGCTGCAGTCCATGGGGTCGCAAAGAGTCATACAGGACTGAGTGACTGAACTGAACTGACCTGAACTACCCCATCAATCACTGATGAGAAGTTAAGTAGGGCAATCACAAACTGCATTAAATTGTTTTATTTGGAAAAGAAGTCATTTATTAGAACCATTAAATCTTTTCAGTGTCTGTGGAGAAATGTTGATGCTGGAGAACAATATTAATAATTATAGCACATGATCACATTATGGTATAAAATTGTGAGGTTAAGAATTAGGATAATGGAATGAGTTTGACCATTTGGGCCTGAAGAAGGTATATATTTAATTCCTATAACCACTCAGTATATATTTTTGGAAACTCTTCATCTTCTCAAATCTCAGTTTGCTTAAAAAGGTAAAGTATTAACAATGCAGAGTTGAATTATTAAATGAAGTATTCATTGTAAAATAATGCCTGAACAGTAAGAACTCAATCTTTCTCAACTCTTTGGGAACAGAGTATCCAAATCACATATCTTTCTATCTGATTTTAGAAATGGGCAGAAGAGAAAAATACACAGGATTCTTGATTTTTCATCTAGTGCTTTTCTCAACATGGCTCATCATCTTAACGGAACTTTTAAGTACCTTAATCTCAGTTTTTGTTACTTTTCTGAAATGTTGGAAAAATAATAGTATTGATCTCAAACTGTAGTTGAAAAGACAAAACTAGTTAATGCAGTTTGAGTTTGAAATAGATAATACCATGTAATTAGATGTTGCTACTACTGATGATAAAATAACAATTAAAATAATATAATGTTGGCATAAAGAAAGTATATCTTTGACTGAAAAACGAGTATTTGTTTTCATTTTCTGTCAAACAAGCTTCCTCAGTTTAGTGAATAATCTTAAATAAATGCAAAAAGGCAGAATGAGAAATTCAGAGAATTTCACAGCTTTTTAATTATAATAAAATTTAATATTTATATTACTATAAAGTCTTACTTTAATTTTCCCATTGACCTTTAGTTGGAGCTTTCAGTAAACATATATACTTTTGTAGTCTCAATTTAATAAACTGTGACCTTACAGTTAGTTAAGTAAAGAAGGAAATTAAATTATTTCAAAAATTAGATTTATAATATTCACATGCATATCATCAGAAAGGAATGAGGTTAGAAGACAGAGAGGGATTCTATTTTAATATTAGCAGAAACAACAATTTATATTTGACCTATCATTCTGACATCAAGATTATACTGAATGACTGTTAATCATGTATTATATTACAGAGAAGCAGCACTTTGGGCTTAGAATTTCCAGAGTTTAATTTCAATAATGTAGACTAACAGAAAGAAATGCTTGAATTAAATTTTCAACTCAACATTTTACTGCTTTTTGTTTCATTTTTAAGATGCACATACACATGCAGTTATTGATCATTCTTAACTCTTTCCTGTACTAGTTACCATTGTTAAAGAAATGTCAAAGTTGTTCTAAGCCACCAGTACTCTCATAAACAAGATATATGTGGGTTCCCTGTAGTCATATAATAGAAATGGGTCTCAGTTTTCAATGGAGAAATTCACTGCCCCTAAGTGTTTGTTTCCCTTTTAAGATTTTCACATCTATAGCTTGAGCAGAATCCAAGTGAACTACCAGAACAATATTTCAGATCATTACGGCTTCCTTTCAAATTGAAATGGTATCCTCCTTTCCTTCTGATCAGATCACTACTAGTTTATCTATCCACTTAAATGCTGAACACCAAGTAGGGGAAATATACTGCATACTCCTTCCATGTCTTCACCCTTGCAAGAGAGCTATAATTTGCACAAGAAGTCAGACTATAAATCTTAACATCTAATCTCATTGAGTAGCTGAATGGATCAAATGAAAATTGATTGCAACTATTTTCCAAGGGAATTCAATCTCAATATTGAGGACCATTTCTGGTAAGACAGACAATTGCAATATTTTTAGTCTCTCAAGTTCATGGAACGTAAAGAAGTTTTTGATGTATGATTTTATCCTTTATTTTTTTCCTTCTAAAATAACATGCTTTCACTTATAAGACATATACCATTATTGAAAATATGAAGCTCTGGGTTTAAATGTAATCATTCATTAATATTCACACTTAGATATTTGATATTGAATGTTGGTATATTTTTTCTCAAAATTCTTAAAAAAAATAAGTGATTTCTTTCAAATCCTAATATCAGAATTTCCTACATCTTAAATGGTTTCAACTTACTTTTAGCTTTATCATGTTAACAGTATGGCATTTTAAAAATGTAATTATTCTCTTACAAAATAAATGTGAAATGAATATCATGATTAAAGAATATAAAATAAATGTAAAAATTCTGAAAATATTCTTAAAGACACATATAAAACATCAAAATCCTAAAGTCAGTAAGAGGCTGGGACACAAAATACCTTCCTTGACAATACTGTCTAACAGAAATTAGAAATATTTTAAAATCAGACTTCTTAATCTTTTTAAGATGTTGTAAGTTTGATTCTCTGTTTATATCAATAGTATCTTTACTTACTTGCTTACTTATGAGATAAGCTCCCAAAGTACCATAAATTCTATGTTGTTTGGACCAATTTTTATATCTTTTATTTTTACTAAAATATTATCCATAAAAAAAAACTAATGTTTACAAAGTGCTCAAGATGTGGCAAGAATTGTTCCAACATATTTTAAAAAAAATCTTTTCAAAGAAAACAGACTATTTTTCACAATATCAAATGTTAGTGAGGATGTGCAGCAAGTAGAATTCTCATTTACTGTTGCTGGCACTTATGACTGGAGAACAGCTTTTATGCTACATTAATTGGTACTGGATATACGATTCACTAGTCCAGTAATTCTACTCCTAAATTTATTCCTACCAAAAAGGCAAACATATTTCCTTAAAGAAATGCATATATATGTGTATACCAATGTTATTTGCAATAACCAAAAGCTAAAAATTAATCCATTTATTAACAATAGAAGGGATAAATAAATTCTGGTTTGGAATGGAATACTAGTCAACAATGAAAAGGAATAAAACAACCACTACAGGCAAAATTATGGATGAATCTCACAAATATAACAAGTAAAATAAGCTAGGTATAAAACAGCATATACTGTATATTATCACTTTTATAAAGTTTAAATATAAAACAAAATAAATATATGACATTAAAAGACAAAATTCTAGTAATCTCTGGGAGAAAAAGTGACTAGAAATAGACACACAGGCCAATTCTGAGATGCTATTGATTCTCTTACTTTTCTTTTCCTTTTTTCCCCCCATATTTTAAAGTAATAAGCAAAATAAAATTAAATATATATAATACATTTTATGCATTATACTGGGGCTTCTCTGATGGCTCAGTCAGTAAAGAATTCACCTGTAGTGCAAGAGAACTGGGTTTGATCCCTGGGTTTGGAAGATCCCCTGGAGGAGGGTATGGCAACCCACTCTAGTATTCTGGCTTAGAGAATCCCCATGGACAGAGGAGCCTAGCAGGCTACAGTCCATGGGGTCACAAAGAGCTGGACATGATTGAAGTGACTCACCACAGCCGAGCACAGCACATGCAATACACTGGAGTTAAAAAAAATCTGTCTAGTCAATTTTGTGAAGACTTTATCCAGTCAGATTTTAAAGTTTTTTTTTTTTTGATGTGGACCATTTTTAAAGTCTTTACTGAATTTGCTACAATATTGCTTCTGTTTTATGATTCGGTTTTTTCACCATGAGGCACAGAGAATCTTAGCTCGATGACCAGGGATCATATCATCATTCTCTGCATTGGAAGGTGAAATCTGAACCACTGGACCACCAGGGATATCCCATATTTGGTAAGATTTTCGTAAATAATTTTGGAGAAGGAAATGGCAACCTACTCTAGTATTCTTGCCTAGAGAATCCCATGGACAGAGGAGCCTGGTGGGCTGCTGTCCATAGGGTCACACAGAGTCGGACACAACTGAAGCGACTTAGCACGCATGCATGCATTGGAGAAGGAAATGGCAACCCACTCAAGTATTCTTGCCTGGAGAATCCCAGGGACAGAGGAGCCTGGTGGGCTGTCATCTATGGGATCGTGCAGAGTCGGGCATGACTGAAGCAACTTAGCAGCAGCAGCAGTAGTAAATAATTTTAGTCACAGATATAATTGATACATATAATATGATGTAATATAAAATAGTATTTCTTCCATGGCTCTAATCACATTATTTGTTTTTAACATGTTCAGAGTTTTGGAGCAGTCACCTTACACATGCAAGGAGATCAAACTAGTCAATCCTAAAGGAAATCAACTCTGAATATTGATCAGAAGGACTGATGCTGAAACTGAAGCTCCAATACTTGGACCACCTGATGTGAAGAACCGACTCTTTAGAAAAGACTCTGACACTGGGAAAGATTGAAGGCAGGAGGAGAAGGGGATGACAGAGGATGAGATGATTGGATGACATCACTGACTGGATGGATATGAGTTTGAGCAAGCTCTGGGAGTTGGTGATGGACAGGAAGGCTTGGTGTGCTGCAGTCTGTAGGGTCCCAAAGAGTCAGACATGACTGAGCAACTGAACTGAACTGACTTTATACATAAAGACTAGACTATCCTCATGACTCATGCTTCCAATTTTTCTACAATTTTAAATACTTTTGATAAAGAAAAGTAATAGTAATAGGAAAGCCTAACATCCTCTAGATCTATGTTCTCATTTCTTAGTACCACTACAGAAATAAAACTGAATGTTTTTCTGTTTCAGTTTCAAGATTGCTTTTTACCCTTTGAATTGTCAGATTTAATTCAGTTCCAATTTAAATGAATATTCTATCTAGGGACAACAATCTTTGCTTTATTTCTCTAACTAAGGGGTAATGTTTAAACTATTGGAAATTTCTCATCTAGGTGGCAGAGATATGGCGACAAAGTCTTCAGTTGACAGACATCATCTCGAATGAACAGAGACCAGAGAATCCTCATAAGACCATGCAATGGTTCTTTAGCAAAATTCTTTGATACTTGAGATAGTTTCATCTCTTAAAAGATTTTCTGCCACTGAAACTTTGCTCCTCAAGTTCTCAAGTTCACCACTCAAGTCATGTCTGACTCTTTGCAAACCCATGGACTTTAACCTGCCAGGCTTCTTTGTGCATGGGATTCTCCAGGCAAGAATACTGGAGTAGGTAGTCCTTTCCTTCTCCAGGGGATCTTCCTGACCCAGGGATAGAACCCTGGTGTCCTATATTGTAGGCAGATTCTTTACCATCTGAGTCACCAGGAAATTTTCCTTATCTGGGATTAATTACTGAAATACATTCTATGGCACCTTCTGAAACTCAAGCCTATTAATGCATTTCCAAAATTGCTGTATTTCAGTCTGTAGGTCTGTTGTTTTAATTTTTTTTATATTGAAGAATTGTTAAACAATGCTTTGTTAATTTCAGGAGTGTACCAATGTGATTAATCTATACATGCATTTCTTTTCCAAATTCTTTCTGGAAAAGATTATTAGTATTCAGTACAATTACTTGTGCTATACAGTAGGTACTTGTTGGTTATCTATTTATTATTATTATGTTTTAAATATGGCAGTGTGTTCATGTTGATCCCAAAATTTTAATCTATCCTCCCATCCACCCTTCCCCCCAAGTTCATTCTTTAGGTCTATGAGTGTGTTTGCTTTTATAATACGTCCATTTTTACCTTTTTTAAAGCATTCTGCATATAAGCGATATCCCATTATTCTTGACTAGAAAAAAAGTTTAAACAATAAGACTGTATCCAAAATAATCATTTTATGTTATTTTTTATAACAGCTGAAAATGATCACTTCTAAGGCTTTATATTGAAGGTTGAAATAAATACATAATAAAAACTAATACTGAAGTTGTGTAGGAAAGGAAACTAAGACAATCTGGTGAGAAAGTTTTGACTCTTCTTAGAACAGTGATAACATCTTGTGCTGTAAGAATGGAAATTGCAATGTCCTGTGCATTGGTGAATTTTTCCTAGGAGAGAAATGGGCTTTTTGAAAAGAATCCCACAAAGTATTAATAGCAGCATAATTAGAGAATATATGCATCTCTGTCAGGAGAACTCAAAATATACTCTGCAAATCAAAGGATAGAAAACTAAACTAGCACAAAATGAATAAGAGGTACTTCATTAATAAGAAGTCATCATCAAAAAAGTTTAAAATATGAGTTGATGTGGAGGGTCAGAAATACATATGCATTAACCTAGAACTCCATGTGGAAATCCACTCATTATCTAGTTCTATGGGTTAATGCAAATAATTCACTTAATGTAATTGACCTCCATTAAGCTCAATTCTAGATTGATGGATGATTCTTTGGTAATGCACTCTTATATATTTTAAATGGAATTCAAAGGGAAATATTAACTCATTAATATAGTAAAAAAGTGCATTGTTCACCCAACCAGAGTCAAGCACTTCACTAGTTGATGCAGACTTTGTTAAGATCTGCTTCTATATAAAACTTGTGGTCCAAGATACTTCATTTTTACCTGACACATCAAAAATTGACTCCTTTACATTTTATTTCAACTAGAAATCTTTATCTCAGAGTATGTTGAGAGTTCATGTGTTCTTAACATTAATTTTCCCTATCAGTATTGAATTCTGACAATTTGTGTTTGAAACATATCTATTCGTATTCACACATTAAAACTCCAATTCCATTTTCAATTATCATACTAGTACAATTTCTCAGAAATATAGTAATTGCTTCATTAATACTAATATCAATATATTTAATAAATCTATATAACTAATATAGATTAGTCACTCAGTCATGTCCGACTCTTTGAGACTCCATGGACTATACAGTCCTTGGAATTCTCCAGGCCAGAATACTGGAGTGGGTAGCCTTTCCCTTCTCCAGGGGATCTCCCCAACCCAGGGATCAAACCCAGGTCTCTCACATTGCAGGTGGGTTCTTTATCAGCTGAGTCACAAGGGAAACCCAAGAATACTGGAATGGGTATCCTATCCCTTCTCCAGCAGATCTTCCTGACCCAGGAATCAAACCAGGGTCTCATGCCTTGCAGGCAGATTCTTTACCAACTGAGCTATGAGAGAAGCCTATATGACTAATACATATATTTATTACAATTGTTACTAACAGAATGACAATTTAAAATCATGTATATGCAATTTCATAGAATCAAGCCTATTTATTCTGGGGAATAACATGATAACATATCAGTATGGAATTTCAGAGTGCTGCTTCTGGTGATTACATAAATTAATTGCAATCAAGATTTAACTCACACCTTGGGGCACTGTATAAACTGAAAGATGAAAGGGACCTTAAATTAGTTGAATTCTCTACCAAGTAGAATAAATGATTGTTATGTCTCCTCTGACTGACATCCAACCACATTTTACATTGGATACGTGAAGTTCTGCATGAATCTTTATAAATTCCAATATATATTGAGACAAAACATATGACTTTCAATATCCTTTGTACATGAATCAAAGTTTTATTTTCCCCTGTGCAGCATAACCTTTTTAAATGCTAGCTTTGCAATATTAAACAGGAAAAAAAAAGTATTGTTTGACAAAAATCAAACTTGAAGTTCAGTAAGTCTTTTCACATATAAGCTTTAGACTTTATCTATACTTATCCAATTCAATCTTACATAAATTAAATGAAGGGAAATTTTTACCTCTGTTGATTTTCACTCTTTTGATTCAGTTATTGCTTATTGGTAATTCTTTTGATCTTATAATAGATACAATCTTCACTGATAAGGCTGTATTATGACAAATATGTGTTAACCTATTTATCTTTAAAAATCTATAAGCTAAATGCCTGATTCAAGCTACACAAATTTGTTTGCATAATAAACAATAGCTGTCTGCTGCTTAATGATTGGTCTATAGGTGAAAATATTTACTTTGCAGTAAAACTAATAGCATTTTTATTCACTGGCATATTTCAGGGTCAGGTACTTTAACAGTTTCCTACTGTTTTAGACAATGAAAGGTTCTTAGGACTATAGAAAAAGTTTAAAAAAAACAAGAAGGTAAACTTGCTTTTGATTGTGTTTTTATTTTATATTTAAGTGATGGTTGGATATGATTTATTTAGAAAGAACCAAGTAGAACACTGGAATGAAATAGCAGCCAAACAACAGTAATAAGGCACATCTATACATGGATAAAATGTCATGTGATTATTTTGCATTTCAGCAAATGGAAGTACAGATGCTAAGCTGTAAGAATTTCATCTGGACCAATGAAGACTATGTCTGTGTCAAGTAACAACAACAACAAAAAAAACAAAAAGGATGATCTAGAAAGCTGAGAAGAAAAATAATGTGTTGACTCCAAAGTCTAGAAAAAACACAGATGCAAAATAAGGATACCTGGATATCAAAGATATAATTTTTCACAAGGATTAAGATTTTCTGGCCCTGCCCTCCAAAGTGTTTGCTGTTTTCTAATGCAGCTAATGGATTTGATGACCTGGGCTCTTCTCTGCTTGTGTCTATTAGACCCTCTCAGTTTCAAGTCTTGCTTCTCTTCAGGCATTCTCAGCAAACATCTAATATTTCAATGGTTTTAAATATGGCTGAAATAATTGCTGTGACAAAGAGGATAGAAAATACTTCTGGATTATGTTGGGTGTATATTATCCAAATAAGGATGCTTGCTTATTTAGCTTATTTAACAAAACCTTGCTTATTTAACTTATGTGCAGGGTATATCATGTGAAATGCCAGCCTGGATGAAGCATAAGCTGGAATCAAGATTACTAGGAGATATATCAATAACCTCAGATATGTAGATGACACCACACTTAAGACAGAAAGCAAAGAGGAACTAAAGAGCCTTTTAATTAAGGTGAAAGTGAAAAAGTTGGCTTAAAACTAAACATTCAAAAATTGAAGATTATGGCATCTGGTCCCATCACTTCATGGCAAAAAAATGGGGAAAAATATAAATAATTACTTTATTTTCTTGGGCTCCCAAATCACTGTGGATAGTGACTGCAGCCATGAAATTAAAAGACACTTGCTCCTTGAAAGAAAAACTATCACAAACCTAGACAGCATATTAAAAAGCAGAGATATTGCTTGGCTGACAAAGGTCTGTCTAGTCAAAGCTATGTTTTTTTTTTTTTTTTTCAGCAGTCATGTACAGATGTGAGAGTTGGACCAAAATGAAGGCTGAAAGCCAAAGAATTGATGCTTTCAAATTGCGGTGCTAGAGAATACTCTCGAGAGTCCCTTGGGCAGCAAGGAGATGAAACCAGTCAATCCTGAAGGAAGTCAACCCTGAATATTCATTGGATTGATTGATGCTGAAGCTCCAATATTTTGGTTACCTGATGCAAAGCTTTTCCAACTCATTGGAAAAGGCCATGAAGCTAGGAAAGACTGAGGGCAGGAGGAGAAGGAGTGACAGAGGATGAGATGGTTGGATGGCGTTGCCAACTCAGTGGACATGAGTTTGAGCAAACTCTGGGAGATAGTGAAGGACAGGGAAGGCTGGCATGCTGCGGTCTATGGGATCACAAAGTTGGACATAACTGAGTGACTGAACAAGAGCAAAGGATGCCTTAGAGTGCAAGAGAACTAAGAATAATTCAACAAGTATAACAGGTGTGAATCAGAACTGTCTCTGGTCAAATGAACCAAATGCGCACCTTATTCTAAGCCATTATTCTCTTACATGATATCTGTTTTCAAGAGGAAACCAAGTAAAGCAGATAGACTCAAAAGGCAGGAGAGGAAGGGATTTCCAGAAGAAAATCAGGAATTGGTGCCAAAAGAAGGAGGAAGGAGGAAGAAAGGTCAACTGAAGAGTGTGCAACTTGCTAAGATCTATCTGGTGTAGGCATCAGTCAGAGATCAATGGTTAAGAGGTAGGTTTAAAACACAGAGTGTTAGAAACAAAACACTCAGCATATACAATGGTGGAGATTGCAAGCAGATACAACACTGATTTGGGAAACAGATAACTAGAAAATGCAGACACAGACTCATCACCAGTACCCTCCCTTTCTCTGATTTCTAATCTTACTGAGATAACCTTTGTTTTTAACATCCAAGATGATATTTGCAATGTACACTGAGAAGAGTGCCAGTTCTGGAAAAAGCAAATCTTCACTAGCTTACTTTGTGATTCCAGTGGTTTTTGTGTGTGTGCTTGAGAATTTTCTTAATGTTTTCATAGGTGCTGCATTTCAATGACAGTACAACTGCCAAATTCTTATTAGGTTTTTAATAAATTTATTCTCACCAACCTTCAGAGTCTCATAAACACAGATGTCTCAAATCATAATCTCTGTGAAGATTTGAAGTTTTATTTGATAACCACTGGATTTAGCAATCTACCCTACCACTTAGATACTAATTAGATGTTCTTTACCTTGGCTTCTACCTTTGGGCGATTTAAAATATGAAATTAGGCTAAGCAAACTCTGAAAATTTGCATCAATGTAAAAGAGTTTCTGTAACATAAATAAATGTTTTACTTAGATGGGAAGTGCATGGTGAAACATTTAGAAGGAATTTTGGACTCAAGTACCTCGTACTATTACTATGCTCCACTGTATCTGCTATGTACTCTCTCTTTCCATTAACATTTCAACCACTAACAGGGGAAGAAAAGTCAGCTTAGTTACAAATGCAAGCTGCCAAATGGCAAGAATTAGTTCACTGGCAGCCATTTTCTTCCAAGACTTCTTAGCCAGTCTCTCAGGGTTGGAATTGCACTTTGAGAGCTATATAGCGGATTCTCTAAGGGATGGTTCAGTAAGCCCTCTTGCCCACAGTATCAGTCCCTTCACTTGGTGATGGAGGGTGATGCTTACAGAGGCCCATACACAATGGCAAGGAGGATGTTTATTATTTAAACAACTATGCAACTTCAGCAAGAGTTCTTAAGGGGCAGGTGTGAAGAGGAGATATTTGTCCCCTTATACTCTCTGGATTAAACATTGGGCTACTGCTGGAATCCGAGGGTATAACTCACAATACCTCTAAGTGTCTGAGAATGTGAAAATCCCTGGTGACAGCGGCTGAGTATGCAACAGTGAAGAAGGCTATTATCCCTTCCTGAGCAATATAGATGAGACCAGAATGGGATTTCTTTAACCTGGAGGAGCCCAGCCAATGGCTTCCTCTGCAAAGGGGCGGCCTAAAACACAGACACATCAGCGTTCTACCCAGAATAATGAAGTAGCAGTGCTGAAATAAGGGACAGCCCCTGACATAAGCCTCTAGCAAGTGCAGGCTGTGACACAGGAAGGTCCCACCCAGGAAATGGCTCGAGCAGCCCATCACTTCTATTGCACCAAAGCCCCCACCTAAGCTCGCAACTAGCTCCTGGGGGGTAGCCAATTAGCACTGTTTGTTCTGAAAATTCCCATACGTAGAGAATTTGGGTAGAGAGAAAAGCGGTAGACACTGGCAGACATAATAGTGAACAAGTCTCAAGTCACTCTTGTGGTGGTTTGGAACCAACTAGTAAGCCCACAAAGCTATCCAACAGTTGACTATTCTGCTCACAGTGCTAACTGTTTTATAGGATTTAAAGATTATTTAGATGGTAAACTACAACCCACACACTTGGATCATGAAAAGGTATAACTTTGTTACTTTCAGCTCCAAACATGATAAGGTGGCCAGGCAGGACAATGACAGAGGGACACGGCTGGAACTATAGCAACTGGAGCCCCAAGAGAATGGGGTCAGTTAGGTTTGTCAGGCTCCAGCAAGCGTGCTGTGTGCTAAATCGCTTCAGTTGTGTCCAGCTCTGCAACCGTGTGGACGGTGGCTTGCCAAGCTCCTCTGTCCATAGGATTCTCCAGGCAAGAATACTAGAGTAGGTTGCTATTTCCTCCCCAGGGGTTCTTCCTCACCACAGGGATCGAATCCGCATCTCTTATGTTTCTTGCATTTACCACTAGCACAGCCTGGGGTCTGGCTAATTTGAATGATTTCAAGCTCCAGGGCAGAGGGAGCTTCTCCATCATCTGGTACCTCCTCTGGAGAGACCCAGAGCCTGATAGAAGTGGTTGAGGTGTATATGTAATCCATTCTTCAACAAATAGAATTTACCAGTATTTAGCCAGGGCCTCAAAAGTGGGTCAGGAGAGCATTTTGAAAGAAACCTCTGGAGAAAGTCAGCTTAGTTGTAATTCTTGAAGAGAAATTAAAGCGCTGTTACTGATCAATATCCCAGGTTAAGCATAAACTAAAGATATAATAATAGCGGGCATCAATTATGGGATTGTGGGCTACCAATGAAATTGCCCCCAAAGCATGTTCTAATTTAAGAAAAAGAAGAACCCAGAAGGTAGTTTATTTGTAAAATTGAAATTTGAGCAAGAAGGCTTTTGTAAGTCTATTTGACTTTATCAGCTGTACTCTTTTTATTATAGTTAAATGTTCTATTTTCACTAAGACTTCTTTGATTCCTCTACTCAAAAGACATATATTTCTTTCTCTTTTATCCAATTCTACTGCATTTCTCTCCATTAGCAATCAAAGTTTTCCTTGTTTTGTTTTATTGGTATCCTTAAAGTTGAGAATAGTTCTGGGCATGTTTGTTGAATAAAAATAAATGAATGAACCTCACCACATGTCTTTCTTTTTTTAACTGACTCTACGGTATTTTGCTTTTAAAATACTTCAATATAAATAGAAGGTACATATATATATGCAAATTATCTTTAATTTACCCAGTAGCAGAAATTAGTTAACATTTAAAATGCTCTAATCAGGAATCAACATGTCAATGAAAGTTACTTTACATTTTTAACAGTCAGTGAAATATACTAAGAATGTTTTAAGTATGATTATGTTTTTAAAATGTATATATATATATGTATATGTGTGCATATATACACATACACACACATTATCCTACTTTCATTGTTGCATCAGACTGTGTAACAAATAGGTCGGACTAATAATTTCAGTATAGATTTGAGATTTATTGTTCTGTTTTCCCCCTGTTTTCAGGAGAAACTCTATTTCCTGTCTAGTAGCCAAGAAGTATGACTGGTCCTGCCAACAAAATATTTTCTCATTTGCCTTGGAATTAACCTTTCCTGCAGCTTGCTAGCTGTAGTGCCTAAGAACGGAGTGATACTTACTTGAGGTGTAGAAAGAATCTGTTGACCCAATACAAGAAGACTGCCAGATATTTCTCCAGCACACATGGGTTTATTTGGGTCAACAGAGAACTGAATTCTGGGTCAGCCACCATGGTGAGTCACCTGCAAATCCCTGCACTGCAAGGAAAGACCTTTTTTATAGAGGGGAAGAGGGGGTTGGGAGGGGCTATAGTAAAAAACAAACAAACGAACAAATCCATAGGTTTTCTTTCGTTTTGTCCCTGTCAAGGGCTTCTCTGACAGCTCGGCTGGTAAAGAATCTGACTGCCATGTGCCATGCAGGAGACCCCAATTCTATTCCTGGGTAGGGAATATTCACTGGAGAAGGGATAGGCCACCCACTCCAATATTCTTGGGCTTCTCTTGAGGCTCAGCTGGTAAAGAATCTGCCTGCAATGGAGGAGACCTGCGTTATCCCTGGGTTGAGAAGATACCCTGGAGAAGGGAAAGTCTATCCACTCCAGTATTCTGGTCTGCAAAATTCTATGGACTATATAGTCCACGGGTTCCCTGTCAGGAAAGAAGAGCCTTTCTTATTCCTGTTTGGCTCTGCTTAGGTTGTAGGGATCTCTTTTTTTTGGTCTTCTGACCCTATTTGAGATATCTATTATATTAATTTTTTACAAATATATTTTGCTGTTTTTCTTTTTTCTTTTTTTAGTGCCTGGCTACTAGTAAATGTGTGTGTCCTTAATATTATTCTCAAGTTTGCCTTCATTGCAGGAGGTAAATTATGTATAACTACCAGGGGATTTCCCAGTATGAATTAAAAAAGAGAAAAACTTTCCACTTGTTGAAGAAATTGTATAAGAACGCTTTGAAATATTTTACAGTTTCATGGTAATATTTACCTAAATTATAATAAATCCAAGGCAGAAAACAAATCCTTATTCTGTCCTGTGATGATCTGCCAGAAGCACATTAGCATTGTTGCTTTTATTCAGTTGCCAAGGCCTGTCCAACTCTTTGCAACTCCATGGACTGCAGCAAGCCAGACTTCCCTGTCCTTCACTATCTCTGAGTTTGCTCAAACTCCTGTCCATTTAGTCAGCACATTAGCATGTCCCTGTGTAAACCATTTTGTTTGTAAAGGGCAGAGAAGAGAGGAGTTAGGGAGAACCTAAAGAATGCTTTCAAAAAGATCCACAATACTCTTTGGCAGCAAAGTTAAAACATCATTAGGGAAATGAAGCAGACTGAATAAAGTAGGGGTACTAATTTGTTGACATTTTATTAGCTTGAATAAAATATATACTACATAAAAGACCATGGCCAGGGTTAATCTAAGAACTGCAATTTTCTCTCCTGTGACAAGCAGAGAGGTTTTTTTTTTTTTAAAGCTTTAACCAATTTTTAAAGCATTTTTGGGAAAAAATGAATTTTAAAAGTTGTACTGGTATTTCCTTCAATTACCTAAATTTGTTTAATGTGCTATACTGAAATTATTAAAGCAACAGACAAAGAAATGAAACAGTTCAGCATGTGCATTCATAGAGTGAATGTGATTTTTTTTTTCAAGGACATTCACTATTTTTACATAATAGTTCATGTTAATTCTGGGTGAAAGGAGGGGAACTAAAATGGCGGAGGAATAGGACGGGGAAACTACTCTCTCCCCAATAAATACACCAAAAGAACTTTTAAAGACCGCGCAAACTCCATAAAACAGGATCTAAATGCTGGCAGAGGACATCGGGCATCTGAAGGGACGGCCCATTGCCGACGAGAGGAGGTAGGACAAAAGAAAAAAGAGAGAGAAAAAAGTAAAGGGAGAGACAGAGTTGGGGGCGGGGATCCGTCCCGGAAGGGGAGTCTGGAATAAAGAGGAAAAAAAAAAAAAAAGAGGAGAAAGGTTTCCGAATACCAGGGAGCATTCTCTTGGGCGGATTTGCGGTGAATCTTGGAGAGCAAGATAGCTGGGAGTAAAAGCAGATTAATAATTAAGCCCTGCAAGCTACATTTCTGGCTGGAAGGCACAGGGAAGCGGCGGCGGCGGACGCCCCACCCCCCACTAGCCAAAGCGGACTGCTCAGGGAGGGGCGGGCCGCGCGCTCAGGGAACGGAGCAGCCTGAGCGACCCAACCCAGGGGGCTAACCGGAGATAGACTGAGAAGTAGCCTTCCCCAGGAAGAGCCCCCCTTCTAGGCCCATGCAGAGCAAGGAGAGGTGCGGAGTCGGCAGAGAGGCGGCCGGCCGGGTGGCACAGAACAAAGGGCGTGCAGAGTCGGCAAGGAGGCGGCCGGCCGAGGAGATCTGGGTGCCTGTGGGCTGCGGACCGGCCCAGCCCCCGCCCGAGTGCAGTGGGCATAACCCAGCCCCTGCGAGGCTTCCTCGGCCAAATTGCGCACAGAGCTAGGTGCTAACCAAGACTACTGGGGATTCTGGATGGATCGGTGCTCTGCACACCTAAAAAGACGTGCTTAGCTGCACGTCGGGAAAGCCGAGCGGTTGGGCCGGGGGAGGGGAGAAGCCCCACTCCCCAACTGCGCCGGGCGGACGACAGAGAGCTGAGCAGAGGGGGCGGGGGAAGCGCACTCAGCAGGAGCAGGGCAAACTCCAGAGCGCTGAATAGACACATAAAAGACCAGCAAACAGAAGACGCTTAAGCTAGCAGAGGCAACAGCTTTGGAACTGACAGGAGTAGCAGATTAAATCCCTGCAGATGGCGCAGACTGCATAGAAAGGAGTCTATAGACTGTGAGAAGTACAAGCCGGACCAAGGATTTATCTGAAAAATGAACTGACCCCTAGCTGTACGCACCAGCACCAGAGAAAGCCTTAGTTATAACTGTACTAG
>ML663566.1:12244607-12266065 GCA_007570785.1 Antilocapra americana | reverse complement strand
AACTGGAGCCCATTATCCAGAGTGAAGTAAGCCAGAAGCAAAAACAATAATCATGCTATTCTTGACTGATTATTCCAACACCACTATTCCTGAGTCTTGTTTTCAAGATAGCTACGTCTCTTTGCATGGTGCTTTTTTTTTCCAGTGATTCTTTTGTAAATTGATGGACTTCCCTGTAAACTAATATTCAGGTGGAGTTTGTGTCTTACAGATCTTTTGGCTGTAATGCACTGTTACACTGGAGCTGCCTTGATATGGTAATGTAGTATGTGAGGGTGTCTGTACTCTTTCAATTAGACTTCTCCAGTCTCACTCAGAACTTACTGGTTCCATGTCTTAGACCTGTGGCTATTATAAGGATCTGCCCCTTTCTGTGCTCAAATATATTTTACTCCCTTCTGTCTCAGACTCCCTTTCCTGTCTATATATTTCCCAGTCCATTTCCTTGAGGCTATGCATCCTTTTGACTATTTGTTTTTCTTCTTTTAGTTTAGACAAGAAGGCTGGAGAGGGTTTGAATGGGATAAATATCCTATACCTCTGACTTTTTTCAGTTTTCAGAATTGTGCTCTGGCAAAATCTGTTCTATCCCTGTAGTGCAGATCCTTGCTATAGAGAAATTTCTAGGTATGTTTAACAATGGTCACTCTTTCCCTCTCAGGTCCAAAGTCATGTAGGATCTTTCTTGAGGGTGAGGATCCCAAGAATCTGGTGACTCCCTGGAGAAAAGCCTATGAGACTACGTGATGTCCCCTAGCAGTTTCTCACTGCCACTATAACCCATACTTAACCTCCAGAAATTCACTCATGTAAGAAGTTGCCATATGTCTCTCTAAATACACTTTTCTCCTATATTTTGGGGTGAAGGTTTTCCCTGGAATGTAAGTTACTCTTATAACCCCTTTAAAAGATGTTTTTTCCAATCTGTCCAGCCTTTTCTTGATGAACTAAAATAGACTGGAATGGGTGAATTTAACTCAGATAATCATTTTATCTACTACTGTGGGCAGTAATCCTTTAAAAAAATGGAATAGCCATCATAATCAACAAAAAAGTCTGAAATGCAGTACTTGGATGTAATCTCAAAAATCACAGAATGATCTCTATTTGTTTCCAAGGGAACCTTTCACTATCACGGTAATCCAAATCTATGCCCCAAGCATTAACACTGAAGAAGGTGAAGTTGAACGGTTCTATGAAAACCTACAAGACCTTCTAGAACTAACACCCAAAAAAGATGTCCTTTTCATTATAGGGGATTGGAATGCAAAAGTAGGAAGTCAAGAAACACCTGGAATAACAGGCAAATTTGGCCTTGGAGTACCGAATGAAGTAGAGCAAAGGCTAACAGAGTTTTGTCTAAGAGAACGCACTGGTCATAGCAAACACCCTCTTCCAAAAACACAAGACAAGACTCTACACATGGACATCACCAGATGGTCAACACCGCAATCAGATTGATTATATTCTTTGCAGCCAAAGATGGAAAAGCGCTATACAGTCAGCAAAACCAAGACTGGGAGCTGACTGTGGCTCAGATCATGAATTCATATTGTCAAATTCAGACACAAATTGAAGAAAGTGGGGAAAACAACTAGACCATTCAGGTATGACCTAAATCAAATCCCTATGATTATACAGCAGAAGTTACAAATAAATTTAAGGGACTAGATCTGATAGAGTACCTGATGAACTATGAACAGAGGTTCATGACATTGAAGAGGAGACAGGGATCAAGGCCAACCCCAGGAAAAAGAAATGCAAAAGAGCAAAATGGCTACCTGAGGAGGCTTTACAAATAGCTGTGAAAAGAAGAGAAGTGAAAAGCAACCCATTTGAATGCAGAGTTCCAAAGAATAGCAAAGAGAGATAAGAAAGCATTTCTCAGCAATCAATGCAAAGAAATACAGGAAAACAATAGAATGGGAAAGACTAGAGATCTCTTCAAGAAAATCAGAGATACCAGAGGAACATTTCATACAAAGATGGGCTTGATAAAGACAGAAATGGTATGGACCTGACACAAGTAGAAGCTATTAAGAGGTGGCAAGAATACATAGAAGAACTGCACAGAAAACATCTTCACGACCCAGATAATCATGATGGTGTGATCACTCACCTAGAGCCAGACATCCTGGAATGTGAAGTTAAGTGGGCCTTAGGAAGCATCACTATGAACAAAGCTAGTGGAGGTGATGGAATTACACTTGAGCTATTTCAAATCCTAAAAGGTGATGCTGTGAAAGTGCTGCGCTCAATATGTCAGAAAATCTGGAAAACTCAGCAGTGGCCACAGGACTGGAAAAGGTCTGTTTTCATTCCAATCCCAAACAAAGGCAATGCGACAGAACACTCGAACTACCACACAATTGCACTCATCTCACACGCTAGCAAAGTAATGCTCAAAATTCTTGAAGCCAGGCTTCAGCAATATGTGAACCATGAACTTCCAGATGTTCAAGCTGGTTTTAGAAAAGGCAGAGGAACCAGAGAGCAAATTGCCAACATCTGATGGATCATCAAAAAAAGCATGAATAACTGATACTCATTATGATTTAATTATTTAAGTAAATTTTTTTTTGGAGAGCAATTTGCAACATCTAGTTTTTTTTTTTATTTACATTATTGTGTTGGTTTTGCCATACATTGACATGAATCCACCATTGGTATACATGTGTTCCCCTTCCAGAATTCCCCTCCCACTTTAAGAGAATTATGTTTAGAATTACAGCTAAAAGCAACTATTTTCTAAATCATCTGAAATTGAGTAATTGGTGACATCAATTTTAAACCTGGAAAATCAAATAGCTCTAGTGTGAAATACTGTTTTTAGGTTAAGAGGAGGAGGTAAGAGAAATTTATTTTTCATAATGTATATTCTATTAGGAAATCTCCATCTAAAATCAAACTTTTTTTGCAGTCATCAACTACAATTGAGTTCTCATTATCTAAACATACACTGTTGTCTAAACATACACGGTTGTGCCTCTATGTGTTATGCATGTACATAGGAACACATATGTATAAATGATTTATATTACATAATTTAAAATAAAGTCTGATATAAAATTTACACTAATCTTCCCAATCAGAAATGTATCCATTTCTCTCCTCTACACTGAGTTTACCCATCAAAGTCGCACATATTTTATTTGTACTAAGTTTTTTTGATATATGTTTTATCCAGGAGAATTGTGTGTTCCTCTATAGTTACTGGGCTTCCCTGGTGTCTCGGATGGTAAAGAATCTGCCTGCAGTGCAGGGACACCTGAGTTCGATCCCTGGGTTGGGAAGATCCCCTGGAGAAGGGAATGACTACCCACTCCAGTATTCTTGGCTGGAAAATTCCATGGACAGAGGGGCCTGGCGGGCTATAACCCCTGTGGTCGCAAAGAACACTTTGACTTTCCACAACGCAGTTACTAGAAATTTCATATTTTATATTTTCAAGATATTTTCTCGATAACATGCAGACACTGTATTCTCTATATGAATATAATTCTGTATATGGATAGCTAAGACCTGTGTGTTTCTATGAAGATATTCAGTGTATCTTATCCTTACACCATACCTTATTTCAACTATCTTGGTGTCTTAATATCACATTTCTTCTTTCCAAAAGACCGATTTCCAAAAGATGGAAATCAATATAACATTAAACATTAAAAAGCTTTAAAGGTTAACTTACCCAGTCTCAGGGTAGTGAAGATCTTATCCGTGATATTCCAGAAGCTGGAAAAGAAAAAAAACAGTTTAAATAAATAAGTTTATATCCATGGTTATCTAGAGCAGAACATGAAAAAAAATCAAAAGCAAATGCTTTAGTTTACAAATTGCAATGCTAGTTGCAGATGAAGGATTATATTTAAAACTATCATAAAAAATGTTTAAATATTCACCAAAAAGAAAAAACACAAAAAGGAAAATAATACAGAGAAATTTCACTTAACAGACAATTTGCTAACTAATATTAAAATGTATTCAGAGTAACAATTAGTCATAGAAGTATACTGAGGATGAGATATCAATCACACCTATTATACTTACTGGGCAAAGTTGAAACAGAAAAGACTAGTAATGAGTAGGGGAATAAAGAACCATATGCATTCCATTGATAGCTGGTGCTTACTTGAAAGATTACTTTTATGGAAAGCTTACTTTTATGGAAATAATCTTGCAAAACATCCATTAAAATACAGAAAATCCTACAAAAACCCTCATACATATATACATACCATGTATCCATTATTTGGGATGTATTCGTAGAATTCAAAAGACAAAAATGCAATTATATGTACAATAATGATCAATGTGAAATTTTGAATAATCATTTAGAAAAGTGATTGAAAATAAATACCCATTAATACAGGGATGAGTGACTACATTATGTTATAACTATATTGTACACTGTAGTCCTTACATTAAAGCTCTAACAAGTGACTTGAATTTTTACGAGGAATGGCTTAGTGAGAAAAATAAGATAAAGAGAAGTGCTATAATCTAACCCATGCTGGTAATATATATTTTAAAACTAATAATGATGAAATTCTTGTGTGTATGTTTGTGGGCATCTTGAAAACATAAGATACTCTATGGATTCCACATAAAAGTATTAAAGTAAACTCAGTAAGGGGCTTACACAATCAGAGAAGCTGCTAGTACTTTATGAGCCTGAATCCCCTAGCTGGTGGTCCACAAACACTCAGGAGGAAGCAGCTGCGCATTTTATGCTTTTCTACAAGTCTTTCTACACCTGCATCTAAAGAATAATGGCCTCTGTTATTCTTCACTCTTCCAAATAGCATGCAAGGGCCTCTCACTGGTAGTCTCTTATCCAGATACTGTATGATAAATGCAGATCCGAGCTTCTCCCTTGGAATCAGCCATTGTAAGCACATAGAAAGAGCACAGAAAATAACCATCCAGACAGGGATAGTAGGGAATGGTGAATAAGAGAAGAGTCAAGAAAATAGAAAGAAATGTGAGATAGCTTAATATAAGGAAAAAAATGGGAGAAACTAAGATGGCGGAGGAATAGGACGGGGAGAACACTCTCTCCCCAACAAATATACCAAAAGAACTTTTAAAGGCCGAGCAAACTCCAAAAAACAGGAACTGAATGCTGGCAGAGGACATCGGGCATCTGGAGAGGCGACCCGTTGCCGACATGAGGAGTAACAGTGAGGAAACCTAGACTCACCCACCAGAAAACCACACAAGCCTTTCCATCCAGGAAACTTCGACAAACCACGCATCCAACCCCTCCCATAGAGAGGAATCCCCACAATAAAGGGACAACACAGCAAGATAAACAAGATGAAAAGGCAGAGAAATACCCAGCAAGTAAAGGAACAGGATAAATACCCCCTAGACCAAACAAAAGACGAAGAGATAGGAAGTCTACCTGACAAAGAATTCCGAATAATGATAGTGAAAATGATCCAAAACCTGGAAAATAAGTTGGAGTTGCAGCTCAATAACCTGCAGGCAAGGATTGAGAAGATGCAGGTAAGCTTTAACAAAGATTTAGAAGAAATGAAAAAGAGACAAAATACAATGAATAATGCAATAAATGAGATCAAAAACACTCTGGAGGGAACCAACAGTAGAATAACAGAGATAGAAGACAGAATAAGTGAGATAGAAGACAGAATGACAGAAATAAATGAAACAGAAAGGAAAAATGAAAAAAGAATTAAAAGAAATGAAGACAACCTTAGAGACCTCTGGGACAATATTAAACGCACCAATATTCGAATCATAGGAGTCCCAGAAGAAGAAGACAAAAAGAAAGACCATCAGAAAATTCTTGAAGAGATAATTGTAGAAAACTTCCCTAAATTGGGGAAGCAAATAGCCACTCAGGTCCAAGAAACACAGAGAATCCCAAATAGAATGAACCCCAAGCGGGACACCCCAAGACACATATTAATCAAATTGGCAAATATCAAATACAAAGACCAAATATTAAAAGCAGCAAGGGAGAAACAAAAGATAACTCACAAGAGGAATCCCATAAGGATAACAGCTGATCTCTCAACAGAAACGCTTCAGGCCAGAAGGGAATGGCAAAACATACTTAAAGTCATGGAAGAAAACAATCTACAACCCCGACTACTGTACCCAGCAAGGATCTCATTCAAATTTGAAGGAGAATTCAAAATTTTCTCAGACAAGCAGAAACTGAGAGAATTCAGCAACACCAAACCAGCCCTCCAACGAATTCTAAAGGAACTTGCCTAGATAGGAAACACCGATGGGATAGATAATCTGGAGCCCAAAACAATAAAATAAATGGCAGCGAGATCATACTTATCAATAATTACCTTAAATGTAAACGGGCTGAATGCCCCAACCAAAAGACAAAGATTGGCCGATTGGATACAGAAACAAGACCCCTATATATGTTGTCTACAAGATTTATTAATATATTTTTAATCAACAGAATTAGACTGAGTTTTAAGTATATCTAGTATAGTATCAGGTAAAACAAATGAATTTCATATAAATGTCTAGAGTATGAGTCTATTTAAAAAAAAAGACCACCACATTTTGAAAAATAAAACATGTGTTATGGTTGTGATTGCATCTATATGCATTTGTGTGTATGTGTGGGTGTGCGAGAGAGAGAGAGTAAGGAAGGTGTAGTAAGGTATAAATCCTGTAAACATATTAGTAATATTTTAAGGTACTAATTTGGTGATTTTAGCATCCTCTATCATGAAATAAGAAAACACTATACATTTACTATTAAACTTTTAGATTTGTGTTCTAATCACCAATAATAGAAAAGTCAGTATGAGTATCAAATATCAAAAGAAATTCTATAAATCTTTTAGTTTATCAACATATACAACATAGTACAAAGACTGTGACTACAACTGCTTTCTTTAATTAACTTTCTATAGGTCCTAGTCAATGTGACTTTTAAAAAAACTCATCGGAACTGAGGTTAACATACCCTTTTATAATATGTGCATTAATTTAAAATTTCATGCAGAATGTATAAATCTGACAGCTGAGACTGAAAAGAGATGGATTTTCAAAAACAGCTATGATAGACTTATTTTGATTTGAAAATTGATGATGTAATGTCCATTATCAAATCCCTTATGACTAAATGTCTTAAATCAAATCCCTTATGACTATACAGTGGAAGTGAGAAATGGATTTCAGGGGCTAGATCTGATAGAGTGCCTGATGAACTATGGACAGAGTTTCATGACATTGTACAGGAGACAGGAATCAAGACCATACCCAAGAAAAGAAATGCAAAACAGCAAAATGGCTGTTTGAGGAGGCCTTACAAGTAGCTGTGAAAAGAAGGGAAGCAAAAAGCAAAGCAGAAAAAAAAAAAAAAAAGGTATATCCATTTGAATGCAGAGTTCCAAAATATAGCAAGGAGAGATAAGAAAGCCTTTCTCAGTGATCAATGCAAAGAAATAGAGGGAAACAATAGAATGGGAAAGACTCGAGATCTCTTCAAGAAAATTAGAGATACCAAGGGAACATTTCATGCAAAGATGGGTTCAATAAAGGACAGAAATTATAGGGACCTAACAGAAGCAGAAGATATTAAGAAGAGGTGGCAAGAATACACATAGAACTATACAAAATAAGATTTTCATATTCCAGATAATCATGATGGTGTGATCTCTGACCTAGAGCCAGATATCCTGGAATGTGAAGTTAAGTGGGCCTTAGGAAGCATCACTACAAACAAAGCTAGTGGAGGTGATGGAATTCCACTTGAGCTATTTCAAATCCTAAAAGATGATGCTGTGAAAGTGCTGCACTCAGTATGTCAGCAAATTTGGAAAACTCAGCAGTGGCCACAGGACTGGAAAAGGTCTGTTTTCATTCCAATCCCAAACAAAGGCAATGCCAAAGAATGCTCAAACTACCGCACAATTGCACTCATCTCACACGCTAGCAAAGTAATGCTCAAAATTCTTGAAGCCAGGTTTTAGCAATACATGAACTGTGAACTTCCAGATGTTCAAGCTGGTTTTAGAAAAGTCAGAGGAACCAGAGATTAAAATGTCAACGTCTGTTGGATCATCAAAAAAGCAAGAGAGTTCCAGGAAATACATCTATTTCTGCTTTATTGACAATGCCAAAGCATTTGACTGTGTGGATCATAATAAACTGTGGAAAACTCTATGGGATTACCAGACCACTTGACCTGCCTCTTGAGAAACCTGTATGCAGGTCAGGAAGCAACTGCTAGAACTGGACATAGAACAACAGACTGGTTCCAACTAAGAAAATGAGTACTTCAAGACTGTATATTGTCACCCAGCTTATTTAACTTATATGCAGAGTACATCATGAGAAATACTGGGCTGGAGGAAGCTGGAATTAAGGTTGCCTGGAGAAATATCAATAACCTCAGATAGGCAGATGACACCACTCTTATGGTAGAATGTGAAGATGAACTAAAGAGCCTCTTGATGAAAGTGAAAGAGGAGAGTGAAAAAGTGGGCTTAAAGCTCAACATTAAGAAAACGAAGATCATGGCATCTGGTCCCATCATTCTGTGGCAAATAGATGGGGAAACAGTGGAAACATTGGCTGAGTTTATTTTTCTGGGCTCCCAAATTACTACAGATGGTGATTGCAGCCATGGAATTAAAAGATGTTTACTCCTTGGAAGGGACATTATAACCAACCTAGACAGCATACTAAAAAGCAGAGACATTACTTTGCTAACAAAGGTCCATCTAGTCAAGGCTATGGTTTTTCCAGTAGTCATGTATGGATGTGAGAATTGAACTATAAAGAAAGCCGAGTGCCGAAGAATGGATGCTTTTGAATTGTGGTGTTGGAGAAGACTCTTGAGAGTCTCTTGGACTGCAAGGAGATCCAACCAGTCCATTCTAAAGGAGATCAGTCCTGGGTGTTCATTGGAAGGACTGATGTTGAAACTGAAGCTCCAATACTTTGGCCACCTTATGCAAAGAGCTGACTCATTTGAAAAGAGCCTGATGCTGGGAAAGATTAACAGCAGGAGAAGGCGACAATAGAGGATGAGATGGTTGGATGGCATTTCCGTCTCAATGGACATGGGTTTGGGTGGACTTGAGGTGTTGATGATGGACAGGGTGTCCTGGCATCCTGCGGTTCATGGGGTCACAAAAAGTCAAGACAAGACTGAGCGACTGAACTGAACTGAATGTCCATTTAAACTGATGAAGACAGCTGAGCCAGGTGTCCCTAAGAATTAATACTGCAGCCACAGAAAAGTATAAATGAACCTCGGGAGTGAAGCACCATGGCAGCCATTACTATTCACTCAAGTTTCAGAGAAAATGTGGTGTAATCCAACTTTTTGCAACTAAGCAAGTTCTGAAACCCCTTTTGTGAATATATTTTATCCAACTGAAAGTCACAAAATGTCTTCACTGAATGCGTCTGTGTTTCAAAATGATGACCATTTTTATATACTTCATGCATCATTAATTGATACATATCCATGCACATATATTTTAAATTTTATATGTAATTACATAGTTACATATATGAAATCATATGTAAAATTTATAACAAATAACTTATCATTTATTTTTAAAGGAAATATCTTGTATTGTTACACCACAGATCCTACTCACTTTTATTCAGCCATTCCATATATATGTGGTCTATATATGTCTACATGTGTGCGCATGTATGCAATATGGTATTAACCCATTTATCTCAATAAACTATAATTTAATTTCAAAAACTCAAAGAATAAAATTTTTGCTGTACTAGTATTTAATATAAATCTGTGCTGTATAAAGTAGAAATAAACATATTCTCCTAATTTCAGCATCTGCTTCATATAATAATCAGAAACACAAACATTGCAATTTTCATTTTCTACATACATGCAATACTCTATTATGAAGTGTTGATTCAAATAAAATAATAAAAATTAAGCAAATGTTTGTATTTTACAAGAAGTAACATTGAGAAACTTAATAACTATCGTAATACTGAGAATAAAAATCTGAAGGACTAAAGAAAGTTTAATCCTCTTGCATATATTTAAATAAAAAACACAACAAGTTGATCAAAACCCAGAACTCAGGGGAAGAAAAGGCTCATAGTGTTACTGTTGATTAAAATTATGTCAAATGCTACTAAAATACAAGTATATGAAATGACAATCAATTTGAAATATCCAGATAAGACACTTCACACATGAAAGTCATAAAACAGTGTTCATCTCTATATTTTTATGTTAATTTGAGTTCAAATGGAGTTCAAAAGAAAGTGATTTATGAACATAAGAAGATATTTGCCTCAGAAAGATTTTAAATAAGTTTTCAAGCCTGGGGAACTGCTGTTTATTAGATTAATGGTAAGTTTTTGTCACTGAGTAAACAAGCAGGTGTTCATTTACTTTTGTTGATATTTTTTAAAATGATATTTCCTTGTGAAACTACTGGAAAAGGACTACTGATCCAAGATATTAAAGCATCTGTATTATTTTTTGTAGTCTCTTTTATTACAGTCACCTGAATGCTTCTTTCTCTGTTTTCTTGCATTTCAAAATACTGTTAGTAATGTCCAACACTTTGCAACCCCATGGAGTGTAGTCAACCATGCTCTATTCCTAAATAATTATAAAATTATAAAAAATTTCAACCATCTATGCACATATTAATTTACTGGCTTTGCCAAAATGTTCATTCCGTTTTTTCCATAAGATAATTTTAGTAGAGCTTAGTTGTCTTAATTTCATCCAAAACTATTTTGTTAGACTGTATTGTGACAGCTGTCATATCAGTGAGCATTTTTTAGAAAAAATCAAAATTGGTGGACTTTGGTGTTGCTATTTTTATATTGAAGTCAAAAAAAGGAAAGCAACATTTTAGGCATATGTTTTATTACTTGACCAGACATTTCACCTTCCCATGGCCATTCTCTTAATGGAAAAGATTCAAATCTCATGGAAGACTGTAAAATATACCTAGAATAGTTCTTTGCTCAAAAAGCTTAAAAATTTTTTGTGAAGGTGGAAATATGAAGTTGCCTGAAAAATGGCATAGAAACAAAATTATATACATATTATTCAATAAAGTTCTAGGTGAAAATGAATAATTTGTCTTATTTTTACTTAAAAACTGAAAGAACATTTTTGCCACCAGTTGAGTTCAATCGCTCAGTCACGTCCAACTCCGTGATCCTATGGACTGCTGCATGCCAGGCCTCCCTGTTCATCAATTCCCAGAACTTGCTCAAATTCATGTCTATTGAATCAGTGATCCCATCCAGTCATCTCAGCCTCTGTCATCTCCTTCTCCTCCTGCCTTTAATCTTTCCTAACATCAGGGTCTTTTCCAATGAGTCAGTTCTTTGCATCAGGTAGCCAAAGTATTGGAGTTTCACCTTCGTCATCAGTCCTTCCAATGGATATTAAGGACTGATTTCCTTTAGGATGGACTGGTTGGATCTTCTTGTAGTCCATGGGACTCTCAAGTGTCTTCAACACCATAGCTCAAAAGCATCAGTTCTTGGCACTCACCCTTCCTTATGGTCCAACTCTCACATCCATACATGACTACTGGAAAAACCATAGCTTTGACTAGATGGACCTTCTTTTGCAAAGTAATGTCTCTGCTTTCAATATGCTGTCTACGTTTGTCATAGCTTTTCTTCCAAGGAGCAAGCATCTTTTAATTTCATGGCTGCAGTCACCATCCACATTTTGGAACCAAAAAAAGTAAAGTCTGCCACCGTTTCCATTGTTTCCCCATCTATTTGCCATGAAGTGATGGAACCAGATGCCAAGATCTTAGTTTTTTGAAATGTTGAGTTTTAAGTCAAATTTTTCATTCTCCTCTTTTACTTTCATTATGAGACTCTTTAGTTCTCCCTCACTTTCTGCCATAAGGGTGGTGTTGTCTGTGTATCTGAGGTTATTGATATTTCTCCCAGCAATCTTGATTCCAGCTTGTGCTTCCTCCAGTCTGGCATTTTGCATGATGTACTCTGCATATATGTTAAATAAGCAAGGTGACAATATAGAGCCTTGATGTACTCCTTTCCCAATTTGGAACTAGTCTGTTGTTCCATGTCTGGTTCTAACTGTTGCTTCTTGACCTGCATACAGATTTCTCAGGAGGCAGGTAAGGTGGTCTCAGACCACCTTACTATATATAACTATAAATGTGTTACCTTTTTCTCCTTTTATAAGGGAGACAGAATGAAATGTCGGGAAAATATGGAGGATGGGCTCATGCTGCCACAGAAAAGGTGAGCCACAGTGTCAGGGACAGATGGCAGGTACAGAAGGGAGACCTGACATGTTTGGTCAAAGAGTAGGCGCTCACTGGTATGATTAACTGAGTTCTGTTTTAGCAAAAGGAGAAAAGGAGAAGTTGTGTTACAGGACCAGAGTAGTTGGGCTAGAAGATAACTTGGATGTCCTTTTCTTTTAAGCACATCGTTAGGGCTAAGAAGTTTGTGTTCTGGTCTTGGTTCTGATACAAACTGACTCTGTGACTCTGAGCAAGTCAGTTCTGGCCTCTGGGCCTCAGTTTTCTTATTGACAAGGAGACAAGTCTCAGCTCCTTGGTCCTTGAAGACCCCTCTGATAGGCAGGAAGTTAGCTGAGAGCATGAGAGGTGACCCCTTCAGGTAACTGTCCAATAGCTGCCTAATCCCACCAAGCAATTTACCAGCCCTGCTCCTAATACTTCCACCAGTTCTCTAAAAATAATCAGGAGGGCCATAAAAACTCCTCACCAGACAAGTGGTTGGACTTCCCCTATTCCAGTACGTGCAAACACCTTACACTGTCCTGTGCTGAGTCACTCAATTGTGTCTGACTCTTTGTGACCCCATGGTCTGGAGCCCACCAGGCTCCTCTGTTCATGCGGATTCTCCAGGCAAGAGTACTAGAGTGGGTTGCCATGCTCTCCTCCAGGAGATCTTCCCTACTCAGGGGTAGAACCCAGGTCTCGCACATTACAGGCGGATTCTGTAAATTCTGCTAAAACAGTCTGAGCCAACAGGGAAGCCCATGAATAATGGAGTAGGTAGCCTATCACTTTTCCAGGGGACACCTTATACTACCCTCTACTAAGGTAATCTTTGGCTGCCATTGGACTCAACTGTTCATAAATATTCCATGAATATATCTAATTATAACAGACTGAATTATGAGAAGAACATATGAGGTAGAGCATCTTGTTACATAACCTATAGCTGTCAATCAATGACCCCTTGGATTATGCAAATGACCCTGCCTTAAAAACTCTGTACCTACCTTCCAGGCCATTTGCCTCCCTGGGCATGGTCCACCTCTCTCTAGAGGTGTTCTATTCTTTCTTTTTGTGTGATCACTCAGTCTGTCTAATTTTTGTGATCTGTTATTTCTTTACTTACTGTTAATAAACTTTCTTGCAACAGGTAAGACCTTAGATTCTTCTCTGGGTCCTTACCAAGAACTGAGGCCCACAGGATGAAGGGCCTCCGTATTTCCTTCCACTAACACCTCTGGTTAAGACCACACTCCCAAAGATGGCAGTATTTGCACTGACTAATACTTTTCAACTTTCTGTCTTTTTGACTAGATCTGATGATTGTAGTAGAGACTGGATACTCACACAAAAAATTCTTACAAACAGAAACTTCACATAGGTACCACTGGCCCACCTCAAACAAACAAAAAGCTGAGATAATAAACACAAAAATAATAAAATAATTCCCTTACTAAAACTGTGGGAGAAATAAGGGAATCAGCAAGGAAATAGATATGGTGAAATGTCTAAGCATTGACAATTGATTTATCATTTTTAATAGGCTAAATTAGTAAGGATAAGGATATTTTCAAGGCAGTACCCCACAGGCACACAAAGGCACTGCTCCACAGTGAAATAATGTGTGAGCAAATACATTTTCCTAGAAACAACTTAGACACTGAAGTTCATGAAATGCAATGTTTTAATATGTATGTTTATATGTTATGAAGACCTAAAGACATTTCTATTCCTATTAAAAAGAAAATAATACATTTCAGTATAAAATGTATAACACCAGTTGGGTTTTTCCAATAAATATTCTGCTATATTCCTCTATATTCCTGTCAGCACATCATTCTTTTTTCATGATAACCAACTCCTTTCACGTTCTTCACTTGGTTCTATCTCATTATATCCTAAGATTTTGGCTTCTTTTTCTTTCAAGTACATTCTTTTATTTGGCAAACCACCCAAAATGAGGTCACTAAGGAGGTTGTTTTCAGTGATATTATTTGCAATCCAGTTTGCAGAGCTGAATGGATTCTCTCCTACCCTTCAATAGCATTTCTCATACTTTTATAACTGACACAAAGCTCAAATCTACTAAAGAATCCTCAGTGAGTACCTATGGAGAAACAAGGAAGGGAGAAATTTAGAAAACTGATTATTCACCAGTTTGGTTGCAGATTTGGAACCAAATCTAGAGGGAAGGGTTCCAAATCCCACATAGAAACATAAATGTTATTTTCTGTTCAGTAATATGTAAATGTTTTCACTCAGACATTTCAAAAGACAACACAAAGCAATCAACTCTACTGGTAAAGGTATTGCAATATGTGTTCCTTCATTCTACCTGTAAATATTTCATGTTAGACTAAATTTTTAGGGTGAAGGCTGTAAGTACAATATTTTACAATTTCCCCTGTTTTTCTTTGCATCATAAAATGAATTCTGATAACCCACTTCAAATTTTACCTTTTTTAAAAACTCCAATTTAATTTAATGTCACTCTTCTTGTTTCTAATATAATAGGCAGATATTAACAGGAGTGATTCCAGGGTCAAGAATCCAGAAACAAAAATGAAATTAAGAAAAAGAATTGGGAAATTATGTGGGAAAAAGTGGGTAGATAGGACAACAAGAAGCCCTGCTTCACTCCTTGTATTAAAAATAAAGCCAAATGTGTCAAAGCTTTAACATAAGTAACCAAAAAAATTACAAGAAGAAAAAATACGGAAGTTTAAAAAAAACAGAAACCTTTGAGTTGGGAGAAGTTTTCTAAACTAGTCATAAAGAAGCATAGGCCATTAAAGGAAAAAAAAATGCATTCTGAATATATTGCATTTTTATATATAAAATTCATATAAAATTAAAATGCAAAGGACAAAGTGATAACTGTATTTATAATATATGTGATTAGTGAAAAATTATATTGTTCATACATAAGGAAGGTTTACAAATCAGCAAGCAGAAGAGAAAGGTAGGTAAACAATGAATAATTGGTTATAGGCCTGTTTAAATACAACGTGTGAAATAAGTCTAAATCTATACAGACAGAATACATTTAGAAGTCCTTCTTTATGATGATATATCTTCTCCTACAGTCAATTACAGGACTCCCCATGTGGTGCTAGTGGTAAAGTACCTGCAGGGCAATTCAGGAGACATAAGAGATGGACCCTAGGTAGGGAAATTCCCCTCGAGGAGGGCATGACAACCCACTCCAGTATTCTTGCCTAGAGAATCCCATGGACAGAGGACATGGCAGGCTACAATCCATAGGATTGCACAAAATAGGACATGACTGGAGCAACTTAGCATGCATGCACAACTAATTACAGTAGATAGGGTATTAGGTTGTATATATCCATAAGTAGATTTCTTTTTAATATTATACTATTCTCTCTGCTACTCTTCATTCACTTATTCACTCAACAAACATTAACAGCACAGCCAGTTTACCAGACACAGTTCTGGCAACTGAGAACACTATAGTAAGTTCCTGCTCTCAGAGCTTGCATTCTAAAGGAGAAACAAGCAAAACCAACAGACAGAAACCAAAAATGCAATAAAATGCAAGAGTTATCATAGATTCATAGCTCTTACATGAGCAACATTAAATAAGTAATTCATAACATTAAATTAAAAAAAAACAAAAATCATGACAGGAGGGTTATTTTGGATAGGAAAGGCAGAGAAGACATCTCTAAGGAGTTGCATAACAGATCAGAGACTTGAATAACGTAAGCAGTCATACTGTAAAATATGTGAAAGAACTATATCACAGAAAACAAAAACTAGAACCCTCTAAACTTGTGTTTGTTGGTAAGTTAGAAGGACAATAAAGATGTTGATTAGACTGAAAGAGAACGACTGAAGAAAACAGGGTAGAAAATGACATGAGATAAGTATCCAGAGTAAAATCCTATGGGAGTAACAGGGATTAATTTTTTTAGCTTTGTCAACAAAAGATCAAAGTGTGTGACTGAGTGAGAGGGAGAGGGGAAGAGAGATCACTTAAGTATCACTCCAAGCATTTTGGAGTGATGGAATAAATAGTGGATTAGATTTCTTGCTGAAATCAGCAATGACAGGGGATAAGAGAGTTTGTAGAGGATAATTAATTAAAAGTTTTTTGATGTGGCTCCTATTAGATAGTTGATGTTTTATGAGCAGGGGATCAAAATAAAATCTGGTGAGACTTAAGGGCTGGAAGTACACATGTGAGAGTCATTAGAAAATCGGGAGTGTTTAGAACATGGAAACTAAAGAGATCACCTTGAGAATAGAGAAGTCCTGAGGACTGTCTTGAGTCACTTAAATATCCAGAGGCCCTGCATTGAAAAATATCAGCAAAACAAACTGAAAAGGAGTACCCAGTGAAGGAAAAGGTGAAAAAAGTGTAACTAACTTGTCCCAGCAGTGATGAGGAAGAATGTAATTACCTCTCTCAGTGCTGGTGTGTTTTTACGGTATAATTTCTTATAATCCATGATATTTGTTATACCAACCTAACTATAATACATGTTTACTTTATTCTTTCTTTCTCATATCCTTCTGAGAATTAATTTTCCATATATTTTAATTTAGTCTTTTGAGAAAATGTACGACTCTTTTCACCAAAGTTCACAACTGGTAAAGCTAGGAATGTTTCTACCAGTTGTGATCTTAACATTTTTTATGTACCTGAATGAATTTTTAGAATATCTATCCAGTTAATTGGTTCTAAAAATCCTTTGATAATAATTTAAAATAATTATTTGATATTGCGGGTTTCTTCAGGTCTAATTCATGTAGAACAACAACATATGCATAATTTACTTGCAAATATTATATTTCTTCTCAATTAGATAACAGTTTTTAAACTGTATTTTTATCACTGTCAGTTTTCCTGTATAATACAGAATTTTAACCATAATCTTTTGTATTGATAGCATGACTAACATAGTATTGGGCTTCCCTAGAGATACAGACACAGTAAAGAATCTGCCTGCAATGCAGGAGACCCAGGTTTCGATCCCTGGGTCAGGAAGATCTGCTGGAGAAAAGAACGGCTACCCATTCCAGAATTCTTGCCTGGAGAATTCCATGGACAGGGGAACTTGGTGGGCTACAATCCATGGGATCACAGAGTTAGACGCAACTGGGCCATTAACACTTTCATTTTTTCACTTCACTTTCACCATGGTGTTACTCTAAAACTACAGTCATGAAAAATATATTCCTAATAATAAAAAATATAAGTAAAAAAATATATGCATACCTGGGACATTGGCCTCTGAGTTTTACAGTTAATACACCTGTGAGGTATGATAATTCATATACTTTCTAGTTCTATGAAATCTTCCATCCTTGAGTAACTCTTGATGTAATACAGAAATTAATAATCAATGATGCATTCTCCAAAGGATAGGTCTGTTACAAAACAGTATCTTTTCTCATGATGTCACATCAGTCTCATTTTCTTAATCAACCTATGGAACTAAAACACTTTCCATATCATCTACTCTGAAGTATTTAATGAAAGTAAGTGTTTTCCTTTAAAAATAAAAAATAAATTTGACTTATGTAATGCAACAATAACTATTTCCCTTTAAATATTGAGATAGTCAAATTAAGTCAGCCTTAAGAACTTCTGTACATATAAAGAACTTGAACACTGACAATTTGGGGTGATACCTTGGTAAAAAGAATATGAAAACAAACAGCAAAACCATGGGCACTGTAATTAGGTATAAATATCACATCTTAATTCTATTTCCCTCCCCAAGCAAACAGTTTTTATCATTTCTTGTCAGATAAGGAGCCAAATAATCCACTCTTGGAATTCTGTATTTTCTCCTCCAATCACTCAAACTTGTTGGGTACTTAAAGTATTAAGTAGTGAAAGTGAAAGTCATTCAGTCATGTCTGACTCTTTGCAACCCCGTGGACTATACAGTCCATGGAATTCTCCAGGCCAGAATACTGGAGTGGGTAGCCAGCCATTCCCTTCTCCAGGGGATCTTCCCAAGCCAGGGATAGCACCCAGGGCTCCCACATGTCAGCTGATTCTTTACCAGCTGAGCTATGAGGGAAGCCCAAGAATACTGGAGTGGGTAGCCTTCTCCTTTCTCCAGCAGATCTTCCTGACCCAGGAATTGAATCGGGGTCTCCTGCATTTCAGGCGATTTCTTTACCAACTAAGCTATCTGGGAAGCCCTAGTTAGTAGTGAGCGAGTACAAAACAGTCCAGTTGTTTCCTGCTGCTGCTCCTTACTATTTCGATTGAGGAGTGGCCTCATAAAGTCCTAGTGTGTGCTTTCCAGAGGAGAATGCAGACTATCACAAGAAGTTGAGCAGTCACACTCAATTTTCAGCAAGGTGCTAGAAACTCTGAATTCTCAGGACAATCCTATTACCCCTCACTTCTAGTACTGCGCATAGCATTCAACAAGGCATATGCAAGCTTAGAACTAAACTTTATCTTCCTGACTCCACCCCTGACCTGCCTTTTCTTAGAACACTAACGTTATAAAACTTAAAGCTGTAAATTCTCTCATTGTCCCTTTGAAACATAAGTTTTTCTCCCAGTCTCTCATGAGTTTTTCAACCCACAGCTGTCTTTCTCTAAGATGTGAGCTGTCCCTTGAAATACAATCATCAAGTGGAATCTAATAAGAAATAATATAAGTGAATTTATGTACAAATAGAAACACATTCACAGATCTCAAATCAAATTTATTTTTACCAAACTGTAAATGTGGGGGAAGAGATAAATTTGAAGACTGGGATTAACATATAAACAATACTATACATAAAATAGATAATAAGAACCTACTATACATTTATGTATATTTATATCCATTATTTTTTCAGATTTTTCCCATATAGGTTATTACAGAAAATCAATTAGAGTTCCTTGTGGGAAAAATCTGAAAAAAGAATATACATAAATGTATATTTATATATTCACTTCATTGTACACCTGAAACTAACACAACATTGTAAATCATCTATATTCCAATAAAAATTAAAAAAAAAAAGACAGATAGTACCCCTCCTAAGCTCTGAGGAAGAGTGTTAGTCTAACTTCAATATGCAAACATTAGCAAGCAGTAGGTTTAATCCCATTCAACAACCTCTTCCCCAGTGTCCTCCAATAATCTTTCACCTGTTCATCTAGGGCTGAAAAACTTTCCTGACCTTTGTTGCAACAAAGTTGCATTCAATCTGTCTCCTTCTATCATAGTAATGTTGATAAAAATCTTCCTTGTCTATGTAACCTACCCAGTACAGTTTCTCTCTGATGGTATCCAAATTATTTCAATCCTCTTTTCATTTTCTTTTTCTCTTATTTCCCTCCTGCTAGCAATTTAAACAATTTCTCTCTTTGATTCTCAGAATACAAAATGTCTCAAAGCTTCTTTCCAGGCTCATGAAAAAGACACACACAACATACTTACATACACACACCTCTTCACAAGCGTAACGCCAATGATTATGTCCAGAGAGTCAGGAAATTTAGAGCTCTTACACAAGCAATTATAGTGATATAGTGCTTTAATGTGATATACATGGCCTGGAATAACCAATTTTAGAATGTGGTTGTTCCAGAAAGCTAACACAAAATAACAGTGAAAAAAATAAAATCCATATACTCAACTAACTGAAATGGTATGTTTTTTTCACTTAAATTATTGGTAGCAAGCAACCATTCCTTTAATAAAACTGCAAAAGTGTGATTCTTTGCAGTAGTTAAGTATATTACCTTCTGATTAATTGCTCAATACAGTTTCTGAAAAGTTATTTTTGCAACAACTCATGAAATATTTTAAGATTCCTGATGGAAATAGCTTTAGAGGGAAAATGTTAAATGACTCCTTAATTGAAAATCAAAGTGTCCATCATCCCATGATCTCAGGAGCTTTAAGTCCTGTTGCTTGTGAAATAGCTGGACTTCTATTTTTCTATTTGCAGAACTATAAATAACAAACTAGATATTAAAAAAAAAAAACTACTGCAACAGTTAAAACAACTGACTTAAGTATGTACCCAAACTTATGAAAATATTTTCAAGAAACCACATTGAAGAGAAGCTGAAAATTAGAACAAGAGGTAAATGACCACTGTAGTTGTCTTGAGGGGATCTTACCTATCTTCAGAATCAAGGAACTTATAATTTATTGGGTCAGTAGCACATGAAATAACACTGTGGGCAGGTCTTGACCTGGAGAATTGAGGCCTAGACACCACTCCTACCCCCATTACATACACCAAAACAGACATAAAGTGCCATAACTCAGGGACCTGAAGCAAATCTCCCATGTTGTCAGAGGAAGGAATAAGGATGTGTCTATGGTTTGGCTTGAGCTTTGGAGGTATGATTCTACACTGAAATTTATAATCATAGGCTCATTTTTAAAAGAACTTCAGTTCATAATTCCTGAATAACCCAGAAATATACAAGCCATGGAAATTAACATTATTTTCTGGGTATTAAGAACACTGGAGTTGCTCAAACAATAAACAAAAGTTTATGGAGCGAACTACCTTAAGTCCAAGACAAACTGTATTTCCACAGATAACATAATATGTATCTGCTCAGCTGTGTCCAACTCTTTGAAACTCCCTGGACTGAAGACCACCAGGCTCCTCTGTCCATAAGGATTTTCCGGGCAAGTTTACTGGAGTGGGTTGCCATGCCTTTCTCAAGGGAGTCTTCCTGACTCAGGGATCTAACCTACGTCTCTTGTGTTTCCTGTATTGGCAGGTGGATTCTTTATCACTATGCCAATTGGGCTTCCAAGCATAATACTGATCTCACCAAATTAATAAATTTAATAAAGAAATAAGTCAATCTTCCCTTTGGTTCAGTTGGTAAAGAATCTGTCTGCAATGCAGGAGACCTGGGTTCACTCCCTGGGTTGGGTAGATTCCCTGGAGAAGGGAAAGGCTACCCACTCCAGTATTCTGGCCTGGAGAATTCCATGTAAAGTCCATGGGGTCACAAATAGTCAGACACGACTGAGCAACTTTCACTTTCACTTCAAGTCAACCTAAGTGAGAATCACCAGAAAAACAATCTGTGGATTTGGACCCCTGGACATTAAGATATAACTACAACATGATTAAAATTTAAACATTAGAAAAGAACTTTCTATTAAACTAGTAGAAAGAGTTCTATAAAAACATAATTTTAGCCATTTTTATATCTTCTTTGGAGAAATGTCTGTTAAGTTCTTT
>ML663566.1:12065570-12239607 GCA_007570785.1 Antilocapra americana | reverse complement strand
AACTGGAGCCCATTATCCAGAGTGAAGTAAGCCAGAAGCAAAAACAACAATACAGTATATTAACACATATATATGGAATTTAGAAAGACAGTAATGAGAACCCAACATGGGAGACAACAAAAGGAACGCAGATGTATAGAATAGACTTGTGGACTTTGTGGATGAGGGTAAGGGTGGGATGATATGGGAGAAGGGCATTGAAGCATGTTAATTGTCATGTGTCTAATCAATCGCCAGCCCAGGATTGATGCTCGGGACTGGTGCAGCGAGATTTCCCGGGGGAGAGGGAGGAGGGAGGGGGGACCCGGAGGGGAAGCATATGTAAACCCATGGTGATATCATGACAATGTATGGCAAAAACAATAATAAAAATAAATAAATAAAAAAGAAAAAAAAGAAGATGGAAAGGGAAAAAAAAAAACAAACAACAACAACAAAAAAAAACATAATTTTAGGAAATATAAAGATTGGAACAAAAGTTTAGTTGCATGGATAATTAGAAATTAAATTTTGCTGAAGGAAATGCTAGATAATTGGAAGATATATGAATTAATCAGAAACAAAGAGGGCACAGAGAAAAAAGTACTAAAGGTATTAAAGGTGGTGTAGTATGTCCAGAGATAAAATTAGTAAATTCCATAATATATCCTATAGAATTATCAGAAGATGACAATAAATGCCAGAATAAGAGGTAATGTTAAAGAATTTTTTAAAAAGTTAACTAAAAGCATTTTCCTCTGATTCAGGAATTAACATTAATAACAAATATAATTGTAAAGAAGCAGAAAGAAGGAAGCAACCAAATATAACTGAAAAACAACCAAAACAACTATTAACAGAAAAGAAGTATTAGTCACTCAGTTGTGTCTGACTTTGATTCCATGGACTGCAGCCCTCCAGGTTCCTCGGTCCATGGAATTCTCGAGGCAAGAATACTAGAGTGGGTTGCCATTTCCTGCTCCTGGGGATCTTCGGACCCAGGGATTGAACCCAGGTCTCCTGAATTGCTGGCAATTTCTTTACCATTTGAGCCACCAGGGAAACCCAACAGGAAAGAAAGGCTACTTTAAATTATGACAGGTTAATAGTTCACACAGAAAAAGATAAAAATAACCCCAAAGACTTGAGGAAATACTCTGGATTATTTATTTACTTTTTCACCACAAGGCATGAAGGATCTTAGTTCCCTGACCAGGTACTGAATCCATGGCCCATGCAGTGGAAGCCTGGAGTCCTAACCACTGGACCACCAGGGAATTCCCAACGCTGTTGATTTTTTTGAACCTATAGGGGACATGCTCATATTCTATCCAGATTCCACTTTACAAATGATTTTTAACTTCCCTCGCTGCAAATGCTCTCAGCAGACAGACTGCAATTATCAGCCCTTCTCAGGAATTACCCGGAGAAGGCAATGGCAACCCACTCCAGCGTTCTTACCTGGAGAATCCCAGGGATGGCGGAGATTCTATGGGGTCTGCCGTCTATGGGGCCGCACAGAGTCGGATACGACTGAAGTGACTTAGCAGCAGAAGCATGAATTACCCTCACTGTGGAGAGCTGCCTCCATTCAAATCAGCAGCCCTTCCTTGAGGCAGATGGGATCCAAAGACTGATGTATAAGTGGAAGGGAGGCTCAGCTGCCTTATCTCAACTCAGAGTAACAGTGAAGGTCCATCCTATAGCTTCAGAGCTCCAAGGATTCAATGGTGGCCATATTTGAAACTGTAGTTCAACCTAGTAAGCATCTTTGCCTGACACAGCTTTTCCCCCTTCCCTGGTGCTTCCTAAAATCCATTTGCATTAAAAATATTGATTTTATATTATGCCCCAAGGAATTCAGCAAGTCATATAACCAAAAAGAAAATAAGCAAATAAATGATAATTCACACTGAAGTTATAGGCCAATAAACAAATAATAAACCTACAGAACTTTCCACTGACAGATGGTAAGTTCCCAACAACAAAAAAGCATAAAGAAAATTCTTTAGAAAGAAAGAAAATGAACCCAGGATCAGAGATTCAAGAAGGAAATTTGAACAAAGAATTTGGTAATCAAATATTTATCACTGATTGACAGCATAAACAAGAACATAAATAATGAATGATTTCGGTAGAAAATAAAACAAGTTGGAATTAAAATACTGGACAATAACAATATGTATAATATAAAGGGATCTTAGGAAACACATTTTTCTAAGGTCCTGGTAATATAAGGGATTAGAATGAGAGCAGCAACAAGAGTTAGTAATAAAGACAGCAACAGACTATTACAATTTTATATAAATGAATTTGGGAATGTCGATAATTTAGACAACAACCTAATTAAAGAAACTCTACCTAATTGTTTCAAAAAGACACAGAACAGTAAATTGACTCATTACTGTTCATGCTATGGTATAACCTTGATTAAAAATGATTGATTGTGTTAGTATACAGAAGAAAATTACAACCTGAAGTATAAAAAAATGGAAAATTACTAAGCAAAATATATATCAACCAATTCTGACAGTGCTCAGACACTTCTAGCAACATTGCTTAGTCCAGAAATGTAAGATATATTAATATGAAGACATACATTCAAAACATTCACAGATCAGAAAGTAAAAACATACTACACTAGATATAGAAAGCAGCATACAAAATTCAACATAAATTCATGAATAACAAAACAACCACACCACCACCAGCTTTAAATAAGTATCTTCAGTAAGATGCCACTATATAGCCACTCGGATGTGTACAATCAAAAAGAGATCATAAAAAGTGTTTATGAGGGTTTGGAGAAACTGAAGCTCTCATAACGTTGCTCATGGAAATGTAAGATGATGCAGCCACCTTGAAAAACAGTTTGATGATTTGTGAAAAAGTTAACAATAAACTTAAAATATAACATCATCAATTTCACTGTTAGGAATCCAGCCAAGCGGAAGCACATGCCCACAGAAAGGCACAGATATGCACTATCTGACAAAACTATTCATCAGTTCCAAAAAACATGAATAACTGAAATGTCCATCAATGGATTAACAAAATGTGGTATATCCATGCAAAAAATACTGTTGAGCAATTTAAAATTATAAAGTACTAATGCATGGTACAAGACAGATAATTGCAGAAAGATTATGCTAAGTAAAAAAGTCAAACATAAAAATTACATATTACATGAATTTTCCAGAAAAGGTAAATTTTAGAGAGAGAAGATTAATGTTTGCCTAGGAAAGGTGTGGGAGCAGGGCCTTTTACAGGTGATGGAAATATTAGAACACTAGCTTAATATATTAAGAAAACTCAAGTAAACTATTTGCAGGAGATTTATTAAATCAGTGGTTTCCCTACTTAGTCAGTTCAATTCAGCCACTCAGTTGCGTCCGACTCTTTGTGACCCCATGGACTGCAGCATGCCAGGGTTCCCTGCCCATCACCAACTCCCAGCACTTGCTCAGACTTATGTCCCTCCAGTCAGTGATGCCATCCAACCATCTCAGCCTCTGTTGTCCCCTTCTCTTCCTACTTCAATCTTTCCCAGCATCAGAGTCTTTTCCAATGTGTCAGTTCTCATCAGGTGGCTAAAGTACTGGAGTTTCAGCTTCAGCATCCGTCCTTCCAATGAACATTCAGGACTGATTTCCTTTAGGATGGACTGGTTGGATCTCCTTGCAGTCCAAGGGACTCTCTCAAGAGTCTTCTCCAACACCACAGTTCAAAATCATCAGTTCTTCGGCACTCAGCTCTCTTTATAGTTCAACTCTCACATCCATGCATGACCACTGTAAAAACCATAGCCTTGACTAGATGGACCTTTGTCAGCAAAGTAATGTCTCTGCTTTTAAATATGCTGTCTAGGTTGGTCATAGCTTTTCTTCCAAGGAGCGAGCATCTTTTAATTTTATGGCTGCGTTCACCATCTGCAGTGATTTTGGAGCCTCAAAAAATAAAGTCTCTCATTGTTTCCATTATTTCCCCATCTATTTGCCATGAAATAATGAGACCAGATGCCATAATATTAGTTTTTTGAAAGTTGGTTTTAAGTCAACTTTTTCACTCTCCTCTTTCACTTTAATCAAGAGGCTCTTTAATTCTTCTTTGCTTTCTACCATAAGGGTGGTGTCATCTGCATAGCTGAGGTTATTGATATTTCTCTCAGCAGTCTTGATTCCAGCTTGTGCTTCCTCTAGCCCAACATTTTACATGATGTACTCTGCATATAAGTTAAATAATTAGGGTGACAATCTGCAGCCTTGACATACTCCTTTCTTGATTTGGAACTAGTCTGTTGTTCCATGTCCAGTTCTAGCTGTTGCTTCTTGACCTGTATACAGATTTCTCAGAAGGTAGGTCTGTTGGTCTGGTATTCCCATCTCTTTCAGAATTTTCCACAGTTTGTTGTGATCCACACAGTCAAAGGCTTTGGCATAGTCAATAAAGCAAAAGTAGATATTTTTCTGGAACTCACTTGCTTTTTCGATAATCCAGCAGATGTTGGCAATTTGATCTCTGGTTCCTCTGCCTTTTCTAAAACCAGCTTGAACATCTGGAAGTTCACGGCTCACACACTTTTGAAACCTCACTTGCAGAATTTTGAGCATTACTTTTTGCTAGCGTGCGAGATGAGTGCAATTGTGCGGTAGTTTGAACATTCTTTAGCATTGCCCTTCTCTGGGATTGGAATTAAGCTGACCTTTTCCAGTCCTAGGCCACTGCTGATTTTTCCAGATTCACTGAAATATTGAGTGCAGCACTTTCACAGCATCATCTTTTAGGATTTAAATAGCTCAACTGGAATTCTTAGCATACATTTACATTTTTCTTATACTGTAGCTCCTCTTGATAAAGTTACATTATTTAAGTTTCAAATACATGAATTTTTTGAAAATTTCCTGACTAGTAAACTCAGGAAATTAGTTTAGCAGCATTTTAAAGTTTAAGTAAACTATCATACATATACTTGTCCATACACTTTCCATTCTTGAATCATCATCTTGATTTAGTCATTTTCTGTGCAAGATAGGACTGTATTTCATGAGCAATCATTTTAATTTTCTCCTGTGGAAGTAATCATTTACAAAGGTATGATGAAAAACTCCAATTAGTCTCTTATTCATGAAAATTCATATAGCAATTATGTTGAGTCATTTTGTTTCTCAAGAGTACCTGAAATTAATTAAATGAAACATATTTCACATGAAAAGCTACTTCCATATTTTTAGAGTAAACATGATATATCTTGACATGAGCGTTTTCTTTCATCTTCTTTCCTAAGGAACTGAACAGACACTAATGGCCTTTTCCCAAGTTTCTTCTTACCACATTCATGTATTTTTAATGATTCTCTTTTTATTGCAAATTCTGTTTGAAAATATTTGAAAAGGTTTTGGCATGACCCAGAAGAGAGTTACCTTTTAAAATCAGGATGTAGCAATTCACTTGGAACCTAAAGGGGCATACCTGCACAACAAAACAGACTTCAGAATATCTAGTCATAAAATTTTATAAATAAAGTTAGATCACATCACATTTTATGAATAAAATCACATCACTCTTTAATAAGAGTGATAAGATCCACAATTTGGGTTTTTATTGTCTATTTTTAATTAAAAATTTCTAAATTGATGTTATCAAATATTATCATATTGTATACCATATTGAATAAAAAATGAGTATATAAATCTTTTGAGTGGGAAGTGTCATAAACAGGTGCTAAGGTTATTTTGATTAAGGCTTGGGTACAGTCATGAGACATTAGAAAATATGGTTTACTTGATAGAGAGTCAGAATATAGGGGCACAACGGGTACATACATCTTCCTTTTGGAACTCTCCATGCACTAATCAGTGTCACTACACATGGCAAGTGAGTGGCACAGAATCAATGTTTAGTCAAGTGCCTGGATTCATTGGTCAACATACAACCTGAGACTCACAAATCTCCAATCAACATTAATAAAAAAGCTACCTAATACTCTAGAGGCCTCAGTGTTCTTGTGCTTCTGATTTTGTGAAAATTGGAATTCTGAGTTAAGGAAATTTGGGAGGGGAAGTCTAAGAAAAAGGCAACTATAGACATTGGTTATTAGAATCTGAGTATATTGTCCAAATGGACAATTCCAACCAGTCCCATGGCAGTAAATAAAGATAAATCTCAAGGCCAAGGAACAGGATGGATGAAACAGTTTGATAATATTTTAGGAGGTGACAAAATAAGATGAGATAAGTGTTAAGAAAAATCTTGAAAAAAATTGCTATTTATTCATAAGTGGCAAAGCATCATATTAATATTCTAATTTTTAATTCAGCCTAAAAAGTCTCTTCATTGGCATAAATTCAATTTAGTGATACAATAAGTTGCTGTTCTAGATTAACTGGAGATTTAAGATTATACTTAAATTGTGTTACAAGAAATGCAAAACTTTTTATGATTTTACCTTCATTTCTTAACACTTCATTCCCCAATTCTCATTGCTATGTAGGTCTGAGTTTCTAACCTATATCATTTTTCTTCTCTCTGAAGAACTACTTTCAACATTCCTTTTTTTCTGGCTGCACTGTGGCATATCCTGCACAACATGCAAGATCTTAGCTCCCTGCCCAGGGACTGAACTCACGCCACTTGTAGTGGAAGTGTAAAATCCTAAGCACTGGATGGCCAGGGAACTCTCAGAAATTTTTTAAAACTTGTATGTGTGACTATATTGTTAACTGACCTATCATACTTCTAAAATAGCAAGTAACTCCTTGCCTCCTTGTATTTAAGCTACAAAGGGAGATATTCTTCCTCACTCCTTGCTCCATCGTTGATTAGAAAAATGCTCATATTGACCTATTCCATTCTACTATTGTGATAGGTGGTATGAGAAATATTCTCCTCTTAAAAATTATTTCAATTCTTTAAAAAGTTGAAAATTCTTAACATTTGATATGAAGATCAAATATATAATCTTTAAATTAAATATACTGTCAAATTAATATACTATTAAATTTAAAGGGGAAATGGGAAAATAAAAATCCTTCAAGTTATGTCATCATGTTTGCCTGCTAAGTTGCTTCAGTCATGTCCAACTCTGCAACCCTATCGACTCTGTCCATTGGATTCTCCAGGCAGAATATTGGAGGGGTTGTTATTTTCTTCTCCAGGGGATCTTCCAGACCCAAGAATTGAACCCACATCTCTCAAGTCTCCTGCATTGGTAGGTGAGTTCTTTACCACTAATGTCACCTGGAAAGCCTACGTCATCATATATTATTTTAACATTTTAGAATATGTCATTATAGGAGTTGTAGTCTTCTAGACATCCACACAATCAATTAAGAATAGTGTTACATGATTAGTTATCCCTCATATTCTGAATAGAAAATTATGCCAACATATTTGAATAGCTTACAGTCATTCTTGATTTTACATATTAAATTTACATGCATATATTTTAATTTAAAACAACTGTAATATTATCTCTATACAAAGCTATTTACCTCTGTCATTCTAGGAGGTAGGTTTAATCATTATAAATAACATTATGATATTGTAGATATGCTCATGGCATACGATATACTCGTAGATATACACATACGCCATATCAATACGAGAATCTTATGAACACTAAGTAATAGTAATAGTATTGCTCCCTCTAAGTAGGGAAAACACTAAGAATTCTACTGCAAATAGTAAACTTAAGTTTTCTAAATACAAATATATGGTTTTTATTTTTAATTTTTGAGATTCTTCTCTCACAGAAAGAAATAACATCTTTTGCCACCAAAAGTAGGCAGAGAGATGGAACAGTGAAAAAGGAAAATAAAAAGACATAAGTATTAATAATAAGATATAAAAATAAGCACTCAAAATCCTACAAATTAGTACTGAATGAGGGGAGAAAGAAAATTTTCAGGTACATTTTCAGAATTATTTTGAAAGCATAATGATAAATTTCCCAGGTATTTTGGAAAAGTCAAAATCATATTATGAAGTGGAAGAATCTGATGAAGTGTAGACTCTAAGGACCTGCTCTCATAGCCACCACAGAACCAGACAAACTTTTGCCAAAAGAAATCTGATATCTAAAGAAGGCAGTGAAGAGAATAGAGTCAGTGGCTTCTTTATATCTTGGCTGTCTTTCACAGCTTGGAGCTACTGACACATAGAGCTGCTGACAAGATCAGAAGAATAGCAAACAGTAACACCTCTAAACAACCTCACCATGCACTTTTCTTGACAGCAGGGACCAGAGCAGAGTCTCTGCAACTTTTTTAAACTCCTCAGGCTCCTGAGAAATGTTGCTGTGAGCACACACTTATAAATCAGAAAAAAGAAAAGTATCAAAACTTTCTATGAATATACTTGGAAAGGAGACATCCTATACCCATTTATCATTTGATTTTGAAAACTTGGACCTAACAGTGAATAATGAAGAGATGTATATCCTCAAAAGGTGTTATAGTAAGTGATGAAACTCAAGTATCTAATGCAAATAACTGAACTTTCAAATATGATTCTTTATTACCATTCACAAAATAAAAATATACAGTTTCCCAAACAACCACCACAAAACATTTTGGTCAATTATATTCCAAACATAAAAAGCTCACCAATCACAGGAAAAAAAACTCTGAAGCATTATGAGGGCTACACTTAAGAGAGGCAGTTCAACTCTCAGTTGAACTCATAAACTGAAATAATTTCCTATCTGCTACATTATTTTGGTATATTAGCTAATTCATTTAAATATGATTTTGATAAGGCATATTTTTACTTAACATGAGCATATTGTCAAGCCATAAAATTATTTACAGCAATAAGAGGAAGATAAGAAACATTTTTAATCCAAAAAGAGGATATTTATTAATGCACCCAATGAAAGGACATTTAAATATATAAATCAAATATCAACAGACTTGAAGAGAAAATAGACAGTAATACAATAATAGTACGGGACTTTAATACTTCACTTTATGAATGGATAGATCATCCAGACAGAAAATCAATAAGGAAACACTGGCTTTCAATGACACATTAGACAAGATAGATGTAACAGATATATAGAATATTCCATTTAAGGCACCTTCTTCTCAAGGGCACATGGAATATTCTCTAGAATAGATATGTTAGGGAACAAAACAAGCCTTTATGAATTTAAGAAGATAGGAATCATGTCAAGAATCTTTTCTTACAATGATAATATGAACCTGGAAATAAATTACAATAAAAAACTGGAAATTTCAGAAATATATAAAGATTAGACAGCATGCTTTTGAACAACCAAGAGATACATACAAATGAAAAGGGAAGTTCAAAAATACCTTGAGATAAAAAAATGTAAATATAACATACCAAAATATAGGATGTAGAAAAAGATCTAAGAATGGAGTTTATAGCAATTAACGCCTATATCAAGAAACAAGAAAGATCTCAAACAAACAACTCAACTGTACATCTCAAGGAACTAGAAAAAGAAGAAAAGACAAAGACCAACATTAGTAGAAAGAAAGAAGTAAATAGAGCAGAAATAAACAGAGACTGGAAGGGAAAAAGAAACTAAGAACTCTTTTTTTGGACAAATTTTTAGCTAGATTCACCAAGAAAGAGAGAAAACTCCAATAGTTAAAATAAAAAAACAAAAGAGGAGATATTACCACTGATTTCACAGAAATGCATAAGAGAGTACAATGAACAATTATTTGGCAACAAGCTGGACAACTGAAAAGAAATGAATGCCAACGTCTGATTCGTGCTGAGGTTTGACAGAAAACAAAATTCTGTAAAGTAATTATCTTTCAATTAAAAAACAAACTAATAATAATAAATAATAAAAAGAAATGAATGAATTCCTGGAAGCATACCATCTGCCAGAACTGAGTCATGAAGAAACAGACAATATGAACAGACTATTTACTAGTAAGAATCAGTATTAGGACTACTAGTAATTGAATCATTACTAGAGATTGAATCAGTAATCAGAGACAAACAAAATTTCAAGACGAGATGCCTTTACTGGCAAATCCTACCAAACATCCAAACAATACCAATGCTTAATATAGTCTTTCAAAGAACAGGGGACAAGGTAACACTTTCAAATTTATTTTTCAAGGCCAGCATTACCTTGCAACCAAAATCAGAAGACAGCAAAAGAAAATACAGGCCAATATACCTGATAAAAATAGATGCAAAAATTCTCAACAAAGTATTAGCAAACTGAATCCAGTAATACCTTGAAAGGATCCTATATTATGATTGAGTGGGATTTATTCCCAGGTTATAAGAATTTTTCAACATCTGCAAATCAATCAGTGATAGAGCACATTAACAAAACACCTATCTAATGTACAAAAATGTGTATTCAATGTGTAGAAAAAAGTATATCCAGTGTGTAAAAAAAAGTGTATCTAAAACAATAAAATATCTAGGAATAAATTTAAATGAGCCTAGTGGCTCACTGATAAAGAATCCACCTGCCAATGCAGGAGATGCATAAAATGTGGGTTCAATCCCTGAGTTGGGAAGATCCCTTGGAGAAGGAAATGGCAACCCACTCCAGTACTCTTGCTTGAGAAATCCCATAGACATAAGAGCTGGGGGGCTACAGTCTATGGGGTCCCAAAAGTGTCTGACACAACTTAGCAACTAAAAAAAACAATAACAACAAAAATCTGTACACTAAAAACTACAAGATATTAAGAACTGGAAGAGGAGATAAATAAATGCAAAGTTACTCTCTCCTCATGGATTGGAAAAATTAATATTGTTAAAATATCTATACTGCCCAAAGCAATCTACAAATTCAATGCAATCCCTATCAAAATTCCTATGACACTACCAAAGAGTAGATCAAACAAGCCAGAGACATCTCTTACCATGATTTAAACTAGCTGTAACAATCAAAACAGTATGTTATTAGACCAAAAATGGACACGTAGATCAATGGAAGAGGATAAAGAGCCCAGAAATAAACTCATGCATGTACAGTCAATTAATTTATGGCAACAAAGCCAAAAACATATAGTAAGAAATGGAGAGTCTCTTCAATAAATGGTTCTGAAAAAAAAACTGGACAGGCACATGCAAAAGAATGAAGTTGTATCAAATACCATATACAAAAATTAACTCAAAATGAATCAAAGACTTAAAAGAAAGAGCTGAGACTATAAAAACCCATAAGCTCCTTAACTTTGGTCTTGGTGATGGTATTTTGGATTTTAAATTAAAAGCAAAGGTAACAAAAGGAAAAATAAACAAATGGAGCTTCATGACACTAAAAATCTTCTGCACATAAAAAGAAATATCAATAAAATGAAATGGCAACCAATGAGTATTTTTCCAAAGATGACATGTAGATGGCCAAGATCCACAAAAAGGTGCTCAACATTACTAATATCAGGGAAATGAAAATTAAAACCACAAGAAACTTTTCTTTTTTTTCACCCATCTGTGAGAGTACACTGTGTGTAATTCAAGACATCACTGGAGAAATAGCAGTGATCCTAGAGTTCTTGTGGATAAAGACACCACAGAGAGATTGATTAGAGCAGAACGCATGAGAGTTCAGATGGACTCTCCCTAGTTTGTCATGAATTTGCCATTTTGTCCCCATGTGAATGTGCTGGGCCATGTTCCATTTGAGTTAATTCAACCACATGACACCTGTCTAAGAACTATCGCCTGTTGAAGCCCACTCCTCAATTCAGTGATCAAGGCTTGGCCTCCATGCCTCGGAGACATTATTCACATCAACTGAACTAGTCAACGCATCTTCAGAAGTTTCTTTTTACATTAAGCCTTTAAACCTTATGTTACCACACACAGTAAAGCCCCATTGCTCACTGAAACCACCCAGAGTTTTTCTACTAGTTGGTTAATCGTGGTTTAGTTTTTAATCCAAAATGTTTTGCATTAAAAATGCCTCACACCTGTTACAGTGCTGCTGCTGCTGCTGCTAAGTCTCTTCAGTCGTGTCCTACTCTGTGCGACCCCACAGACGGCAGCCCACCAGGCTCCTCTGTCCCTGGGATTCTCCAGGCAAGAACACTGGAGTGGGCTGCCATTGCCTTCTCCAATGCATGAAAGTGAAAAGTGAAAGGTAAGTCGCTCAGTCATGTCCGACTCTTAGCGACCCCATGGCCTGCAGCCTCCAAGCTCCTCCATCCATGGGATTTTCCAGGCAAGTGCACTGTAGTGGGGTGCCATTGCCTTCTCTGCCTGTTACAATAGTTATTACCAAAAGCAGGAAATAACGATTGCTGACTAGGATGTAGAGAAAAAGAGAACTGTTGTACACTGTTGGTTTGAGATGTATACTGGTATAACCACTCTGGAAAACAATATGGGCTTTCCTCAAAAAATTAAACATAGAACTACTGCATGATCCAGAAATTCTATTCCTGGGTATCTCTCCAAAGAGAACAAAAACACTAACTCAAAGAGAGAATGGCAACCCCATGTTAATCACAGCATTATTCACAATAGTCAAAATACAGAGATAACCAAAGTGTCTACCAAGTGTCTAGAAATGGATGAAGGAATAAGGAAATTTTCATATGCATGTATGTGTGTGTGTGTATATATATATATACTTACACATATATATATATATATACATACATATATATATACACATATATAAATATTATTTAGGCACAAAAATAAGGAAATATTGTTTATTGCAACAGTAAAATATAAGCATACCTCAGAGCTATTGAGTATTTGGTTCTAGATCACCTCAATAAAGCCAGCATCATGGTAAAGCAGATCATATTTTTTTTGGTTTCTCTGTGCATATAAAGTTATCTTCACACTATTCCATAATCTATTAGCATATGATAGAAATATGTATAAAAATGTACCATCATTTAAAAAATGCTTTATTGCTTCTGCTGCTAAGTTGATTCAATCATGTTTGACTCTTTGCCACCCTATGGACAGTAGCCTGCCAGATTCTTATGTTGATGGGATTCTCCAGGCAAGAACACTGAAGTGGGTTGCCATGCCATCTCCTCCAGGTGATCTTCCTGACCCTGAGATTGAACCTGTGTCCCTTAGGTCTGCATTGGCTGGCAGGTTCTTTACCACTAGTGCCACCCAGGAAGCTCACTTTGTTGCTAAAAAATGCTAAACACTTTGCAATACTACTATTAAAAGCAATAGCTAATATATATGAGATGTTTTACCAACAACTAGACAATGATTTCATTGTAAAAACCTAGCATATCTGTATGGACTTATTAAGTGTGTAGTATTTTTGTCCTCATTAAACAGAAGCCAAAACTGATGCTTAGAGAAAAAAGAAAAACATACGAAGTTGTATCAATCTAAACAATAAATATAAAGAAGCTGTGAAAATTAAGGAAAAACTTCATATTCTAAATATCTAAAATATATCAAGTAAAATAAGGTAACAGCTTAAGACAGGTTATATATCCATGTACATATTTGCATATGAAATATAAATTACCCCTAAAACATGACTGGGTAGATACAAAAAATTTAGGAGGTTCATATTTTAAGTATACAATTTATACTTTTTGTATTCAGAATTATGTATATAAATATCAGCTATAAATCATAAGTAAATAAAAACTGTAATAGCTCTAATTTTTTATTATATAATGCTACTGATCATGTTTTTTCATATATATATATATATAAAACTTTAAATAATATATTAATCTGGTTTGAATTTCAATGTTTTCTAAATGATGTGACAGAAATTTCTCTTTCTTTCTTTAAGAAATAACCCCTTACCACCACAAGTACACAGACTACACTTTAGGACAAACAGATCTAGATCAAGCGAGATGACATTTGTGACTCTTGCTACCAGCTATAACAGTGACTGGGGAAACTAGTTTCTAACCAACAAAGTGTGCCTGAATTTGAGTGTATGACTTATAGCACTGCTAAAGAGAAAATTGTTCTCTATTCATTCTCTTTTGCTTTTTTCTGGATAAAGAGACAACAGATGATAGGTTATGGTTGCATAACAATCTAGAAGTATGACTTTAAAAGTTGCAACTTCTCTCTCCACACTAATAGCGAGAGAAAAATTCTATACATGTAGTTTATGTCATTGTAATTTTGAGTCTGTTCATATAGGCATAGAGGAGTATTACTAAATAATCAGATAACAAATATTTAATGGTATTCTATGGACTCTTCTATTACTTGCCTTTTGATTCCACATTACATTTGACAAGTCAGTCATTCATTTCTATGTATATTCAGTTCAGTCGCTCAGTCATGTCCAACTCTTTGCGACTCCATGGACTGCACCACACCAGGCCTCCCTGTCCATCACCAACTCCCAGAGTTTACTCAAACTCATGTCCATTGAGTCAGTGATACTTATAGTTTATTCATTTTTCCTGCTTCATAGCAGAACTAAGTTGTACATCAAAAAACACATATGGAAAAAAATGTCTTTCAGGAAATCAATGCGTTTAAGGAATTTTTGAAATATTTTTACCTACTTATGATAACAAATTTCAAGATCACTGAGATACAAACTAAGTATTAATTTAGGGATCTATGTATAACAACTTTTGCTGCTACTGGTGCTAAGTCACTTCAGTCGTGTCTGACTCTGTGCGATCCCATAGGTCGCTCTTCCATCCCTGGGATTCTCCAGGCAAAAACACTGGAGTGGGTTGCCATTACCTTCTCCAATGCATGAAAGTGAAAGGTGAAACTGAAGTCATGTCTGACTCTTCGTGACCCCATAGACCACAGCCTACCAGGTTCCTCCGTCCATGAGATTTTCCAGGCAAGAGTACTGGAGTGGGATGCCATCGCCTTCTCTGATTACAACCTTTAAGTATACATTAAAAACAGAACACTTAAAAATGAATTAAAATTTCAAGAAGGAAAAAAAAGTAAAGTGAAACAAAGTGAAATATTAAAGCAATTAAATAAAAACTGTATTTACCTATAAAACTTTAAAAAGTGTGAGTCAAAGAATAATGGTGTGGGATGTCTGATCAAAGAAAGAAAAGCTAAAGGAGTGTATACTTGATGATGCATATAAAAATCCTGTGAACATTAAAAAAACTTAAAAGAATTATATTTTTCTCTCAATGCATGAGATTAGGCTAAAATAAAGTCCTAAAAGTTTATATTTTAAATACATTCATTCATAATATATGAACATGAATATTAGAAATAAAAATATCTGCCTATGCTTTATGTGATTTATATAGAATCACTGCCTAATATAAAAGCAAGTGCTCAGTAAATGCACATAAATAATTAAATACCAGTTTGAATAATGTTTCAAGGTTTATGAATTCAATAATACCCAAAAGTTAACTGGAAATTTTGTCATTGTTCTGCTTAATTCAAATAACATTGCGTGAAATGCACTGATGGATTTTTACTATTGTTCATTTCCTTATTTTTTATGATATTTTTATGCTCATTGTTCTTCAATTTCAACTTCCATAACAATGAGAAAATCATTGGAATTTAGCCCTTGGAGGTCTGGCAACTTTAAAAAATTAAATAAGCAATGAAAATTAGGAAGCCATCATGTTGAGCTTTGAGCAGTGACACTTTGATTACAGATGTGAGGCAAACTCATAGACAGCTGAATTATTTCCTTTATTACTTTTCAATCATATATATGAAGGAACATTTTGATATGTGCCAATCATGTCAACATACTCTCAACTCATGCATCTTTTAAAATCCAAAACCTGTTTTTCTTGCTTTTTTTTGTAATGTTGTACCTATTTGTCCATCTTATGTTTGCTTCTTCTTAAAACAGACTAGGACTTTCTATAAAAGGAGCTGTTGTAGGGTAGGTGAAGCTAGCTAATACAAATGTGAGGGGAAAAATTAAGATGATATAATGGAGAATATGTAACTTATTACATCATAAAACAATTGCATTTACGCCTGATTGGCCTGGAGAATTCCATGGACTGTGTAGACCATGGGGTTACAAAGAGCAGACATGACTGAGCAACTTTCACTAACTCACTCACTGACGGAGGATCATCACTCGTTTGACTGTTTCCACGTGAGCACAAAAGCAAACATCAATAGTAAATGGTTCCTCTTTTGTTTGCTACTAAAGGTGTCTAATTCATTCCAATTCCACTGGTCACTGGTTTCAAATGTAAAATCAAATGATATGTCAGCGGGAGGATATCTACATTTCCCAATGGAGACGATACATAGTAACTGAAATACAATTTTAAAGGAAGTTATACAAATGCCATTCAAAGGATCACATTTCTGATAAGTCAACAGATAAATCAGCTGATCACTATGATTGATAAAATGCATACGCATATTATTCATCATTAACTAGTGGAATTTCTCTACTTAAGAGTAATCGTTATAAAGGATAGAAAAGCACAGATCTGTTTCTGAGCTAGATCTGATAGTAATTTTGAAAATAGTCTCCATTTCTTGTTGGAGGAACAGGATCTACATGTTTTTCAGAGGTTTCATAAAGCCTTTGAAATTACATGCGCCATTTATCCATGTACATGCACATGCACATTTTGGGAGGAAAAGATCTATAGTTATCTTCATATTTTCTGTAATCCAAATAAGGTGCCTGATGATGGAAGACTTGCATTCCCTAGGAATACAAGTAGATAAAGAAAAATTTAAGTTACAGAAAATGAAGAGTTGCAGTGGATTTTTAAAATAGCATCTGCATAAATATCCACTGCCATAGACAATTATTGTTGGCATATTTTATACATTGAAAGATTGCTTTTCATGTCTACCTATGACATTTCATTATGGTAAACAAAACATAAAAAAGTTGGGATGTCACGTTTTGTTGATCACTTGGAAGCTATTCATCAAATACATAGGAGGAGTTTGTTTCAAGCAGATCAAATAACATATTCTTTCTTACTAGCCTATTAGAGAGGGGTCAATAAAATGAATGTCTTCAGCCATCACAGAATTATCAATCTTAGTTTTGGGGTTTTTTTCTGCTTTGAATCAGCAAGCATGCCAGTAATTGTGGTCCTTATGACCTTTAAAATGTCAATTCATTCGTAACGAAAGACAGGGAAAAAAGATGAAGCAGTTTAAGAACAAGTATATGCACATAAATGCACATATACCCTGTGTGTGTATATATATATATATGTATATATACATATACAGACATATATATATACACATATGTATATATATATAGGAGCTTTTTCCTACCAAAGTACAATGGTATGTTTTATCTTCTCTAGGACTCAGTACATAAAAGAAATCAGCATTTAACAGTGAGAAAGGTGACAGAAGAAAATACCTACTTATGCCTTCTTTTGTTGCTTTTGTATCTAAGCTACGTTTCTCCTACTTATTTGATATTGTTGACTCTCTCTTTCTTCCTATAAGCTACAGAGACACTCTGTTTATCTTAAAATTGACCACTGATAGGTTCTGGTAATCACTGTCAAAGAAGCTGGGCAAAAAAAAAAAATACTGGCTAGATATTTTCATCATTCTGTCACTCAGTTTGCATTTGGCAAGAAAGGGAAAATAGGAGAGGTGTTACCTAGGTAAATAACTAGGACCTATTAAGGAACAGTTGATAAAGAAGAATAATCAGAACAATTCATTCTCAACGTTCGAAGGTAATTTTCTGCCCTGGTCTGAATTTTAAGAAAAATGCAATTATTTATAGTAAATAATTGTCCATATTATTTTATTCTAACATTAAATATGTAATTTAACCTACTTTGTACTGTCTAGTTTCACAATACTCTTCTATTATTTTCTAATGAGTCAAATCCCTGTTTTGAATAAAGATTGAAAGATATATGCATTTTATTTTCAATACCTAAGGATAATCTGTCCTAGAAGACTGAAAATTGATTATGAGTAAACCAGGTCTATATATGGCACATATGGTTTATTGAATGTTAATGAATTAAAATCCCAGCTTTCCTGAATACACTGTATATGTAAGGAAAAAAAATATTAATTTATTCACAGTAGTAGTGATTCAAAATGACTACTGGCACTATTAGGTTTTGTTATTTTTTTCCTTTGTGATAATTATGCTACATTAAGATAAGCCAACTGGTACAATGATGTTATTAGGTAGAAGATATATTCATAAAATCAGAAATAGATATACAAATACAATTATAAGATCCAGAGGCACTGAATGATAAAGCAAATTATGTTTTTTAGCTTTAGATGTAAAAGTTTAACACAAAGACGATTAATTTGCCAAGTCAAGCTAAATTATTTTTCATTTGGAAAAGCACTAATGTAAAGCACTAAACCACTGGTTCTAAATTTTTGCAGCAAGCTTTTAAGTAACACCTTTATCCATTTAAAATTTCTATGTAACAGTAAATATGTACTGTATAAATTTTGGAACAACATAGTACATTCTTTTTTTAAAAGGACTGACAACTATTTTCAGACTGTCATATTCTTAATTTCAAAAATGAACAAAACATCAAATTCAAAAGGGCTCTTTCATTTAGGAATAGATATGCTGAAACTGGAATTGCATCTGTTCAATGACTCTTAAGTGCTTGTGGCAGATTATTGTTTGCTGGATAAAATTTATGAACTCCATCTGTTAAGCTTTATGTGCAAATTTTGTGACTCAAATTTTGGATGTAATAATGTGAGTAAAATAGATGCAGCAGCAAATCATATTATTGCAAATGAAACAGATTACATGATGTGTTTAGAATGTGAAATATTTCTATTCCATAACAATGTGCTAAAAATAAGATGGCACAGTTTTTTCATGAAAGGCACTATGCCTAGTTCATCTTGGCAGACTATAACAGAGTGCAAAGTACATTTAAAAACCCAAGTAAAGGTTTTGATATATAAAAGCATACTTTTAAATTAATAAAATACTTTATTTGCTCAACACCAATCACTTTTTCTAGAAAAAACTGGTAAAAATATACAAACAGGAAATTGATTATAATGGTGGCTTGGCCACTGTTCTTAACTCTCCATATCTGTATCTGAGGGAGAGGAAGCAGTGAGAGAGAAGGGGAGCTGGACAGGAGGGTTGGGGGAGGGAAGAGACTGATTTGCATGGTTTTTCAAACGCTGGGAGTACGGTTTTGTCTACAACTTCTGTTCTCTAATGGGTCCAAGAAAAGTCACGAGTTTTTAGCCTTTCCAGTTATTTCTTATTGTCAGTACAGGAGTGATAATGTAAAAGATCTTTACACGCAAAAACAGAAACCAGAAGATTCTCTGCCAGTATGTTTTCAATTACTTTTTCAGTTTCTCTTAAAGAAAAACATTTTTGTCAAGAGCCTGGATGAGCCCTATGAAGTACATCCGTAGTTGTGACAGAGAGCTAGAATCCTATATTGTATTTCATTTCTGTATGTTCTTGCTCACCTGATACAGTGGGAGCACAGGAACACTTTATTGATAGCTCTTTTGATTGCTATAAAGAGATTGTTACTATGACTTCTCCCACATCTCAGGAACAAATAACAAGACTGTATATAGCAGAAGACGTGGTAAACATATATCTCTATGCATATCCCAATTATCTATTATCCTGCTGAACATAATTACATTTTGCATACCACAGGACTATTCCTTGGCCCAGGGAAAACTGATACCATGCTGTGAGGTCTGTCTGCACTACAGTGCACTTTGGAAAATAAAGTGAGGGAGGAATCTGAAAGGGTACATTCCCTCCATGCAATTATAATCAACATAGATCTCTTCAGATAACCTTCCCTATTGCCCTTGCATAGCTACTGGAGATGATGATCAGAGAGGAAAGAGTTCAATACCTCTGAAAAGTGCTTTAAATGAAGGCTTAATAATACACATTATGCAATGTTTCCAACTACTTTGTTATCATTGCTCCTAGAAATAAAACCTATATATTTCCATACAAAAGGAAAAACTGATGACAGAGTAAAGCAAGATTTCTTCAAGCATTTGAAATTTGGAGTTTAAACTATCAGGAGATTAATAACTGTTAAGAAAAAAATCAAACTGTGTTCTATACCCAACAAAAATTGTTAATGTTAGCATATTTTGAAGTAATAGGTGTTAAAGGTAGTTTTGAAATGGAAACTTAGAAGGGCCTGCAGAAAAATATTTGCAGGATTTATACCTGAATTTCCAAGTGTGTATGTGTGCATGTCACGTCAGTAACGTGAGGCAATCACGGTTATGTATGCAACTGAGGAATTTCATCCAAGAACATGATGGGTGGGAGGCACCATTCATGATCATCTAAACCTGTATATATCAATTGATAGAATGCTGAATTAATCCATTTGTTCGTCTTTAGGGTGAAGATGGGAATAAGCAGCACAGGGGACAAATCTGTCTAATGAACAGTGAGTTTTTGCACGCAGTGTTTTACAAAACATTTAGTTGTCCAAGTGTATATATCAAAATATTTTATACAAATATTCCATGTTCATATTTTCCTGTGAAATCTGTGAAAACTGCATGCAAATAATTGACAGTGCTTGCTTTGTAGCTGATTTCTTTAAAATGGGAAACATTCTCCAGGGCCACTACCATAAAGTAAAATACACATATTTTATACAAGTATTGCATTTTCCAGTCACCTGAAAATAACTGCGTGCTCTAAATGCAGGGTACCCATGAATGAAACTTTGGCAAATTTGTATCGATTAAAATAATTGCTATATGTTTTTTATTACAGGCATTTAATTTATATTATATAATCAGGGAAGTAACTAATTAGTGGAGTCTGTACTTAATTCTAAGGGAATTACTGTTCAGCTTCAATTCTTAAATTTGCCATTTTATATGATATTATCTACCATAATATTTTACATTGACCCTTTTCTAGCTTTTTTCAGTATGTTGGATGTTTCTTTCTGTCCATGAAAAAGTTTCTCAAGTCTTGTTCCACTTTGAAATGTTCTCTATACTTTTAACCTATTCTCAATCATGCTGGATTATTTTTAACGAAACAATACAGTCACAAACAATAAAAAGTAAACTCACCCTACCCTTCATGAAATACTTAATGATTCACTAAGTTGCTCTCATGTGCCCTTGGCTTAATCTAAGAGCATATCACCTGCATTCATGTTTAGGGAGACTAGACAAGTATAGGTGTGTGGTACATGGTGGCACTTTAAAACTGGATTATTTCCTTCATATTGTGTACTATGATAAAACATTTGTTTTGATACAGAACTTCTCCTTCTCTACTGAGACAAAACATTTCTTCAAAGAGATATGCCCACAGAAAATATACAAGCCACTTATATTTGCTTTATTTATAAAGCAGGTAATTCAAGAATGTCTTTCAAGGCTTATGGGAAGAGTCTCATTCACCACCCTCAAGGAAATCATGTCTACAGTGTAGAATGTGAACTAATTTTTCCCACCTCTGCAACAGAAGTCTACCTGATAACTAGAGCAAGCATTCACTGAAAGCTTAATATTTACCAGTTAATTTTGTAAGTAATTAATATGTAGTAACTAAGGAAGGAGTTATCATACTAGATTTAAGATGAGGAAATGGTGCTACAAAATATTTAAAGGAATTGTTCAATGCCACACACTTGAGAACTGGAGGAACTAGTATTTTAGCCCTGGCTAACTGGCTTAGCTTTATAATTATATAATATTATATAATTATATAAACACACATATACACATATTTATAATTTATCATTAAACTTTACTGCTATCAAATTATTTTAAGATTAATGAGCACAATTATTTATTTTACAATTTTATCTATGTGAATGTATCTGTAATCTGAGAGGCAGATGAAGAGAAAAAGTAAATACATTTAAGGAGATTCATAAAGCAAGTATTATGACAGATTATTTATACACATTATTGATTTTAATCCTTAAAATGATTAAAACATTATAAGACCTTATATTTAAGGGGCTTGAATTGGTATAAATAACTTTGTATACGTGAATTTACTGTTTCCCCATTTTGCTTTTGTTCAGTTGCTACATCTGACTTTTTGTGACCCATGGACTGCAGCACGTCAGGACCCTCTGTCCTCCACTATCTCCTGAAGTTTGCTCAAATTCATGTCCATTCAGTTAGTTATGCTATCTAACCATCTCATCCTCTGTCACCCCCTTCTCATTTTGCCTCCAGTCTTATGCAGCATCAGAGTCTTTTCCAGTGAGTTAGCTCTTCATGTCAGGTGGCCAAAGTATTGGAGCTTCAGCTTTAGTTCAGTCCTTCCAATGAATATTCAGAGTTGATTTCCTTTAGGATTGACTGGTTTGATCTCCTTGCAGTCTAAGAGTCTCTCAAAAGTCTTCTCCAGCACCATAATTTGAAAGCATCAATTCTTCAGCACTCAGCCTTCTTCATGGTCCAGCTCTCACATCTGTACATTACTACCAGAAAAATCCATAACTTTAAGTATACAGACCTTTGTTGGCAAAGTGATATGTTTGCTTTTATCTAGACATATTAGCTAGCATATTAGCTGTCTAGGTTTGTCATAGCTTTCCTTCCAAGGAGCAACTGTCTTAATTTCATGGTTGTAGGAATCATCCACAGCGATTTTGAAGCCCAGAAAAATAAAATCTTTCACTGCTTCCACTTTTTCTCCTCCTACTTGCCATGAAGTAATGGGACCAAATGCCATGATGCTTTCAATGCTGAGTTTCAAGCCAGCTTTTTCACTCTCCTCTTTCACCTTTGTCAAGAGCCTCTTCTTTAGCCACTCTTCACTTTGTGCCATTACAGTGGTATCATCTGTATATCTGAGGTTGTTGACATTTCTCCTAATTATTGCTTTTTGACTCACATACAGGTTTTCAGGAGACAGATGAGGTGGTCTACAATTCCTAATCTCGTTAAGAATTTTTCACAGTTTGTTATGATCCACATAGTCAAAGGCTTTATCATAGTTAATGAAGCAAAAATACATGTTTTTCTGGAACTCCTTTGCTTTTTCCATGTTGGCAATTTGATCTCTGGTTTCTCTGTTTCATCAAAACCCAGCTTATACATCTTGAAGTTCTTGGTTCACATACTGCTGAAGCCTAGCCTGAAAGATCTGGAGCACAACTTTGATAGCATGTGCAATGAGTGCAACTATACAGTAGTTTGAACATTCTTTGCATCACCCTTCTTTGGATTGGAATTTCCAGTCCTGTGCCCATTGCTAAGTTTTCCAAACCTGCTGACATATTTAGTGCTGCATTTTAACGTCACCATCTTTTATTCTTTTATATAGCTCAGCTGAAATTACGTCACCTGCACTAGCTTTGTTAATGGTAATGCTTTCTAAGGCCCAATTGACTTCACATTACAGGATGTCTTGCTCTAGGTGAGTACCACACCAGGTCATTGGCCTATATAAATAAGAGATGACAACTACCTGGCCTACATCATTGCATTGCGCAATGAATGGCTCAAGGCTTCTCATTTTATATGTAATATAATCTCTAATTATTAGAATTGACAAGAAGCCTATTTAAGAAAAAGTCTAAGAAAAATATTAATAAACTATGGGAAATCATCCTAAAGGAAATCAATCATGAATATTCATTGGAAGTTCTGATGCTGAAGCTCCAATGCTTTGGCCACCTGATGAAAAGAGCTGACTTACTGGAAAAGATCCTGATGCTGGAAAAGATTCAAGTCAGGAGGGAAACAGGGCAACAGAGGATGAGATGGCTGGATGGCATCACTGACTAAATGCACATAAGTCTGAGCAAACTCTGGGAGACAGTGAAATACAGGGAAGCCAGGTGTGCTATACCGTTCATGAGGTAGCAAAGAGTTGGACACAACTTACTGATTAAAAAACAACAAATGGTTTGTTTTACATGCCTTTTATGGGATTCCACTCATAATTTGTTATATTAATATTTCAAAATTCTCAGTAAAAAAACAGAAAAATATAGCAATGCATTTATATCAACTGGTAAACATTGTAAAATATAATCAGCTTAAATTTCTATTGCAGATTCTTTATTTCAAGTTATAGACCTTAGTCTTCATATCAATTTCAAGGTTTTAATAGCTCACAGACTAATTAAATATTGTTTATATAACTGACAATTCTTATTTCTTGCCATTTTCCACATTATACTAATTATATAACAAATGTTTAAAGTGCCCCAGAGTTATAATACTAGTTTGTTATATTAAAATATTCTTTGCACTTAGTTGATATAATTTCAACATATAGTGATAAAGAAATTATATTTGGAATACAAAATATTTTAACATGATAAAAAATACATCTTCAACATGATAATTTCTATATATAACTATATAAATCAATATAAATAGTTCTAGCTAAATTATATTATAATTTTATAGTTTTATATGCATAGAACCTTCATAATCACAATTTCCCACATGATATGTGTTTATTCATACAAAAATTCTTGTTTAAGAAATATCCATCTTCTGATTAATCAAAAATGTACTTGAGGCTTGAAAAAGAAATAATTCAAATGAATTTACAGAGAGTTCACAGACTTAGAAAAACAACTCAAAGTTCCAAGGTGAAGGTATAGTTTAGGAGTTTGGGAAGGTCATATACATACTGCTATATATAAAATGGATAACCAATAAAAACCTATTGTATAGCACATGGAAATCTGCCCAATGTATGTGCCAGCCTGGATGGGAAGGCATTTTTAAGGACAATGGATAGATGTATATGTATGGCTGAGTCCCTCTGCTGTTCACCTGAACTATGACAACATTATTAATTGGCTATGCCCCAATGAAAAATGCTTTTGGTATTAAAAATATTAAATTAAAATAAAAAACTAGAATTTTAAAATACACATATTGTTAACTTTCTAGATGATTTTGTTTTATTGAGACTTCCCTAGGCAGAATAATTGTTCCTAAGGTTATTTTGTAAAGATATGTAACCAGAAGTAACAAACACTGACTGTCAGTTTTTATCAGCATCTTAGAGAAGCACATTTACTTGAGTTGATTAAGCTACAATGGAAGCTATACCTTTACATAGTTATGTGGCATTTGTAAACGGATTCTTCTTTTCACTCATTTACGTTTATTTCCTTAAAAGATTTTTTTCTTAGACATACAGAGATTTTAATGACCATCTATCCAGCTAGGATTTATTAAGCTTTAAAGTCAACTAGGATGGTCAGAGGAAAACTAAGAAAAGACATGTATCCAAATTAAGTAGGACTAATAACTTTACAGAGTAAAAGGAATATTTTTCCCTTGTGAAAACTGCTTCTTCAAACATGCTTGAATACAGATGATCTATATAATCTTTTTCCAATTTTGCATTTATACCCATCAAGCAATAAGGTATAATGAGTCAATTTAATTTATTTTAAATAAGTTAATCATAAAAGTTTAGAAAAAAATTTAAGACATTTCAAACATTCAATAGGACTGGAAAAGGTCAGTTTTCATTCCAATCCCAAAGGAAGGAAATGCCAAAGAATGCTCAAACTACCAAACAATGGGACTCATCTTACATGCTAGTAAAGTAATGCTTAAAATTCTCCAAGCCAGGCTTCAACAGTACGTGAACCATGTACTTCCAGAATTTCAAGCTGGTTTTAGAAAAGGGAGAGGAACCAGAGATCAAATTGCCAACATCCGCTGGATTAATGAAAAAGCAAAACAGTTCCAGAAAAACATCTATTTCTGCTTTATTGACTATGCCAAAGCCTTTGTACTGGTGGATCACCACAAACTGTTGAAAATTCTGAAAAAGATGGGAATACCAGACCACCTGATCTGCCTTCTGAGAAATCTGTATGTAGGTCAGGAAGCAACAGTTAGAACTGGACATGGAACAGACTGGTTCCAAATAGGAAAAGGAGAATGTCAAGGCTGTATATTTTCACCCTGCTTATTTAACTTATATTGAGAGAACATAATAAGAAACATTGGGCTGGATGAAGCACAAGCTGGAATCAAGATTGCTGGGAGAAATATCAATAACCTCAGATATGCAGATGATACTACCTTCATGACAGAAAGTGAAGAAGAACTGAAGAGCCTCCTCATGAAAGTGAAAGAGGAGAGTGAAAAAGGTGGCTTAAAGCTCAGCATTCAGAAAACTAAGATCATGGCATGTGGTCCCATCACTTCATGGCAGATAGACGGGGAAACAGTGGCTCACTTTATTTTGGGGGCTCCAAAATCACTGCAGATGGTGATTGAAGCCATGAAATTAAAAGATGCTTACTCCTTGGAAGGGAAGTTATGACCAAGCTAGACAGCATATTAAAAAGTAGAGACATTACTTTGTCAACAAAGGTCCGTCTAGTCAAGGCTATGGTTTTTCCCGTAGTCATGTATGGATGTGAGAGTTGGACCATAAAGAAATCTGAGCACTGAAGAATTAATGCTTTTGAAAACTGTGGTGTTGGAGAAGACTCTTGAGAATCCCTTGGACTGCAAGGAGATCCAACCAGTCCATCCTAAAGGAGATCAGTCCTGGGTGTTCACTGGAAGGACTGATGTTGAAGCTGAAACTCCAATACTTTGGCCACCTGATGAGAAGAGCTGACTCATTTGAAAAGACCCTGATGCTTGGAAAGATTGAGGGCAGGAGGCAAAGGGGATGACAGAAGATGAGATGGTTGGATGGCATCACCAACTCAATGGACATGAGATTGGGTGAACTCTGGGAGCTGGTAATGGACAGGGAGGCCTGGCATGCTGCAGCTCATGGGGTCGCAAAGAGTCAGATATGACTGAGCAACTGAACTGAACTGATCAGTGCAACCTGAAACCCCGGGTCTTAGAGCATTTTTTAAGCTTAACTTATAAAAAGTATGACATTGATGTAATATTGTATCAAGTCAGTATACTTTTCATTTACATATCAGGAGAAAATTTTAATATAATAACAACTTCTCTTGTTAAAGCATGTTTATATTTAATTTTTAACACAGTATCTTGTTGTTGTTCAGTCACTAAGTTCGTCCTGTCTTGACTCTTTGCAACGCCATGGACTGTCCACTGTCCATGGGGGTTTCCTGGCAAGAATACTGGAGTGGGTTGTCATTTCCTTCACCAGGAAAGCTTCCTGACTGAGGGATCCAACTTGTGTTTCCTGCACTGGCCGGCGGTTCTTTACCTGGTCTTATACAAAATGTACATAATGAAATTCAGAAGCTACTCTCAAAATGCATTTCAGAATCTTCATATAACTACTGTGAATGTGAACTAAGACATGCTATTCTGAATTTTTGCCTTTAAAGGATTATTAGAGAACAACTTTACAGATTATAGTAATTCCTTTGTATGAAAACTCAGGCTAATGAGAAGAATTTGGATAGTAAAAAAGTTGAATTACACAATTGAGTTAGAAATGGCCACTTAGGCTTTTTAGCCTGTTTCTCTGAAAGCAGTAGAAGCAATTTAATCAAACAGCGTGAAGAGAGTGACAGATGAAAAGCAAATCAATCCCAGTAGATCTGGCATGACTTGAAAGACAAAATCTATCACAATGAATTAAAAGCACAATGTGAAAGGGAAACAGACAGACTTGATTTACATGTGTGCTCTATCAGAGCAAAGATAACGATTTCAGAAGTCATCTGCTCAAAGCACACTTGAGCTGTAGAGGAAGAGTGTCAGGCCAGCACAGACCCCAGATGACAAAGCAACAGAAATCCCACATCGTACTTTCACCCATTAGATGAATCATTCAGACTTTAGAACAATCTGCAAAATAGTCAATGGAAAGTTTAGATACAGCACTTGAAAGCTAAGACTTTTGGACTCGGTAACTTTTAAAATTCCATTAGAAAATTATTGGAAAATACATTACTGAAGTGGACAAACTAGAGAAAGGACATATTAAATGTGCCCAATTTAGGTTTATTTTGAATCTTTGTAATATTAGTAAAGGATTACTATTACTGTACATAGCATCTTTTAGTCACCATACATTTAAAAAATTCCCAAAATAGTGTAAATGAATCCTTTCCTTTTCCCATAAAGTCTTTATTTTAAGTGCTGTAGTATACACAATATACAAAAGGTTGCACACTTTTAATATATGCATTTTGATAAGTTTGGTCATTGCATACATCCACAATGCCATCACCATCACCAAGGTAATAAAGGTACTCATCAACTTCAAAATATTTTGTGTAGGTGGTGTGTGTGTTAAGAATACTTGGCATGGGATCTATATTCTTATCACGATTTTAAGAGCACAATACCATATTAAGTTTAAACTCTATGTTATACCGATCTTCAGAATTCATTCATCCTTATAACCACCAGTTTGTAACTACTGAGAATAGGCTGTCCATAACCTCTCCCTTTAGCCCTTAGCAATCATCATTTTATTCTGCTTTCTATGAGTCTATTTAGATAGTTCAAATAGAATCATGCAGTATCTGTAGTTCTATTAACTATTATAACTGACAGACATTTCACCTAGCATGTCTTCCAGATCTGTCTAGGATGTCCTAAACGGTAGAATTTCTTTCCTTTAAAAACTGCATAATATTTCATTATACACATACAGAGTGTTTTCTGTAGCCATTCATCTGTTGGACATATGAGTTGGTTTCTTATCTTGATTCCTATAAAGAATGCTGCAGTAAATATGAGAGTGCAGATCTCCCTTCAAAATTCTAATTTAAATTCTTCTGGTATATACTCAGCAGTGGGAACTCTGGATCATGTGGCAGTTGTACAAATTTTGAGGAAAACTCTGTACTGTTTATCATAAGAGGCTGTGCCATTTTACATTCCCTCCAATGACATATAAGGGAGCAAATTTTTTTACACTTTCACTATCACCTGTCATTTTTAATAGCTATTCTGTTATGAGGCACTATCTCACATGACTTTTATTTGTGTTTATCTGATGATTAGTAGTGATAAACACCTTTTCATATATCTGTTGGCTATGCACATATATTCTTTGGTTAAATGTCTATGCAAATACTTTGCCTTTATTTGGGCTATCTGTTTTTGTTTTGGTGCTACTGAGTTGTAGAAGTTCTTTATATATTGAGTTATAGGTTTTTCTTATCCAATATATGCTTTACAAAGATTTTCTTCCATTCCTGTATTGTCTTTGCATTATTTTGTTTCCTCTGTTGTGAAAATACACTTACATTTCTGATAGATGGATCAGGGAAGAATTCAAAGGGAAGTAAAAAATTGAGACAGATGAAAACATAAGACACCAAAATGTATGGGATACAGCAAAAACAGCAAGAAAAACGTTTACAGTGATAAATGCCCACTCCAAGAAAGAATTAAAATCTCGAATAACCTAACTTGTACCTTGAGGAACTAGAAAAAAACAAACTGAGTCCAAAGTTAGCAGAAGAAATGAAATTATTAACAATAATAATGAAATTACTAACAGTAGGAATAAATCAAGTAGAGACTAGAAAAACAGAAAAGATTAACAAGACTGAGTTGGTTCTTTAAAAAGATAAAATTGTCAAGTCTTTAGCTACACCAACCAAGAGAAAAAGACTGAAATTACAAATGAAAGATAGGTTAATGCAATTGATTCAGCTGATAAAAAAGAAATAAAAATATCTTAGAGACTACTATGAATAATTACAACAAATTTGACAACCCAAAAGAATTAGATAAATTTCTAGAAACCTACAACCACTTACTAAGACTGAAAAATGAAGAAATAGAAAACATGAACATGCCAGTAACAAATAAGGAAACTGAATCAGTAATCAAAATTATGTCAAAGGAAAGCTCAGGATGAATCTGGGTAAAGGATTTTTCATTTACCCTTACTCCACTCCAAGGATGCTGATGGGTAAGTGATATATGTTGCTAACTCTGCTCTATGAACAATGCGGTATTATCTAAGTGTGGAAGATCTTTTCACATATGGGTTTTTGGTATTTCCTGAATAATTATCAAGTTTAATTCTTGAACAGAGACATACACCTTTTGATATTGGGAAAAGAAAGAAATGAGTGTCTATTGTAAAATCTTAATCATGGGTCTGATTTCTCAACTTTATTTTTGCCACTCTATTCCCTGGTGGCTCAGATAGTAAAGAGTCTGCCTGCAATGTGGGAGACCTGGGTTCAGTCCCTGGGTCGGGAAGATGCCCTGGAGAAGGGAATGGCAACCCACTCCAGTACTCTTGCCTGGAAAATCCCACAGATGGAGGAGCCTGGTGGGCTATGGGATCTATGGGATCACAAAGAGACAGACACAACTGAACGACTTCACTTTCACCTTCATTGTTATAATAGGTAAATAAGTACATTAAAGAATAGATTTGCAAAATCTGATATTATATCAATTGTAAATAATAAACTAAGAAAAAGTCTCTATGCTTCCAAAGGACTTCCAGCATTTGTTATTTCTAGAAAGTAAATTATGTGGGATTGATTTCCTTAAAGATAGAATGAAGAGTCAGAATGCAACATTTCACTATTGAAGAAGGATCAAGCTGAGAGGAAACAAAATCTTCTCTTTGAAAAGTCTCATAAAACAGTAAAATGTAGACTAAAGCCTCTTTGGCTTTAACAGAATAGGACATTAGAGATAAATTTTTAGGAAACAATACATCACAACAAATGCAAGGGGATAAAACTCAAAATATAAGACATTCAGATATGGCTAAAGAATGAAACACTTTAAAGAAACACCTTTAGCATGTTTTTCTTGCTTTATAAATGGAAATTTTTGGACCATTTGAAATTTTACTTCAACAAAACATCATACTGCTCAACTTTAAAAGTTCAAAGACTTTAGAGAAGTGTGAAAGTATCTTTTTATTCTCTTCAAGTATAGTATAGGCAAGGTTACAATAACAAAGGGATTCAAATAACAATATTTAAAGAAAAATAAAATTTTTGTTATCTACCAAAACTTGCAGCATTCAATATATTCGCTATACTATGTATTCAAAGTTAGTATCAGTTAAGAGAAGCCTTACTGTTTTTTTTTCTTTCTTGAGAATTAATATAGTTTACACAATGATCAGCCAACACTGAATCTAAAAATAATCAATTTGTTCAATCATTTTTCTGCTTATTAATTCTGCCATATCTGTACTTCATGTGTTATTTTGAATCTCAGAGGAAAATCAGATTTTATAACTATTTGTCATATTTTTTCATGTTCAGATGTTATTCAAAATAGTCCCCTCACCCCACACACAAACACACAGAATTCCTTCAAGGAATAAGCTCTTAGAAAGACAACTGCAAGGATCTACATGGTGAGTAGACATACAAGGGACTTTAAAAGTAAATGCTTTCTGAATATCAGAAACTTACACTAGAAAAACGTTAGCACCAAAATAAAATTTTGGATTATAAATGTGTATTGAGAGATACTATTTTATATAAATATTCACATAGCTTCTAAGCATGAATTAAGATCAGAGTACCAGAAGTAGTACCATTGCTAGTGTTGTCTTTAAACTTCATATGAGAACATGTCTTTGTAAAAGTTTAACTTCTAAGGCCAGATACAATCATTAGACATTTAAAATTTGGCAAAAAATGGAAATTCCTGTAGTTAGTGTTTGGAGGAACTCAGCACACATTTCCCAGGATTATATCCCCAAAATGAATTTAAAAATACCTGAAAAGAGTTGGTGTAGATTTTGAAAGTTATATATTTAAATCATTGAGACAGTTGACATAAGTAACTGCAAAAGTTTCAAGGCATCAAAATGGATGACAATGGAATGTGGAAAGGCTGGGTGCAGAATAAGAAGGCAAAAATAAGAGAATGAAGTGAAAATCTACATATGATCTTGCTTTCCCATCTCATGTGCAGACAGAATATAAAAGGTACTTTACTACCAGAAAGATAGGGGACCTTGCAATTTCATCTATGAAAAACTTGAAAGCCATGAAAAAAAGTCATTGTCAAAGGCTGCTTTCATATTCAGATCCACTTGCTTCATGAAATATGTGTGGAGATTTGTGCCAAGGAAATATTAGTGTCACAAGAGTCTCCCTGTAAAGATGAATCTGACATACATAGAGACATGAGTGAAGTTTAACAGGGAGTGCTCTCAGGACCCATGCCTGGAGGACAGGAGAAAGAAAAATAGAACTGAGGAGATGGCAATGGTGAGCTGAAGTTTAGTTACAAAGGTCTGAGCTAATTTGCTAGTGATTCTGGATCTCAAATCTTCACACCTCATCATTAACGAGTGTTTAAGCTAGGGGCTGACTTTATCTGAGAAAAGAGACTTGGTTGAGACTGCTGGCTGCTAATAGCCCCATTAGCTAGTAAACTAAACCCTGAGTTCTGCAGGACAAATCTGGACAACACATGACATAATACACTACAACCCACCTTTATTTTAACAATTATAGTAGTCTTAATGAGATTAACTAAAATCTACTGTGATTGTACCACAACCTCATTGTACCTCATGTGAATTATATTTCTTGAAGTTTCCCATAATCTGATGCCAAGAACACTTTCCAATAAAGTTCATGCATGCAAATCTCAACAACTCTGAGTCTAATTTCTGTGAAACTCAACCCATGATTTGCATTTGCAACAGCACTCAGTAATCTGCTTGGCAAGTTTATACTTTAAAACCCCTCAATTCTGGGCTCAGAGATTCTAGTTCCCAGAAGAGAAATCACCAGATGCTATAGGAGGAGTTCCATTCATCCTCAAATGAAGATGCTTCCTCTCCATATATTTTAATTTTCTTGTTTCAAGATTGCAGTTGTCAGGAGAGAAGTCATTCACCATTCAGGGAGAATTAATCCTGATCTTTGGAATGAGGTGCACTTGCTGTGACATAATGGTTATCAGAGAATATGTACAGCACCGGTGAAATCACTTGGCTAGTCTTTAACTTCCCATTCTAATTCTGATGGTAAATTAACAAGCATAGCATCGTGACCCAAATGAGCATGGTATATAGAGCTAAGATCACTCAGGAATGAGGATCTGGGTCACCCCACCAAGCAAGTCACCTCTTCATCAGAAGAGTCTAGAATGGGTGATAGAAAAAACACTTCATGAGAATCTGTTGTGACTATGATAGCAGATAGAGGAGTGGGACTGTTATTTGTTTCTATCATTATTTTTATAAATGTGCCCTACGAAAGATGATTAGAAGCTTTAAAATTAATAAACTGAGGTAATGAGCCATAATACAACCATTGTATAAGGGCAAGATTAATAAAAAGGGTATAGATCTTTTAGGTCGGAAGTTAAGCATGAGCAAGGTGGGGTAGCCTAGCCAAAAAGGATGCAAGCTGATCTCTAAACCCTATCCCAGACAGCCCAGGAGAGCTCAGAGATATGCTACAAAATAACCACAGATACTTATCCAACTCCCCCACATGCTCCCTAGGCATGCAGTGGATACAAACTGACTAAAGGGCCTTCCTCAAATAACCTTCCCTAAAACCTTAGGAAACAAGGAGTCCATGAAGAGTTCATAAATATTCTATACAGCTGATTGTAACAGACTGAATTATGAGAAAACATACACAACAGAGCCTGTTGTTATGTAACTTGCAACTGTAAATTCCCCTTCCAAATCCTAATCCATGTGATGTCAGAAAACCAAGAAGTCAGTTAATATATCTGATTTGCAAATATAAATCCCAGAGAAAAGGCCTGGAGCAGAAGAAAATTGTTGGCTAGGACACAGAAACAGGTTGGAGGAGATATCTTTAGGTGTTCTCCTCTATTAGATAATGACCATCTAAGTCGTTACTGAGAAAGAGCAACACCAAAAAATCTGGTATCAAATTCAGCTGAGTTAAAGTCATCAAGACAGTATGATATGGCATAAATACAGAAATATAGATCAGTGGAACAAAACAGAAAGACGAGAGAGGCAAAAATATACCATGGAGAAAAGACCATCTATTTAACAAGTGGTGCTAGGAAACTGGTCAACCATGTATAAAAGAATGAAACAAGAACACTTTCAAACACCATACACAAAAATAAACTCAAAATAGATTAAAGATCTAAATGTAAGACCAGAAACTATAAAACTCTTAGAGGAAAACATAAGCAGAACACTGACATAAATCACAGCAAGATCCTCTATGACCCACCTCCCAGAGTAATGGAAATAAAAACAAAAATAAACAAATGGAGCCTAATTAAATTTAAAAGCTTTTGCACAATGAAGGAAACTATAAGCAAGGTGAAAAGGCAGCCTTCAGAATGGGACAAAATTATACCAAAAGAGACAACTGACAGAGAATTAATCTCCAAAATACATAAGCAGCTCATGCGGCTCAATACTAGAAAAACAATCCAATCAAAAAGTGAGCCAAAGAACAGATATTTCTCCAAAGAGGACATACAGATGGCTAATAAACAGATGAAAAGATGCTCACTCAACATCACTCATTATTAGAGAAATGCAAATCAAAACCACCATGATGTATTATCTCATGCCAGTCAGAATGGCCATCAAAATTCTACAACCAATAAACACTGCAAAGGATGCAGAGAAAGGGAACCCTTTTACAGTGCTGGTGAATGCAAACTGGTACAGCCACTATGGAGAACAGTGTGGAGATTTCTTAAAAAAAAAACTGGAAATAGAACTGCCATATGACCCAGCAATCCCACTGCTGGGCTTATACACAGAGAAAACCAGAATTGAAAGAGACACATGTACCCCAATGTTCATTGCAGCAATGTTTACAATAGCTAAGACATGGAAGCAACCTAGATGTCCATCCACAGACAATGGATAAGGAAGCTATGGTACATATACACAGTAAAATATTACTCAGCTATAAAAAAGAACATATTTGAATCAGTTCTAATGAGGTAGATGAAACTAGAATCTATCATACAGAGTGAAGTAAGTCGGAAAGAGAAACACCAACAGTATATTAGCACATATATATGGAATTTAGAAAGATGGTAAAGACAATCCTATATGCAAAGCAGCAAAAGAGACAGGTGTAAAGAACAGACTTTTGGACTATGTGGGAGAAGGCAAGAATGGGATGATTTGAGAGAACAGCATTGAGACATGTCACATGTGCATCCATGGGTGATTCATGTCAACGTATGGCAAAAACCACCACAATATTGTAAAGAAATTATTCTCTAATTAAAATAATTTTAATATTCAGCTGAGTTATATTAATATGTTGCTAGCATTTTGCAAAGAAGTAGACAAGTTGATTATGTAAGAGATAATGATTAGCCCATTCTTCTTTTCCCTATTCTCACTCTTCACCCAGAGAACTAGATTATTAGTGTTGAAATCGTTGCTGGTTAGTCGCTTAGTCATGTCCAACTCTTTGCAACCCCATGCACTGTAACCTCAGAGAAGGCAATGGCAACACACTCCAGTACTCTTGCCTAGAAAATCCCATGGACAGAGGAGCCTCATAGGCTGCAGTCCATGGGGTCGTAAAGAGTCGGACACGACTGAGCAACTTCACTTTCACTTTTCTCTTTCATGCTTTGGAGAAGGAAATGGCAACCGGCTTCAGTGTTCTTGCCTGGAGAATCCCAGAGACAGAGGAGCCTGGTGGGCTGCTGTCTATGGGGTCACACAGAGTCAGATGCAACTGAAAAGATTTAGCAGCAGCAGCACTGTAATCTACAGGCTCCTCTGTGTTCCACTATCTCCCAGAGGACAGAGTTGAAATAGAGAGTTCTTAAACAGAATGTTCTGGATCAAATATTCCTCATCAACTCTAAGACTTTAATACCAAATTCTCTGTTCTCAGGAGGCTTTTTCGTCACCATCTAAACACATTAGATGTCATGCATGGGGAAATCTGAGGCTTCCCAGATGGTGCTGGTAGTAAAGGATCCATCTGCCAATGCAGGAGACACAGGAGAAATGGGTTCGATCCCTGGGGTTGGGAAGATCCTCTGGAGGAGGAAATAGCAACCTACTCCAGTATTCTATGGATTGAGGAACCTGGCAGGCTACAGTCCATGGGGTTGCAAAGAGTTGGACATGACTGAGCAACTGAATACACACACATGGTGGAATCTAAGTATCTCTCCTAAATAGAATCCACCATCCAAGCTATTTAATAACTCCAGGAGAATATTGCAGCCATGAGGGGCCACGAGACATGAGACATTCAACCATAATTAAATACAGTAACAGACTTTTCGTTTCTAGTGCAACATGTAAAGTGCTTGAAAGTTGTCATCCTCATCCTTGTGGTAAGAAAAAAGAACAAACTGAAAATTGGCAACTCTTTTTGTGTATCTATCAGAGAACTGAGGTCAGGAGTCAAACTATCAATACCACATCAAAAATAGAAAAAAGTAGGTAAACACAGAGAATCAAAGGTATCTGGGAACCAAAGCTGCTGTCCCTGGAGCTAGTAACTGACAGAAATCATTAATGAGTAATTAACTAACTGATGAGGGCTGAGACTGAGAGATTAAAATTTCCCTGGGGCCCAGTCTCAAGGAGATCTCTCAAACCTCTGTTTACTTCCTGCAGTTCCACCAGGTTCTCAGAGTAAACATTTGGAAAAATTGCCTCCTGCTTCTGGCACAGGAAGAAGAAATGTGGTCATTTGAAAATAGTCCTATAGCAGGCTAGTCTCCTTAACAAAGCCCTGTTCCCAGGGGAAACAGTTAATATTTTACTAATGTCTAACCAACTTGGATTTTATCAGAGCATGGCCCATGTGGGGGTAGGGAAATTTAACTCCAACTCCATCCTTTACTAGCCTTCCTTTCTCACATAGAAGTGAGTGGCAGGGGGAAGCTGAGAAGCACTCATGGAGGTAGAGCTCAAGCAGATAGAGTCCCTCAAATATGGAAACTTAAACATAGAATTATAGACACTTTCTCCCTTGCCCCACCTCACCATTACATCAACTGTGGTTCTGTGTAATAACAGGAGTTGCAGGTGAAAGAACTGAAGGGCTCAGATACTAAGAAATAGTCTTGAGCAACACAACAGGGGAGACAAAAATGAGAACTCTATAAAGATCTCAGCCTCTGATACTGTACCGAGAGAGAACAGTAAACACAGTCTGACTGCTAGTCTAACTTATTCCATGAGGTCAGTATTAGGCTAATTCCAAAATAAGAGATATATTACAAGGAAAATTACAGACCAATAGCTCTCATGAACAGACACAAAAACCCTCATCCAAATAGCAGAAACATTATACACCATGTCTATGTAGAATTTAATTTCAAGTACACAGATTAGTTTAACATTATTACTGCATATTTTTATTTCTAGCATTTGCTTTTGATTCTTAGAATTTTCATTTCTCTGCCTACATTACCCATTTGTTCCTGCATCTTGTATACTTTTTCCATGAGAGCCCTTAACAAATTGATTATGGTTTTTAACTATAGATTATAAATTTCCTGGTCTGATAATTATCAAATTTCTGCTGTATCTGAGTCTAGTTTTGATGCATGCTTTATGTTTTCAAATTGTGCTTTTATGTCTTAGTATGTCTTTAAATTTTTGCTGAATGCTGGAATATATTGGGTAAATAGAACAGAGGTAAACGGGTCTTTATTGTAGGTTTTGTGTTTACCTGGCTAGGAGTTAGGCTGTATGTACTGTTTGCTGTAATTGTAGATGTCAGAGACTAAACTGTCCTCTGATGTACATGTTTTGGCTGATTTTTTGATTTTGAGTTTCCCTGAGATTTCTCCTTAAGGTTTGAGACAAAAGTTAGTTTTGTTGTATTTTCCTGCTATTATATAGGACCATTACTGATATATTTTACAGCCCTTTAATTAGATGTTAGTCTTTCTTAGTGAGCCTAAGCCTGGACTGTGACCTTCATAACTGTTTTCCAGTTTATCTGTTTCTTTCTCCCTTAGATGTTATAAGCAAGCAGGTGATGCGAGTATTTTCTTCTCCTACATGTGGAAAGTTAAAGAAGACTATAAGAGTTATCAATTTCCCTCCTCTCAGATCAGTTAGACAACAAACCCCCATAAGAAAAGTGGAAAGTGAAGGTGAATTCGCTCAGTCATGTCCGACTCTTTGCCACTGCATATACTGTAGCCTATCAGGCTCCTCCGTCCATGGGATTTTCCAGATAATACTGGAGTGGGTTGCCACTTCCCTGTTAGGGTCTGGTAAAACAGTGCCCTTGAGGGTTGTCTTGTAGGAAGGAGAGAATGCTCTGGATGCATTTTATTTATTGGCTATACTCCTTGCGTTGTACAATATATTCTTGTAATTTATTTATTTCATGTATTTACTTGGCCTGGCTGCATGGCTTTCGGGATCTTATTTCCCTGAGCAGGGATCGCATCTGTGACTCCTGAAGTGGAAGTGTGGCATCTTAACCACTGGAGTGCCAGGAAGGCCCCCTGAATGCAATTTAAATGGCTGCTTTTCCCCTACCCCCTACCAAAAGAATATGAATTTACCCCAATTTTCACTCTTGTAACCTGGTTGTCCTCTCAGATGTAAAACATATGAAAGTACAGGGCTCCCCCTAAGACTAGTCCTACCTATGGAATTTTAACTCTCACACTTGTCTGCACTAAGTCACCAGCAGTGTGACAATTATTATCATTTTCTTCTACCCAGCTGTTGGTCTTTTAAATTTTTCAGGCAGTGATTTTTCCTGTCTCCTCAATTCTCTGAGGAATCTAAGAACAATTGTTTATTTTCAGCTTCTTTAGCTTTTTTCTGTTCATGTGGATAGGGTGTAAGGACTTCAAACTTCTTAACATGTTGGACCAGACCAGAAACTGGAAGTCATATCATTTTTATTTAGAGATTTATAGAAAGAAAAATGTAAACTAGAGTTATATTTGAATTAATGATTGATAATTTTTCTTGCAGAAGATACTCTATTTTAAAATGTTGAGTGACAATCATAACTACATTCAGATACAAAAATCCACCATAGAAAAATCCCCTATCCCAATTAAATGAGATTTAAGAATATCAATGACAGACTTAAAATACAAAAATCTTTCAAAAACTGAAAAACTACAAGCACTTGCAAAGAAATGAGAACTATATAAATATCACATTTTTAGGAGCAAACCAAGATGTACAAGGATGAGTAATAGAGTAAAAGTGTCAAAGAAAAACAACTTAGAGCACATAATTTTAATGGCAGCTAAAATACCATCTAAATGCCAAGAAAATAAACATACTCTCAGGCAACCATAGGTAATGTATCAGAGAAGGTCTCAGGAAACACTTTCAGAGAAGTACTGCATCAATATGAGGAATGAATTCACAAAAACTAAGTATGAGTCATATTTAAGTAAAAAGAGTAAATGTCATAGCTGCCCAAACAAACCACTATTAAAAACAAAATGCAATATAAAACATATATACAAAGTCATACCAAAATGGCAAGAAATTATGAAAAATAGAAGCCAATAAGGTTAGGAACATTTCCCCTAACACCAACTTCATCTCTGTATTAGTCAAGAGTGGTTACCATGGACAAATCTAAAACAATTGCTGTCAAAGAGAACCGAATTACCATGACTGCTAATCAATATTCAATCAACATTCCATTCTTAGACGTGGAATAGGATCCATGAAACCCAAATAACTGAAAAAAAAAATTAAATGTGCCATGTACTGAGTGTGTTGATCTCAACAAATATATTGGAACCATCTGGGCATGTGTGCTACCACTAGAGAGTCGGCATGATGCAGACCCCACATGCCATGCGCCAACACAACCAAATGAATAAATACTTTTTAAAGAGAAAATATCCACCAAAAAGACCTTTTTCTCCCCTTAAACTCTATGAGAAATTTTTCTAGGCAAAAAAAGTAAACATATACTGGTGTTAATTTCTGTAACCAGCAACTTCAGGAATGAACATCCTTCCTTCATTACAGAATGGCTGTCACTGCTTGTCTCCTACAAACTCCTCACAAATATACAAAAGGCAGAGTGACAGGGAAGTGGAAGGTCTCCCTCCCTCTAGCACCGCCATGTGCCTGATTTAAGTGCATGGCATTATGGGATGAGAGTGTAAGGAGCTGAGTCCATTCCTCTACCCCTTGCTTCTAGGTTTCCCCAATAAACCATTCTCACACCTCACCAGGTGTCATTAGCAATGTCAGCCCTGTCCCCTGACCCAGCTCACAGATTATTTCATACCAACGTGAGGATGACCAACATTAAAGGAAACAGCAATTCTTGTTTTGCATTATGACTTCAGACAGTAGGAACTGATAAAGACATAAAGTAAAAATAATCAACGGAGATGAAAATTCAAGATGTCATTTATTTGTAATTAAAGTGCTAGAAAATAGTCTATTAAACTTTAAATTCATCCTTCAGTCATAGGAGCAGAATATTTAATCAAAAGAAGACTATGTAGTATATTCTACATACTCTGATGTCACTATTTCTTTGTAAAATATAAATGTCTAAACATACCACTGTAAATCATTTCCTACCAGATGATTAACTTGGGACTTTAAAGGACAGGATAAGGGCTAAGTAAATACTATTTTCACATGTTTTTTCCAGGTGGCAGCAATAAAGGGAAATGCCAGTCAACATTTTATTTTTGTTTTCTAAAATGTTAATGTAATTCTTAAGAATCTGTCATAAATTTTATGGCAAAAATAATATGACAAAATACCAACTGAAAAATATATTTTACCAAAAATATATATAGTATGATAATTGTGTTTCCAAGCCTTCACACTAGTAGTAAGGCAGTAAAACACTAAGATTAAAATTATGCATTCTGAGTAAACACTTATATTTCAGTTGAACTTATACTGCTTTAATGACTGTACAGCTTTGGAGAAGTTACTTAAAATCTGAGTCTCTAAGAATCACATAATAAATGTAATAAAAATATCTAATCATTGAGTGTATACCCTATCCCAAGAAAGATCCTTTCAAGTACATTACGATTATCATCACCCCCATTTTATACATAAGGAAGCTGAGACACCAAAGAATTTAAAAATTTGTCTAAGATTACACAAGTTTTAAATAGGAAAGCTGCAACTCAACGTCAACCAGTTTGACTTCAAAGTCTAGGCTCTAATCCACAGCTATCCTGCCTTTTCATAAAATGTGGTAAGATTATTGGGAAGATTAAATAAGATAATGTATCTAAATTGAATGCAGTAATTGCTCACTGAATTTTAGCTTGTGCATTTTTTATTAACAATTAGAATTCTAAATTACTAGTATATCACTTTTGCTTTAATGGTGTGCTCACTGAAATACTGATTCCAGACTCACAATATTTCTAGGATAAATACTTAACATTATAAACATCCCTAACAGAACTGAACCTGTTGCTGTGACTTTTGTGTTACTGTGGATTCTCCTAGAGCAAGGTGCCAAATATGCTTTTCTCAAGGTTGAACTCATTACGAGCAGGGAATAGGGATGAGAGAGAAAGGTAAAGGTGTGAGCTACTGAGGTGGCAAACAGACCAGGCCACTGATGGATTGAATATGAAATTAAAGAAGACTGAGAAGTTTAGGAGGTACAGGATATTCAGAATGAGCATCAGGCTTCTGAGCTGGGCACCTGGATTGTTGGTACAAATAGATTAGAATGATGAGTTCGGTTTCAGCTATCTTGAATATTTTTGTTGCCATTGAGTAGATAAAGGGATAAAAAATGTGGCACTTGTAAGATTTAATTGTTTGAAGCTCTGGAAGAAAGATGTAATCTTAGAACCAACATATAAGTTACAGGATACTTTAACTAGAGCAAACTGATATCACCCTGAGTCTCCAAACCAGACAAAGGCTCTTTATCACAAAATATTTAAGAACAAACAATTACCCCGGTGTAGGTGCTCACAAGCTAGAAAAGGGATGTGGGTTCAATTTTAACTATCTCCAAACTGTGAAGTACAGACATATTTACACAGTGGGATTCTGGCAGAGTGACACAATTCAGGTGATAAAGAGAAAAACAACAACAAAAAAAATCAGCATAATAGAAAAATAATAAATAGCATAGACTTAGGTTTATGCCCAGGAGGTAAGCAAACCAAGGCACTAATCTATAAGAGTACACTGTAATCTCTAACAGAGTAAACTATAGATCAGTGACAGGGATATGTAAGGCATTTTTAAGATTTTGGAAATTTTATTACTTTTTCACATGTAATTTTTTTATTGGTTGCCAATTTTCTTTCATAAGTAGCAGTAAAACTCTTAAATAATTGCATGCCAACTTACTGCTTTGTTAGAAAGATCAGTGAGGTATTTTTAAGAAGTTTTCCTTCTCCAAAGACAATTTTTGAGGTGAGGAAAGTCTTACAGGATAAAACAAACATTGTAAAGATTATATTCTAAAACATAGTTTCTTTGTTTTTGTTCCTTTAGACTCTAGGATGAAATAGGCTCACAAAGTATAAAATGAATATGTTTTTCTTTCCACAATCCGCTTTCACACTCATTTTTCTTTGGTGTGAGATTTTTATTCTTCTAATATAGAACTGATTAGGTGTGAATTCCAGCCTGATAGTTGTGTATTCACCTTTCATAAGAGTTTCTATGTGGCAACAGAAAGTATTTGTTTTGGCCTAAGGGTTTTCTAAGTGTTATGAAGGCTTAGAAAAACAAGTTTTCCTGCAAATCTGAGTTTTTTTTTTTTTTTATTGGTTCCCACAGTCAAATAGTATCTTAACAAACTTTAAAATACCACCAGAGCTATTTTGTAAGCTTTCCCTGCTTCCATGGTGACAAAAGGGGAGGAAGGGAAGAAGTGAGGGAGAATAAAAAGAAAACTACAGGCCACATCAACATTTTTTTTTCCTATTTCCAAATACATACCTATAGATTGTACTTAAAAATATATGCTTATGCTTATATGAAAGGAGCTCATGTATTACTTTCATACTGACACATAATAAACTATCATGTAAGTACAGCTTACAATAATATCATCTCACATTGTCTATGGGTCTGGGCTGGACACGGCCTACCTGGTTCCTCTGCTGATGGCAGCTGGCCTGCATTCTCATCCAGAGACTAGAAGAAGCCTAGCTCTAGATTATTTAGGTGATTGGCAGACTTCTTTCTTGATTGAGGGATTTGGATTTTTGCTAGATGTTAGTTAAAAGCTACCCTTATATCCTGGAAGCCAGTCTCAATTTCTAGAGCCACCCCAGGGTTCCAAACCCAATGGGCCTTTCTAACACAGGGGCTTCAATAAATGAGTCAGCAAACAGGGCCTCTGTGGTCTGTGGTCGGCTGGAGCCCTGACCTCTCAGTAAGTTTTACCTTATTAAGCCAGGTTCATGCAGAGTCATCTTTTTCTGATTAACTCAAATCATTTGAGTTGGAACATTAATTATATCTAAAATATCCTTTCATTTTTGCTTTCATTCTTCACCTTCCTGGCTCCAGATGAATATATGAAGCTGCCTACCTCTCCAAAGTTTGAATCATATATCCATGTTTAAGCTGAACTTTTGTTAAACTAGTTGTTGCTTACCCAGGTCCATCCTCCTGATGGGAAGTGAGTCAAAATGAGGGTATGTCCAGGTATGTGCCCAAGGGTGGTTTATCTGCAAGGCAGCCGAGCCATGAGACAGGAGGACGAATCTAAATTCTTCCTCGCCGCGGAAGGTAAAGCGTTCAGGGTATCGCAGAGAAAGAATAAAGAAGCAGGGCTCCGTGAAGCGGAGAAGGCAATGGCACCCCACTCCAGTACTCTTGCCTGGAAAATCCCATGGACGGAAGAGCCTGGTAGGCTGCAGACCATGGGGTCGCTAAGAGTCGGGCACAACTTAGAGACTTCACTTTCACGCATTGGAGAACGCAATGGCAACCACTCCAGTGTTCTTACCTGGAGAATCCCAGGGACAGGGTAGCCTGGTGGGCTGCCGTCTATGGGGTTGCACAGAATCGGACACGACTGAATTGACTTAGCAGCAGCAGCAGCTCTGCGAAGAGGCGTGGGGAGCACGCAGAAAAGTGGAAAAACATGGGTAATCACCGTTCTGCGCAGGCGCAGGCCCAGTACTTTAACTACATGCCTCTGCTAGTTCAAAAGGTCAAAGCGAGCAAGCAGATGTCAGCACATGCGCTGTTGAAGGGTCAGTGGTCGCAGTCTAGCCACCCGCTCAGCTGCAACCAGACACAGCCGGCCTCCACGTCCTGGGTAAATGGCTCGTTGTTGAGGCCAGGTGCTGCTTGGTAGAATGAGAGTCTTCAGTGGCAATAATTAAAACAACCTCGATAGGTAAAAGCAGTTACAGGTGAAACGGATTTAGCTAATGATGACCCATGTTTTCATAGTCATGTTTTAAAATCATATGTTTTGTCACATATATATATGTAATATATATATATGAAAAGTGATGTTAGAAATAAATCAGTCAAACTGATTTCAGCTCCATCTGTGATTCCCATTGGAAACTTGAAATTAGTATGAGCCACATTTTCTTGCTTTGAAAACTGATTCCCTGTTTGCAGTTTTCTTCTCTCTTGTTTTTGGGAGGGGGGTCTTAACTTACAGCATATGGGATCTTAGTTCCCCAGCCAGGGATTGAGCTCATACCCTTTGCATTGGAATTGTGAGGTCTTAACCACTGAACTGCCAGGGAAGACCCCGTCTGCCATTTTCTACATTAGTTAATGGTACTAGTATCCTTCAGAAACTCAGAGTTACCCTATATTGAATGGATCACTGTGCAGTTATGACCTTAATCTCCTAAGTAAATTGTTCTGAAATATTAGCTTGTGTGGAATTGTTAAACACAGGTTGATGAACTGTGCTCTCAGTTCCTGACTGAGTAGGTTTGGAGGGGGCTTAAGGATTTCCGTTTGTCAAATTTCCAACTGATGCCAGTGATGCTGGCGCTGCAGCCAGTACCACAGATCCCTCTGTATTGCCCTGGTCCAAGAGAGTCCTTCTGCCCAAGCTGCTTCACTGATTGTCACAGTCACATGGATTCTTGGATTAATTTCTGTTCATTGTAACCTAAAGACTCTCTCTTAGCTTCACTCGCCTGGCCCTAACCACATAGCAAGTCTTTCTCTGGACTCACTCAGGCACACACACATTCTGTAGCAGCCTGCACAGTGCATGCAGGCTTGGAAATAAGCAGGAGTTAAGCAATACAGCCAGGGTGGTAGCATGCAAGCTTATCCAATTCCTGATTCTAAAATGCTCTCTTAGTAATTAAAACAATGATAGGACCAGAAATTAAAATAACACCAAGTGATGAAATGCCATTACAAAAGCTAAGTTCATAGGGATTTTTCAGGGAGAGGGAACAGCTCAGGGAAATGCCTAAAATAGGCATATATCAGAGGTTAGTGTAACTAGTAGTAAGCAAGGGCCAGGGAGGAAATGCAGAATGGAAAAGAGATGGTAGAGGAACTTTTGGTCTGTTAAAAAAACTTTGGTTTTTAACTCTGAATGCTACAGTAAATGATGATGGTGTTTTCTGCAGAAGTTATACAACCTGCCTTCTTTTCAAAAGATCTTTCAGAATGTAAAGATGACTGGGGATGCTTATTAAGGGATGAGAGCGTTTGCTTCTTTTATGAGTAAAGGGAATGCTTAATAAGATAGTGGTTAGTAAGCATGCACTCCAACCAGGAGAACTTATTATGATGATTCCATTAGCCAGCATCATTAGCTAATTACAACTGAATATTTCCTTTTCTGTTACTGGGATTTAAACTGCCAGATAGATTAGAGTTGAGTTTATGAGTCAGAACCACCTCAGTGCTGAAGGAATTGCAGCACTCTGCAAAAATTATAGACTATTGAAATGGGGTTTTTCTCTCTCTAGTTATTCTCTTCTTAGCTCAATACTATACATTGTGCACATGTTCAAGACCCCTTAAGTCCCTTTCTTATTCTTCAGGTTCTCCCAGTTACGTTGCAGGAAGGGGGACCTCTTCCAGGACCCAAAACTGGGCTCTTGTCTAACACTCAGAAATGAATTGTCCAATGAAACACATGTGCTGACAAAGCAAGAGATTATATTGGGAAAGGGCACCCAGGTGGAGAGCAGTAGGGTAAGGGAACCCAGGAGAACTGCTCTGCCACCTGGCTCACAGTCTAGGGTTTTATGGTGATGGGATCAGTTTCCAGGTTGTCTTTAGCCAATCATTCTCACTCAGAGTCCTTCCTGGTGGGGCACACCTTGTTCAGCCAAGATGGATGCCAGTGAGAATTCTGGGAGATGGTCAGACTTGTGGTGTCTCCTTTTGATCTTTCCCGAACTCCTTCAGCTGGTGGTGGCTTATTAGTTCCCTGTTCCTTACTAGGACCTCCTTTGGTAAAACAACTCATGCAAATGGTTACTATGGTGCCTGGCCAGGGTGGGCAGTTTCAGTCAGTGGGCTTCCCCTAACAGTTAGTTACAGGCTTGTGTTTTCATGCCTCAGTTGCTTGTTCTTCAGTTTATTACCATGCTTAACTTCTACTCACACTGCATAACACAGATTAAAATATTCCTTTCTGAAGTTTTAGAAAAACTACCCCAAAGAGGTTCCAAAATCCCTTCCCTTGCTCATGTAGAGTATTTTATGTTCCACTGGTATAACCTTTATTACATTTAATCTTATTTCTTTGACAGAACAATGAGTTTCTTGAGGGTAGTGATAATGTCTTATTCAAATTTTGTAAAACTCCCAGGGCTACAAGGCATGGAAAATCATACTATGGTATTTGCATAATATTGGAAGTAAATAAATATGTGGAGCAGCTGAGGAATGAATAGTTATTTGTTCTTTCATGCTGATTTGTTCAATGGCTTGTTATTCGGCTCCTCACGCTTGTCCAGTCTCACACCTTCTCTTGTAGAAATCTTATGTGTCATTGTGAATTACTAAGCGCAGAGGTATTTCTTATGAGTTTTCCGTTGTCTCTCCTCAATATCTGCCCTCCTCAATATTTGCTCTCTGTAAATGTATCTTGAGTTACTTATATTAAAGAGACTAAAGATTTTAAAAGAACTTGTTTCTTTGAAAATATTTAGTGTTCCACAAAATATTTGTAAGATGAGAAGCATTATATTTTATTTTATTATTTGAAAATGATCATCACTGATTTAAAATGGTAAGGTAAATGAGCACATTAAACTATGAAGGTTGACCCAAAATAATTAGATAATAGATGATTCATCAAGTCTGACAGTTATAGTATTTGGAGATTCAATAGAGTGTAGTGTTCATGTAACTTCTCTGGATGATGATGACTTGTCAACAAAATATTAAATTGTATCAGAATAAGAATACTCTGATTGGTAAAGGAGAGACTGGTGATAAGTTAGAAAGATTGCCAGCAAAATATAATTTCATTATTTCTGCTAGAGAAGTGACATTCCTAAGCAGCAGCCTGTGTACTTATTTCATTAATGTTGTGTATTCTGGCTTTGATATGGTGTCCTAAAGAATGTAAACAAATGTGTTACAAGCATTGACTGCTAGGTCATAATCAAATAAGTCATCATAATAATAACCAGAAATTGTCTAAACATTAATCACCAATTACCATAAATTAAAAACTTAGAAAATCTCACCTTAAGGCAAAATAAATATCTAACATCTATTGCTGATATGACTTGCTTTTGTAGATGTTTATGCCTTTGGCATGAAGCATATACAATATTTAAAGAACAGGTATTCTTTGAAAATGTGGAAATGCATTTATTTCTTTTTTAAATGTTTCTTTACGCTACAAGTGACATTGGCTGTTTTTTTTTTTTTTTTCCTACAGGGGAAAATGTACCTGTCATTCTAAATAAGGAAAAAGAAAACTTTTCCCTGTTTTGGGGAGCTCAGAAAAATGAAAATTTAGTGAAGTAGCCAAGTCTTAAGGAGTATTTGTAAATATGACTATTTTCAAAGTAAATTAAGAGGTGGATTAGGGATATTAAGCTGGTTTTGCTCTACTGCAATTGAGACAGAAACATATTTTACCAAAATATAAGAGCTAAAAAATGTAATTTTATAAAACCGCTTCATAAAACTACACATTTTATATCTTGATTAAAGTATTTTTGCCTTTGGCATGTTCTTCTTTGTTATTCTCTTTTTCTTCTTTATAGAATTGTTTGTGCATCTGTTTCATTTTTCAAAAACTAGCTTTTGGAAGCATTTTTTTTCCTTTGTATGATAACTAGTTTCATGTAACAGTTTCAGCCTAGTACTCACGCTACCATTTCCTACTTACATCTTTATATCCTAACTATATTCACTTGACAATATCTAAATTCAGTTTTAATACAAAATACTGAAAACTTGGAGGAAGAATAGGTCTTATGATTAAACTGTCTGGAAGAGATTAGATTAACTGGTCTTTTAGAGTAAAAATTATATAATACACTACTATGTATTATAGAATGCTATCATTTAAACTTGTTTTGTCAATACAATGGCTATAAGTAGATAAATCACATCCTAAAGATACCTGAAGTCTTAAAATTTATTGAAAAATATATTTTAATACACATAATTTTGAGAAAGATTTTATAATCTCACAGAACTGCCTTAAAGAGAGAAATTCCACACTAAGGAAAAGTTAAATGAGTAAAAATATGCAACAACTACAATATATATTGATGTAATGTTATGTAAAACACATTGATTCTCATTTCCTTTATCTCTTCCTCCATGTTGTATTACTCCACAACGCAGTCACTTAAAACAACAGTCATTTTATTGACTTCACAGATTCCTGGGTCAGGAAATTGGTCAGGGTTTGACTGGGCAGTTCTGCTCCATTTAGCATTAGAAAGAGGGATATCTTGGTTGTATTCACTGGTAACAAAACTCGTGTGAAGTGTGTAGGAAGGTTCCTCCTGCATACTTGCTTTATTGGATGGACAATCTGCAAGACTGTGCTCAGCCAGAGTCTCTTTTCCACTGCAAGGCACCCCAAGGCTTCTCCAATTGCTCTCTTCAAGAAGATAGTCAACTTCCAAACATAAGGACATAGAAGATGCCAATTCTCATAAAGGCTAAGCCAGTAATTGATACTGTGTCATTTTCATGGTATTTATGTAATGCAAGTAAAAGAACCATGGACTTTGAAGGGAAGGGACATAGATTCCACTTTTCAGTGGGAAGAAAAATAATGAATGTGTTGTTTTACTGTGCCACAAACATAATAACTAAAAATATATTGTAGCTTTTTTTTCTCCTTGTCTTGCCTATGCATTTCTTTTAAAAACAGAAAAAAGTGAAAGTGTCTCAGTCATGTCCAACTCTTTGTGACCACATGGACTATACAATCTGTGGAATTCTCTAGGCCAGAATACTGGAATAGATAGCCTTTCCCTTCTCCAGGGGATCTTCCTAACCCAGGGATCAAACCCAGGTCTCCCACATTGCAGGCAGATTCTTTACCAGCAGAGTCACTAGGTAAGCCCAAGAATACTGCGTGGGTAGCCTATCACTTCTCCAGCAGATCTTCCCAACCCAGGAATTAAACCGGGGTCTCCTGCATTGCAGGCGGATTCTTTGACCATCTGAGCTGTCAGGGAAGCCCTTAACAGAAAGACAATATCACTAAATATTTGTACATTCATGATTTCTTTAAAAGATTTTTTGATGTAAACCATTTCTTAAAGTCTTTATTGAATTTGTTTCAATATTGCTTTCATGTTTTGATTTTTTGGCTGAAAGGCATGGGAAATCTTAGCTCCCTGGCCAGGGATCGAATCTGTACCCCTTGCATTGGAAAGCAAAGTCTCAACCACTGGACCACTGTGGAAACCCCTGTGCATTTGTATAGCATATGGTGGTGCTAGTGGTAAAGAACCTGTCTGCCAATGCAGGAGCCATAAGAGAGGCAGGTTCGATCCTGGGTCAGGAAGACCCCCTGGAGGAGGAAATGGCAACCCACTCCAGAATTCTTGCCTACAGAATCCTATAGCCAGGGGAGCCTGGCAGGCTACAGTCCACAGCGTCACAAAGAGTCAGACAAAACTAAAGCAACGTAGCATACATGATATTTAAATACTCTACAAGTTTTTTAGCTTTTTATCCTGAAGTTCTCAATCGTTTTGATGAAGACCATGGTAAACACACATTTTGAAACAAAATCAATTAGAATCACAATTTTTCATTACTTTTGCATATTTGTGTCCAGTCCTGGCTACCAGAAGCAGAAGAAAAACTACCTAAAAATAAACACAGTGAAACGAATCCAGAGGCCAGAAACAAACCCAGGTAAATAAAGTCAGCTAACATTTAATAAAGGAGCCAAGAATACTCAATGAAGAAAAGGCAGTTCCTTCAATAAGTGTTGTTAGAAAAATTGGATGTTCACAAGTAAAAGAATGAAACTAGACTCCCATCTTAAAGTACTCACAAGAATTAACTCAAAATGGATTAGTGATTTAAATCTAAGACTGAAAACCATACATACTCTAAAAGAAAACATAGGAAAAAACTCATTGATATGGGTCTCTGCAATGATGTTTTTGATATAACACCTACAGTATAAGAAACAAAATAAATAAATAAACATGTGGTACTATATCAAACTGAAAAGATTCTGCAGAACAAAAGAAATGATCAACAAAATGAAAAACAACATAGAGAATGGGAAAAATATTTGCAAACCATATATCTGATTAGGGGTTAATATCCAAATATATAAAGAAATATATTTGGGTATTATTGAGAGGTAGGGAGGCCTGGCATGCTGCAGTCTATGGAGTCGCAAAGAGACAGCCATGACTTAGTGGCTGAACAAGAATAACGTATAAAGAACTCATACAAATAACACAAATAATTCCATTTAAAAATGGACTAAGGACCTAAATATACATTTTATAAAGAAGATATATGAATAGCCAACAGGTCCATTAAAAAGTGCTCAATACTACCAGTAATTAGAGAAATATACATTAAAACCACTATATCTCCCCATGCCTATTGTTTTTTTATCAAAAAACAAAAGATTCAAAATGTTACTGAGGATGTGGAGGAGAGAGAACCCTTGTGTATTGTTGGTAGGAATGTGAATTGGTACAGGTACTATAGAAGATAGTATGGATGTTACTCAAAAAATTATAAAGAGAATAACCATATGATATAGCAATTCCACATGATATACTTGAAAATATATCCTAAGAAAGTAAAAACAGCATAAAAAATACTCTCATCTTTATGTTCATAGCAGCATTATTGATAATAGGCAAGACCTGGAAACAACCCCCTAAGTGTCCACTGATGGAAGAATGGATAAAGAAACAGTGGTATTTATCTTTATATAAAATGGAATATTATCAGCCAAAAGAAAGAAATCTCACCATCTGCGACAACATAAAATGGACCTTAAGGTATTTAGGCTAAGTTAAAAAAGCCAGGCAAAGAAATTCAAATACTTCACGGCATAATTTATATGAGGCATCTGAAACCAAAAACAAATGAAATTTCATAGAAAAAGAGATCAGACTTGTGATTACCAGAGAAAGAGCTTGCAGGATAATTGAAGTGGACAAAGTTGGTCAGAACATACACATTTCCAGTTTTAGAAATGTAAGTACCGGGGTTGTCATGTACAGGATAATGACTATAGTTAACAGTGCTGGGGGTGGGAAAAAGCAAAGAAACAACCAAACAAGAAACCTTTTTCTAAAAAATTAGAAGGAAAAATAAAAGTTTAAGAAAGAAATGGTATAGAAATTCAGCGGTGTGAAAACATGTATGGGTGTTTGTATATTGGCTTATATTTGAATGACACAGAAACAGGCCGTTTTAAAGAGCAAGAGATGGACAAAAATAAAAGACACAGGAAAAGGTGCAATGTAAGTATAAAGATAAACAGAAGCTAAAATTTATGTACAAATGTTTAGGATTTTCTCTTCTTTTTTTCTCCATATGGTTTGTTGAATAATTTCCTAGTGTACAAAATACCAGAACTATCCCAAAGACATATTCAGTGCTCTGTGTGCGTGTATGCCATGTCACTTCAGTCATATCCAACTCTTTGCGACCTCATAGACTGTAGCCCACCAGGCTCCTCTGTCCATGGGATTCTCCAGGCAAGAATACTGGGGTAGGTTGCCATGCCCTCGTCCAGGGAATCTTCCTGGTTCAGTACTCTGATGGTTCCTCAAAGGGACAAAATTTTACCGAAGTTGAAAGAATGATTCAGAGATATTCTTAATGTGTGCTATATTGCTTGATATTACAGACAGTTCACTGGATGTTGAACTGTGTTAAGAGTCATGTACATCTGGGCACAGTGAGGTGGGAGAGATAACAAGACAAAACAACTGGAGATACAGGCTGTGAACACCTTCTTCCATGGAAGAACAGTTCACATGAGAGAAAAAAAAAATACAGACTTGGCTCTTAATTTGGCAGAGAAATGTTAAAGAACAAAATGATCAGATCTTGAGAGTTGACAGCTATCTGTCTCTGGATTGCTAATGAAAAAATATCCAAAATTATTCATTACTAGCAATATGTTTAAGTATCAGAAAGCAGCATAGATTAATTGCTAAATGAGTGGTATCTGCGAGTCTTCAAGAGAAAGAGAAATTAGCAATGACTACTGCATCATGCATGTGAATACCTGTGTGTGGGTCATCAGTCAGTCGTGTCTGACTGTTTGCAGCCCCTCAGACTGTGGTCCACCAGACTCCTCTGCCCATGGGATTTTCCAGGCAAGTATACTGGAGTGGATTTCCATTTCCTACTCCAGGGGATCTTCCCAACCCAGGGATCGAACGCACATCTCCTGTGTCTCCTGCTTTGGCAGGCAGATTCTTTACCCACTGTGCCTACTTGGGAAGCATTGTGCATGGACTTCCTGTTGTTGTTCAGTCACCTCCAACTCTGTGCAACACCATGGACTACTGCACGCCAGGCTTCCTTGTCCTTCACTATCTCCCGAAGTTTGCTCCAGGCTTCCTGAAATATGACTATTTTGAAGTAGACTTTATAAGAGCATCACTTAGATCAAGCAATCTGGAAGCTAGTCTTCTCAATATTAAGTCAATCAGAAATTACTAGTTGGTATTCAGGAACTTTCTAAGTTTTAGAAAGCATATTCTATATCAGCCATGAGGATAAATCCTGGATTGACTTTCTGAAAAAAGGAAGAAAATCTCTGTCATCATGGGACTCTGTGCAATGGGAACCATGAAATATTGAAACAAAGATTGCATTGTAAGTAAAAATGGTTATAACATATAACCTAATAGTGGACTAAATATTATTGCATCAGAGAGGATATTTGTTTTGTTACAGATTTGGAGAAAGGTTGAGAGCAGAGGCAATATCTGTGGTTTACTGCCGAACTGCAGTATCCTACAGAAAGCCAGGCACCTAGAAAGGGGCTCAGAATTAGCTCAATAAATAAATAAATACATGGATAACTGAGAAATAAGAGCTGAGTCTGAAAAACAAAAGTCTTGTAAGTGTACTGGTAGAAACAGGTAAGAGATGGGGCTGTATGGAGGAAGCTTTCAGTCAAATGAAGGAAACATCTACAAAGGCATGAAAGAGAAAGTTAATGTATCAATATGTAGCAAAGAACATTCAAGCACTGTGGCTGAGTTAAAGTACAAGTTATTTTAATTAAAGAGCAGAGAAAAGGTAGCTGAGAATATATTAAATGCAGAGGCAAGATCACAAAGGACCTTGTTAACCATGACTCAGATTTTGCATTGTTTTTTTTTTTCCCCCCAGAACACAAAGGAGAGCCAGGGAAAGAGTTTGAATGCTAAAGGGACGTGATCAGATTTTCAATTTACAATGTTTCTCGTGACAGTAATGAGGAGAGTAGATTGGAAGTTTTCAAACCTGGAGGCAGAGGAAAAGATTTCTGAACAGTTATAATAGAGTAGATGAATAATGAAAGCTGAATTATCAGAGACAAAGAGCAAATAGAAGAGTGGGACGAGTCAAGGTGCATTTTTTTATAGGCAATGGAGGAGGATTGAGATGCTTCTGCATTTCTGACACGGGAGTCTGGATCAATGGGATGCTTTTATTGAGGGTACACAGAGGATAGTTATCAGGATTGAAATACCGGAATTGGGGTGATTTCATTTTGGACACATGGCTTTCAGGTGCCTATGGACATTCCAAATGAAGATACACAGTAATGCAAAATAAAATAAATGAATTTGGAGTTCTCCATGCAGACCTTGGTGGAGTTATATAAATCTGTGACTCATCAGTGTATAGTGCAAGTCTTGAGTTGGGATGGAATCTGAAGGCATGTATAAAATGATAAGATATTAAAAACAGAATGCAGCAGAGTATAGTATAAAAATAACATTTCAGGGTAGTTAGAAGACAAACCCATGGAAAATTGAGAATCAGGTGAGTGTGGCTGTAGAATTCAAGTAGAAGAAACCTAAATTTAATATAGAAAAGGAACAACTATGCTGAAAGGCACAGAAGTGTCAAGAAAATTCATGAAAGCTATTAATTGTATTTGTGTAGAATTCAAAGAAGACTGTGTAGAGGAATTTTAAAACATGAAAAAGCAAAACAAATTAAGATAACTTGTCTGAGGGGCTTGACAAAAAGAAAGTAAAAGGAGGAGAAAGATTAGACAAACAGGATTTTGCATTATTAGTAGGGAAAAAAAGTCATAATAATGATTATATATGTAACCATAATACAACAATACACACACAATTCAAAATGATGATAAATTATATCTGATATGATTTTATATGGTGGATTTAAGTTTATGTTTAATTATACTATCTTAAAATGTAATTAATATATAGGTTAGCTCTTATATTTCCTGGGTGGCTCAGCAGTAAAGAACCTGCCTGCTGTGCAGGGCATGTGGCAGGAACCACAGGTTCAACTACTGGGTCAGGAAGATCCCTTGCAGAAGGAAATAACAACCCACTCCAGTGTTCTTACCTGGAAAATCCCATGGACAGGCCCACAGGGTCACAAAAGAATTGGATATGACTTCATGGCTAAACCACAACACAGCTTTTATAAACAGAATTGCCATTCAACCAAAAAAAGCCACATTTTCAATGTTTTAATAATAGAGCTCATTATATTTAGTTTTAAGGTATTAGAAAAATACATATACATACATATATATATAATACACAAAGAAAGATCCATTATAATTGTCTGCATGAAGAAAATATATATGGATCTTACAACTAAAAAGTGCAAGAAATGAAATACTGCTGCCAAAATTAACAAAGATAAACTGTGATAAGTTCATCTTTGAAGACTTTCCATGATTTGAAGGTAAATGTAAATGTATTAAAATATTAATAGTTTTCAAAAATTATAGTCTTACTAATTATGTATGAATTTTCTATTTGATAAATACTTATCAGATGATTCATTTGCATCTCAAATATATACAAAATATATCTAAAATGGGGCTTCCCAGGTGATGCACTGGTAAAGAATCTACCTGCCAGTGCAGGAGATGCAGGAGACACAGGTTCAATCCTTGGGTCAGAAAGATCCCCTGGAGGAGGAAATGGCAACCCACGGAAATTTTCTTGCCTGGAGAATCCCATAGACAGTGGATCCTGGTGGGCTACAATCTCTCACTTGACTGAGAGACTGAACACATACACACGCATATATCTAAGGTACTGTAACAAGTGATATCCCAAGGTTAACAATGATATTTTTACCATTTTTCTCATACTTTATTAATGCCTTATGTCAAGTTTCTAGGATTCAAAAATTCTTATTTCCGTTTCCACTGAAACACTCTCTTTAAACACAGCACAGCAAACTTAAAGTGTTAAATTATTTGTCAAGAAGAAAAATTAATATTAAAAGGAAATTCTCCCTTTTAATTTCTAGAATTTTTATAGACACTAGTAAGGCCAGACCCAATTGGTGAGAACTACAGGAAGAGAAGAGAAAAGATGAACAAAAGCTAGTAGTTCTAAAACTTTGAACGTTTTAAAAGAAAAAAGAAAAAGATACAATAAACTGGTTGGAGTACCTCACATTTAGGGTGTTTATTTTTAGGTTGCACCTTCTAATCACTGAAAGTCTCCAAAGATGAACCCATCACAGTTTACCTTATCTTGAATGGTCAGATATATTCAATTCCAGGGATTGTTTTCTTCTCTCATGAATTAAAACAATTGATTAAATCAAAAAGTCATCCTTACTTAATCTAATTAATGTGATAGCACAGACAAACAGTAAACTATTGCCTTTGATTTTAGACTTTTAAAAACTCCTTTACTTGCATTTTGCATAGAAGGACACATTTGAAACAAAACAAAAATGTGATTTCTTAGGTTAAATATGGAATGTTTTCCTAGTCATAGCATTCTGACAGAGTGAATTATTTGCTTTTTCCACTTACAACAACATCCTTCAGTCCCTCAGTAGGTCCTTTCCAATATACAAAGTGAAAATTTACTTTGAAAGAAAAAGACCTATTCTGAAACATTTGTGTCCAGTCCACTTAGGTATGAAGATAGAAGTGTCTCTTAGACACTTCTCAGTGAACCAGGGATTGTCATCACATTGTCAGCACTTGGAATTTTTTAGAAATTCATGACTTGCTCCTGGTATATTAAGGTCAGAAGATTTTTCCATACTGTATTAAAGTTTTTCCGAAAGTGCATTATCTGTCACCGTTTCCATACATGTATTTCCTCATTAGTTCTTTATATTGATATATCAGTATATTACTTGGCCAGAATTTAAGAAAGCTAAAAATAATAAAAATACCTATTTTCCCTGCCTAGAGAGATGAAAATACACAGACATCAACCCAGTTGCATGTACCACCACAGTTGTGGTTTTGTTTGTGTAAAAGAGCACAAGTCCTGTGTATTCTTTATTGGTACATTGTCCTGCTTTACTTAGTTGGTTGGTTTGGGAACTCACTAAATCATCCTTTCCGTAATCCTCTGTTAAAAATACAAATAGGAAATGCATCTTCATCTTCAGAAAAAAACAAAATTTTCTCAGGTATCTGGTATAGTGTCTGCAATTAAAAAAAAAAAAAAAAAAAAAAAACGGATGACAATGGCAGGATCCTCCCCTTGTTAAATCTGCCTTACTGGGAAAAGAAAGGCAAGTAGTAAATAGAGCATTGACCAGACCTCTAAGCTAAAACCAGGAAGGCTTTCTGAAGATGATGGCATCAGAGCTAAAATTTGCAGGATAATTTGGAGTGCACTGAAGGAAGAGGGGAGTAGAATCAGGACTCTTGATGGTAACATACACAAAAGCACAGACATTTTAATGAGAAAGTGAGGAATTCCAAACACCAAGACCTCTTATCTTAACATTCCTCACCTCCTGTATTCCAATCCTAATAAACCTGAAACAGATCTGTTTATTGTTCTACACAAATCTGCCCTTCCCTTGTTCTTCCTCGAATTACAACATGAGCCTAAAGCAAATTCTCTCATCTCTGAGTCAATGCGCCATTTAGTCTGTTTCTGCCTCCAAAATGAATCTCATACCATCCCCATCTCTCTTATCAGCCCAGTCATCCATCTAAGTCAGACCACATTCATTCTTTAATCCAAAAATTGCAATAACCTCTCTCTGTCTCCCAAGCATCTACTTTTACTCATCTACAAATTATTTTCCACACAGCAGCAAGAGTAATATTTTCAAATTTACCTAGGGTCATCCCTCTCTTTAAAACTCTTAAATGACTGTCTATTACACTAGAGATCAAACACAACCGCATAACACTTACTTCTTCAATTCCACAGTAACTCAGTCTAAAATAACCTCACTTCACCATTCCTTTTTCTATACTTTCACTGGCTGTTACATTACTGCTTTTGTTTCCTTCATAGCACTTATCATTATCTGTATATGAAAAACTACAGACATAACTAAGGGCAGCTACATAAAATATTCAGGACTAAAGCCCTAGCTAGTAAGAGAAGGGTACATTCAACTACCATGTCCAGTGTCTCTCTATTTCACACTTGAGCCCTCTGTAAGGCTTCATCGCCACAGTAAAAATTATTTTCTGTGCATTATTTCCTTTTAAATCCTTGTGTAAAGATATTTTTATTGATACAATGGACAGTGGAAATAAGAAAATGTTAAGAAACTCTTTGGTGTCCAGCAAAGCCCTCAATTTTGAAGATTATCCTGTGAGAAAACTGTGTTATGATGATGACTTCAAAAGGAAATCATTTTAAAATATTCTACCATGAAGAAATTGACCTTTAAGTAATGGATAGCACACTTACTCTATATAAGAACACATTCTTCACACAAATGTGCCTCATATATCACTGCTGAGTCGATGCTGAAGCATTATGGGATATTTTATCTTGAAAAGATGTTACCTTGCAAAGATTTCTAGAAGAGGTTTCTTTTTTGTTTTGATGTGTTATGGGTTTATTTCATTTCATTTTAGAGAAGGGTGTAAATGACTATGGAGGAAGGCAGGAGACAAAAGTACAGAAAATGTCAAGGTGTTGGAGGGTAGAGTGAAAGAAGAAAATGACAGAAAGTCTTGGAGAGGACAGTGAGGGGATCATGAACAGTGAGAAGAAAATAAAGGCACTGTGCATTTAGAATGCATTTAGAATGAATACACCCTAGTTTAGCACTCACGTGCAAGGCTGCCTTAGATGCTCTCTCAAGTTTGTGGTTTTAGTTGCAGGGAATTTTACCATGTCAATGTACCTCAACCATAGTAGGATCTGTTGATTTATAGTTATTATGATTGATATTCAAAGCAGGTTTTCAATGGCAGCTCTGCTAACAGCAATAAAGCTTGCTAGGTCAAATGTTTCATCTTTATGAATAATTTATATTACACTAAGTCACATGCTCAGCTGTGGGGAGTATGATTGTAGGGTGAACATTTTGGAATGTGAATGTAGTTTCAAATTTCTACTTACATCAATTGAAGGGGAAAAAATGAGTTTAGTTTTCTTTCAAAGGAATAAAGAAGCCCTTGAAAAAGATAAAATGACTCCTATGACAAGTGCAGAGGATTTCATTTTACATTTTTACATCTAAAAGTAATGAAAACTCTTAATTGAAAAACAAAACTTAAAAACATGTATCAAATCTAAGAATTACATAAAATTTCTCCTGAAAGCAGAAGTATATTTTAAACTAGGCCTGCCTAATAAATTAAAGCTTGAGAATAAGTTAATTTTTTTGGTTTCAAACCAGGATACAATAATCTACTGTAACAAAGTTGTTGAACAATCAAGGATATTGCCATAACCAGGATATTCAGCAAGAAATCAGGCTCTCTGTTTATCAGTATCCATTTCGCTATTAGAGCAAAGCACTATATTTTCTTTTTCTGTTCCCTGCTCAGGTATTTCAGACATCTCAAGGTTTCACAGAAATAAAATGCAACTGCATCTGTTAGCAATATTAGGTACATCTGCTACACATAGCCTACTTCCACTGCCAGCATTGAAAGTACACAATAAATATTTACCGACATGAATTTATGTATTTACACACACAAGAAATATGGCATTTTCCCTAATGGAGAGGTGATTAGAAAAATAATAAACAGCTAACATTTGTGGAGTGCTTACTAAGCAAGGTGCTGTGTTAAATTATTTTATTTCCATAATCAGACAGACACAGCAATGTAACCAGGTGAGTATATGTCCCTATGTGAGCTTACAGCGTTGTGGTTTGCTAGTATTCATAACTTGTCCCAGGCCATGTTGCTTGTGAGTGGCAGAGCAGGAATTTCCATTTATATGTTTGATGCAGAACCCATGGTCTTAACTACGTCTCTCTGTTTTGTAAATACTATTATGTAAAAAGAAGTAGATAAGAGAAGCAATGATGAATGACTTCAAATTATCCTCTATTGCTCCCAACTGTTGACAGATTGGAAGGACACAGACCTGCTATCAGATTCTCATTAGGCTTGGTTTTATTAGTTTCTATAGATCCCTGGACTTCTTAGGGCCCTTGCTTATTTTCATTGAGGACCAGATGAATTTTCAAACTGTCAGGTGTCTTCTGGTATGCTAAATTCTTTTAAATAGACTATAATGGGTATGTTCATTATATATGAGTATATAATATTCTTCATATAGGATATATAAGATATATATATATATATATATATAGGATATATAAGAATGTTATATACATTAAAGGATTATAGCCCATGAATATTAGGTTTCATAATTCATTACTAGCAACTGATATACATCACCCTAATGGAATCCTGCATTGTGGTTTTATTGAATTTTACAAGGTTATAATCAGATGTTGGCCTCCCCAATGGCTCAACAGATAAACAATCTGCCTACAATGCAGGAGATGCAGGTGACATGGGTTCAATCCCTGGGCGAGGATGATTCTCTGGAGAAGGAAATGGAAATGCACACCAGAATGCTTGCCTAAAAAATCCCATAGACAGAGGAGCTTGGTGGGCCACAGTCCAAAGGGTTGGAAAGAGTCAGACAGGACCGAGTGACTAAGTACACACACACACACCAAAACTAGATGGTTTTGTATGACACAATCAGATGCTATACAAAAGTTTCAGATTTCCATAATTTTTCTTATTCTGCACCATATGTCTTATAATAAATATAAAAGAAACCTTCAGTTCAGTTCAGTTGCTCAGTCATGTCTGACTCTTTGCGATCCCATGAACCGCAACATGCCAGGCCTCCCTGTCCATCACCAACTCCCAGAGTTTACTCAAACTCATATCCATTAAGTCTGTGATGCCATCCAACCATCTCATCCTCTGTCGTCTCCTTCTCCTGCCTTCAGTCGTTCTCAGGATCAGGGTCTTTTCAAATGAGTCAGCTCTTCGCATCAGGTGGTCAAAGTCTTGCTTGGAGTCTCAGCTTCAACATCAGGCCTTCCAATGAACACCCAGGACTGATCTCCTTTAGGATGGACTGGTTGGATCTCCTTGCAGTCCAAGGAACTCTCAAGAGTCTTCTCCAACACCACAGTTCAAAACCATCAATTCTTCGGCACTCAGCTTTCTTTATAGTCCAACTCTCACATCCATACATGACCACTGTAAAAACCATAGCCTTGTCTAGATGGACCTTTGTTGACAAAGTAATGTCTCTACTTTTTAATTTGCTGTCTAGGTTGGTCATAACTTTCCTTCCAAGCAGTAAGTGTCTTTTAATTCCATGGCTGCAATCACCATCTGCAGTGATTTTGGGGCCCAGAAAGATAAAGTCAGCCACCATTTCCACTGTTTCCCTATCTATTTGCCATGAAGTGATGGGACTGGATGCCATGATCTTAGTTTTCTGAATGTTAAGCTTTAAGCCAAAATGTTCACTTTCCTCTTTCACTTTCATCAAGAGGCTCTTTTGTTCTTCTTCACCTTCTTCCATAAGGGTAGTGTCATCTGCATATCTGAGGTTATTGATATTTCTCCCGGCAATCTTGATTCCAGCTTGTGCTTCTTCCAGCCAAGCATTTTTCATGACGTACTCTGCCTATAAGTTAAATAAGCAGGGTGACAATATACAGACTTGATGTACTCCTTTTCCTATTTGGAACCAGTCTGATGTTCTATGTCCAATTCTAACTGTTGCTTCCTGACCTGCATACAGGTTTCTCAAGAGGCAGGTCAGGTATTCCCATCTCTTTCAGAATTTTCCACAGTTTATTGTTATCCAAACAGTCAAATGCTTTGGCATAGTCAATACAGCAGAAATAGATGTTTTTCCAGAACTCTCTTGCTTTTGTAATGATCCGGCAGATGTTTGCAATTTTAAATCTGGTTACTCTGCCTTTTCTAAAGCCAGCTTGAACATCTGGAAGTTCACGGTTCACATATTGCTGAAACCCCGCTTGGAGAATTTTGAGTATTACTTTACTAGCGTGTGATATGAGGGCAACTGTGCAGTAGTTTGAGCATTCTTTGGCATTGCCTTTCTTTACTACTGGAATGAAAACTGACCTTTTCCAGTCCTGTGGTCATTGGTGAGTTTTACAAATTTGCTGACATATTGAGTGCAGCACTTTCACAGCATTATCTTCTAGGATTTGAAATAGCTCAACTATGGACCAGAGAAGGTAATGGCAATCCACTCCAGTACTCTTGCCTGGAAAATTCCATGGGCAGAGGAGCCTGGTAGGCTGCAGTCCATGGGGTTGCTAGGAGTCGCACACGACTGAGTGACTTCACTTTCCTTTTCACTTTCATGAATTGGAGAAGGAAATGGAAACCCACTCCAGTGTTCTTGCCTAGAGAATCCCAGGAATGGGGGAGCCTGGTGGGCTGCTGTCTATGGGGTCACTTAGAGTCAGACACGACTGAAGCGACTTAGCAGCAGCAGCAGCAGCAACTATGGACCACAGCCTTGTCTAACTCAGTTAAATTAAGCTATGCCGTGTGGGATCACCTATGACGGACGGGTCATGGTGGAGAGATCTGATAGAATGTGGTCCACTGGAGAAAGGAGTGGCAAACAACTTCAGTATTCTTGCCTTGAGAACCCCATGAACAGTATGAAAAGGCAAAAAGATAGGACACTGAAAGATGAACTCCCTGGGTCAGTAGGTGCCCAGTGTACTACTGGAGATCAGTGGAGAAATAACTCCAGAAAGAAAGACGGGATGGAGCCAAAGCAAAAACAATACCCCATTGTGGATGTGACTGACTAGTGTTAGAAGCAGTGTCTGATACTGTAAAGAGCAATATTTCATAGGAACCTTGAATGTTAGGTCCATGAATCAATGCAAATTGCAAGTGGTCAAACAAGAGATGGCAAAAGTGAACATTGAGGTTCTAGGAATCAGCGAACTAAGATGGACTGGAATGGGGGAATTTAACTCAGATGACCATTATATCTACTACCGTGGGCAGGAATCCCTTAGAAAAATGGAGTAGCCATCACAGTCAACAAAAGAGTCCAAAATACAGTACTTGGTTGCAATCTCAAAACAACACAATGATCTCTGTTTGTTTTCAAGGCAAACCATTCAGTATCATGGTAATGAAACTTTATGACATCGATAATTTAGTATAGCTTATTTTTTTTTAAGTTTTAGGGCAGTTTAGGTCCACAGCAAAATTATGAAGAAGGTACAGAGAGATTTCCCATATACTGCTGCTCCCAGGTTGCATGGCCTTCCCTTTATGAACATCCCCCTTCAAGGTGTTACAACTGATGAATCTACACTGACACATCATAATTATCCAAAGTTTATAGTTTACACTATGGTTCACTGCACATACAATGTTGTATATTGTATGAGTTAGGAGAATGCATAGTGACAACCATCCATTGTGAGAATATCATACAGAGCATTTTCAGTGCACTAAAAATCCTTTGTGCTCCATCTATTCATCCTTTCGCCCATCCTTGGCAGACACTGATCTTTTTCTCTCTCCACAGTTTTGCCTTTTGAGAATGCCATATTGTTTGAATCAGACTGTATACAGGCTCTCCAGATGGGTTGTTTTTACTTAATGATATACATTCAAGGTTCTCCCATGTCTTCTCAGAGTTTTAAAACCCATTTCTTTTTAGTGCTGAATAATATTCCATTTTCTGGATGCACCACGCTTTATTTATACATTTACCTACTGAAAGACATGTTGGTTACTTTGAAGTTTTGGCCATTATGAGTAAAGTTGTTGTAAACATCCATGGGAGGTTTGTGTGTAAACATCAGCTTTCTACCTATATGGGTAAGTATCAAGGAACATTGTCATTGAATCATATGGTATGTGTATGTTTAGTTTTATAAGAAACTGCCAAAGTGTCTTCCAGAGTGGCTGTACCATTTTGCATTCCCATCAGCAATGGATGAGAGTTCCTGCTGCACCATATCCCATCAATGGTCCAGATACTGACCGTTCTAATAGGTATGCAGTAGTATCCCATGGTTGTTTGAATTAGCATCTCTCTGATGATATACGATGTATAGCAATTCTTGACTTGCTTATTTGCCACCTATGTAACTTCTTTGGTGAGGTGTATATTAAAGTCTTTGGCTTATTTTTAATCAGTTTGTTATTTTATTGCTATTTTAAGAGTTCTCTATTTTGGATAACAGTCCTTTATCAGATGTGTCTTTTACAAACATTGCCTCCCAGTGTATGGCTTGTCTTCTAATTCTCTTGATGAGAGTCTCTTGATCCCTTTCGTAGCAGATTTTTTTTTAATGTAATGAAATTAAGCTTAGCAATTATTTGTTTCATGGATCTAAAAATTCAGTGCCATATCTAAGGTAACACAGGTTCTCCTATGCTATCTTCTATGAGTTTTAGAGTTTCATAGTTAATGTCTCTAATCCACTTTGAGTTAATTTCTGTGCAAGCTGTAAAGTCTGTGGTTACTTTTATTTTGGTATGTGGATGTTCAAGTTGTTCCAGCAACATTTGTTGAAAAGAATTTCTTTTGCACTATTGTATTGTTTTTGCTCCTTTGTCAACTATGAGTTGACTATATCCATGTGGCCCTTTGTTCTGTTCCATTGTTCTATAAGTATGTTCTTTCACCAGTACCACACAGTATTGATTACAGTAGATTTCCAGTGAGTCTTAAAGTAGGATGGTGTCAGTCCTCCAGTTTTTTTTCTTTCTTACTGCGTTGTCTGTTCTGAAATGTTTGCTTCTCCATATAACAACTTTATGAATTGTCTGTAAATATCTGCAAAATAACTTCCTGGGATTTCAATTGGGATTACATTGAATCCAAAGATAAAGTTGGGAAGAACTGACAATCTTGACAATATTGATACTTTCTACCAACAAATATGAAATATATCTCCTTTATTTAGCCACTTTCTGATTTCATTCATCAGAGTTTTGTGGTTATCTTCAACTAAATCTTGTACATAATACTGTTAAATTTATAACTATGTATTTCATTTGTGGTAGAGCTAATATAAATGATATGTAGTTGTGATTTCAAACTTTGTTGTCTGTTGCTGGCATAGAAAAGCAAGTGATTTTTGTATATTAACTTTGTACCCTATAACCTTATTTCAGTCATTCATTAGTTACAGAATTTTGTTGCTATTGTTGTTGTTTCAGATTCTTTAGAATTTTCTACATAGATGATCAAAGAGCTTAAATTTTTTCTTCCCAATCTGTATATATTTTATTTTCATTACTTATATTATTGCATTAGCAGTACTTCAGTAGGATGTTCAGAAGGAGTGGTGAGAGTGGATATTCTTGCCTTGTATCTGATCTTAATGGGAAAGGTTTGAGTTTCTCACCAATAAGTATGATTTTATCTGTGAGATTTTTTGTAGACATTCTTTCCAAAGCTAAAAAGTTTACTTCTATTTCTAGTTCACTAGGATTTTTTATCTTGAGTGGGCATATGACATTTTTTCGAACAAGTACAGAGACAATTAATAACTATTATATATTATGCTCTTAAAATTTGTAGTGACAATAACAAGAATCTAATACTATATATATATATATATATATAGTGATGTATGCATAATTCTCAGGAATATTACATGGAGGTGAAGATCTAGACTCTGGTACTAGATACATTTGTGTTTGAAAACAGACTTAATTGTTTATCATCTGTGTGACTTTGCACAATTTATAAAATTTTTTTAAGCCCCAATTTTCAAATCTGTAGAACTGTGATACTATTGGTATCTAATTTGAATTGTTGGGTGATTGATTGAAATGTTGTATATGAAAGTTTGTGTATTGTACCTTATTCAGAATAAATACTCAAAAATTGTTAGCCCTTATGAAGAAGACAGTGGATGTCCTCAAAATCTAATGAGATTAAAGTGGTTATTTCTAAAAACAGCTCACCACACTCAATAATGACTGTAAAATGGTATTTTTCTCTTACTCTGTTTTATATTTTATCACGTGATCTGTTTTTCTGTTTTTTGTTGTTGTTGTTGCTGTTGCAATGTTTGTTTAGGTCTGTGGTTGAATCCAGAACATTTTCATAAGCTTTCAAGAGTGAGAAATCACTTTTTCAATATCTGTTTTCTCCAACTTTTATATGCCCAAACTCTTTTTCTAAGATTTAGATATGTAATGCCTATGAATATGGAGAAGGAAATGGCAACCCACTCCGGTATTCTTGCCTGGAGAATCCCGTGGATGGAGGAACCTAGCAGGCTACAGTCCAGGGGGTTGCAAAGAGTCAGACACGACTGAGTGACTTCACTTTCACTTTCATGAATGAATAATTCAAGAATGTTTCAAAATGGTAAAGAAAAGAATTATAAAACCTTACAATCCCTATGTTGTGTAATTCAGAACTATATGAAAAGATATATAGAGTAGAATCATTTTACTCAGTATACACAATTTGGTGGAAATCACTGGCCTCCAAAATAGTCCTACTAATACCATTATCCATGGCATTTTAGTGATGCATAAGTCATTTTGCTATTGGCTTCCACAATACTAGAGCATAAAATACATATGAGTATCTTACATAATTACAAACACTAGGTTTTCCATAGTCATTTGAAATAGTATCTGAGCTACTGTCTCAAGATATTTCAACACTGTGGTGAATTATATGACAGAGCAAACTCTTATATTGTCAAGTGGGGCAGGTGGGGGAGGTGTGTCCTGATACAAGAGTGTTAAACTATGATTGTTGGAAGCTCCTTTAATCAGAGTCACATATAAGTTGGCAGTGTCCAATATGTTGGGCAAAACAATGCCTTGGTTTGAAGTATAGCTCAAATAGTGTCAGAATGAATAACCAGACTATGTAGCTTCATATGGCTAGAGACATGAAAAAGTGTAATTGTAGGACATGGCTGATGTTTGTTTAATCTGTCAGTTTCACAGCAGGTTACAAAAATGGAAATGGCCCCCACTTGCCTTCATGTGATCATTGGCTTTTCCTCTGAGAGCTACTAGAGAAGTAAAACACAGGTTTCCTCAATTACAATAGTACCAACTATTCCATTTGACTGTCTGATTCTACATGGAAGAAAAGGAAACAAATGTTGAGGGAGGGTTTTCAGACTCCATATATCCCTGTTTACAAAGAGAAGGATGGGTTTAAAAACCTTTTAAATGGCATTTCAGTATTCTAATTCTTCATTTGCATAAACCTGACAACCTGCTGATGATAAAAATTAATTCCTGCTTAGTTTTAGCCTTATTTAATACAAGCAAAAATTATCAAAAGAAACTTGATTGGAAGAAATAGAAAGTCCCCACCAACCTGGTATACTTAAAGTAATATTAATTGTTAGGCTTTAACTTTAGTTTAACAACAACAAAATTGATTTTTAAATCAATTCAAAATCCAGATCAAAGTAGTCCCATCACACACACACACACACACACACACACATTGTTAAACTAAATAGAATGTCTGAGTAAAATGGAAATTCCTTGCTAGGCAAAATATTCTCATATTAAAAAACAGGATCTGAATGTATTGTTTTATGATAAATGGTTAGGGGAATTGAGGACAGAATTCTGAAATGTTATATTGCTTAAATGAGACTATAGCGTAATGTGCCTAATCCCTGAATGCCAATAAACTACAAGTTGTGTTATTTTGTTTTAAAGCCAAAGAGAACATACAAAAATGTTTTGCTTTGAGGTTAACAGGTTTAAAATGATAAAATTAGGAAATGAAATGCATAAAAATACTGTATAAGAAGTCACAAAATTACATCTTTCAGCTGGATTGTGGTTTGAATGATCAGCCTGTGAAAATGTAAGGCTGTACTGCTTGGTATGTGCCAAGTCACTTCAGTCATGTCTAACTCTTTGCAACTCTATGGACTGTAGTCTGCCAGGCTCCTCTTTCCATGGGACTCTCCAGTCAAGAATACTGGAGTGGATTGCCATGCCCTTCTCTAGTGTTTAGTAAATACCTTACCTTTCCAGAGATTCATATTTCTTGGTCAGAGACATTTGTTATCCTTGCTTTACTTTATACTCAGAGTAAAATTATGCCTTCTAAATAAATTTTAAGTGTATGTTTGATAGTGAAAATCCATTAGTATGGTAAACAAATGTCTACTGAAACATAGAATTTAAAGTAAATAAGCAACATATTCCCATCTAGATTAAAAATATCTTATTTTTAGAGTTTTTAATCTATATCATTCAATGAAACAAGTGTTTCTAAATACATGGAGTTTCCATTTTAAGATGAAGCATCAAATAACCAACTGTATTTTTCTCTTTGCATTTGAATGGATTTAGAGAGCTTATCTTGGGCCACTTTTTTTTTTTTTTTCTAAAATAGCACATATCACATCAGAGGTGACTGAATGAAATTGTTATGTATTTCTCTAGATGACTTCTTTCAAGTGCAGTAGCTAATTACAAAAATTGATGCATCGTGGTTTATTTTAAAGAATGTTTCAAATATTTCAAACTTTTTTTCCTGCAATATAGGAAAAAAGATTCTATAGCTTCAAGTTGATTCAGTAAATCCAGGAACATCCTGCAGGTGAAAAAGTGATGGCCCCAAAGTAGCTCTGGAAATTCCAACAGAGCTACTTAAATAAAATGAATCAATGACTTGTTTGTTTACATGTTATAAAAACATGCTTCAGAATACACAGAATGCATTGTTTAATAATTAATACAAGGAATTAATTTTAAAACTAAATGTGTAATTGTACACTACTACTTATTAACATATTTTTACTGAAAAATAAATTAACAATCTCATTCCTACTTATTTGTTCCACTGACTTGTCCATTGTCTCTCTGTTGGTCATTTTATTACTAAATATTCAATGGAGTGTACCAATAAGAGTTTACTTCACTCTATATAAGACACAGAAAAAAAAGGCATATTTCATCTACACCACCTTTTATTGAAGCTTTCCAACATGCCAGTTAGTTTTGCCTCCTCTTCCCTTCAACTAGTATAGCACCTCCACTGTTTGTTTCATTCTGTTTTTCAGCTGTTTGGTCTTCTATTTTCTGCCTGTTCATTAGTTACTTTTGTGTCCCTGATATTTCCCTATTCAATAGGACCCTCAGAAACATTATTACACAAAGCCATTGGTTTTCAGTGGTTAATGCAAATATCAACTTTGTCTTGTAATAATGCTATAGAAAATGTTTCCTGTAGTACCTTTAGATTAGTGGAGCAGTTATACACTGTATAGTTCTAAGTGTGAAAAATAATGATTTTTTATTGCTAGCTCTGACTTTGGGGTTCTCGGCCACATCCAAGAAATAGATATGCCTTGAAGAAATGTCCTCAAGCCATATTAAGTCATAAAAAGGAAGAGAGGCTTTTTCAAAGACTATTTATAAGATATTAAAACCCTCCTAGGAAATTGAATGGAAAATACAATGGTGGCCTAATCTTAAAGACCATCATTTCTTCCTTTCAGTGATCTTTAGTGCTAACTCAAAAGAGGAAAAAACCCTCTGGCAAAGTGTGCTTTATTATTTACCTTTTACTTTGTTCACCCAATCACTAACATGTTCATTCATTTTAATACTTATTAAGCATCTCTTCTGTACCAGATATTATTTGTACATTTTGAGAAAACAGCAATGAATGAAAAAAAGTTAGCTATCATATCCAGAGAGGGGGCATAACATAAGTATCTTGTACAGATGGTCCCTGACTTACCCTGATTTGACTTAGAGTTTTCAATTTTACAATGGTATGAAAGCAATATGCGTTTGGTAAAAGACATGCTTCCCATTTTGAATTTTTATATTTTTCTGGGCTAGCAATATGTGAAAATCTGGTACACTCTGTGATACTGGGCAGCAGCAGCAAGCTACAACTCCTAGTCAGCCACATGATTACTAGGGTAAACAACCAGTGCATTTATAGCCATTCTGTACCAAAACAGTCACTCCATTTTTCTCTTTCAGCACAATATTCCATAAAATGTATGACATATTCAACACTATATTATAAAATAGGCTTTATGTTAGATGACTTTGCCCAACTGTAGGCTAATGAAGTGTCCTGAGCACTTTTAGCATACACTAAGCTAAGCTATGATGTTCAGTAGGTTAGGTGTGTTAAATGCATTGTCATCTTAGAATATTTTAACTTACGGTGGTTTTTATCAGGACATTACCCCATTGTAAGTCAAGGAAGAGGTATATAAGAGGTGATAAGTGGGACAAAACAAAATAAAAGGTGAAGGTGATACAGAGTAGAATATATCTGTACAGGGAATACTGGCTTTCCCAATAGGATGATACTGAAAGTGAAGCCTGAATGAATTGAGGGAGTAAGTCAAGTGCCTGTATGTGTGAAGGGCATCCAGGCAGAGGCAGAAGTACCTGCTAAGACCCAGGCAAGAACTTGCTCCATCTGTTTCAGAAAGAACAAGAATTACTGTCACTATAGCCAAGTGAGGCAGTCAGAAAACTTCTCTCTGCAAAAATCAACTATAAAGCTCAATAAAATTGACAGAAGCAAACATTTCAGTGCTCTGGAAAAGGTTCAAAGGTGTGCAATAGTAACAGAAGCCTTTATTCTTGGGGAAAAACATGCTGAACTTGGGGTGAGAACACACTCTGTGACTCTTTTTTTCCCCCTCGGAATATCACTCATTTTCGAGCACTGGATGATATAGCAGTACTGTCTATAGAAGTGATCATTTCAGAGGCTGATCAGTTGGGAAGGCTACCTCCTCTCCCTGAGGTTTTTGTCTTGATTGGAACAAACACACACATGGCTGAGATAGTATATCTGCATAGGGGAGGCTCAGAGAGGGCTCAAGCTAACTCAGCACTCCCAGCCATCCCTAAAGTTGTGCCTCTGCCCACCGAAGAGAGGCAACAAGGCCCTGTCAAAAGTATAAGCCAGGGCAACCCTGAAAACCCTGAATTCCCTTCCCTGCCCACCTGAAAATGAGTGCCTTACTGGATTAAGGCATTTGAACACATGGCTGTCCCATCACAGGCTGACCTCTAAGTGACACAAACATGGAGGTAAACCCGGAAGAACAGGCTAGAAAGTAATATCAACAAAACACACAAATAAAACTAAGAAACATCAAATGCCAAACATTACAGGGAAAACCAGTTTCATAGATCTAACCTGGGCAATTTACTAAACAAAGAAAAAACTAGCAAAAACAGCAACCTTCATAGGGGAAAGAAACCAACATTAAAAATTTGCATTTCAGACAGTACCATGAAGAGTTATTAACTTTAGTTTCTCTAGGTAGAGCAGGTAGTTGCTCCCCATAAGGATCACAGGAATATCTGGCATTCCTTTATACTACCATTTCTTCTATGTGCAAGAAATTGTTCAGTTCTGTTCAGTTTAGTTACTCAGTCGTGTCCGACTCTTTGCGACCCCATGGACAGCAATACACCAGGTTTCCTGTCTATCACATTATTTGTTAATAATTAAGATTTTCCCTTTCTTTAAAAAATACATAGATGTAATTAACATATATTAATAAAGCAATTTTTACCCTACTGTCAAAATTTATTTATTTATTTACTGCTTTAGTTTTATATATATACATATATATATATATATATATATATATATATAATATATACACACACAGTGCTCAATGCAAGAAGATTATCTCTGCCTGAGTTTCTTTTGGCCATATATTATTTGTTTCATTACATAATTATTACTCAAAATAATTTTGTCATGTACAGGAAGGGATATTAAAAAATTATCTACTCCTGTGTATATATGTGCCAGATTTGACCAATCACATGCACACACTCACAAAACTTTCTAAGTACTGTACACTTTGTAAGAGATCCTTTGTTTAATATATATGATTCTTCCTGTTTAACAATCATTATAGTCATATTATTAATATCTTGTAATATTGTAAAATAATAAACTAAGGGATGAGAATAATCATGACCTTGGTAACTATAGTAATAAAAATTAGGTCAGAGGTATGCATTTGAAAATGTCTTTTAGGATTTCTACTTTTATTTATGGAATGCTTCGTAATTAACATAGAGAAATAAATGATAGTCCTTAGAAACTCTATTAAAGATGGTACACAAGAGGTTTTTTTCCTATAAAGACTGACATTTTACAATATTTCCAGGCCTCTTTCTTTCTTTCACTTTCTTATCATCGACTCCGGACCACCAGGTTCTGGTACACTAAAGGACCAACAGATATGTTTATGGCATTGGTTATGGTGATGCTTCAAAGATATAGACATTGCCAAAGTCAAGTTTTGCATATTAAATAGGTACAACTGTTTCTATGTCAGTTATACCTCAATAAAATGTTTTTTGAGTCACATATAGTTCAATTAACAAACAAACAAAAAACAACCAAATGATGATCTTTAGTCTGTATTAGTACATTTAATTTCTGTGACATTAAACTAAAGTGTTTTCTGTAGTGCCAGCTGTCATGGATTGGATGCAGTGATTTTTCATGCCTTAAATATCAGTTGGAAATTTGTCACCTTAGAGATGTATTCCAAATCATTGTAACATAGTTGTTCTGCAGTCTATCATCCAGTTTAGGAATTAAGGACAAAAACTAAACAGTGTCTTCTTCAGACATAGAGAATGTTTTAATCCTCTAGGTCTGGCTAATGTTGATTCTCAAAGTTTGTAACATGTTGAATCATCTTACAAGGATTTGGAATACATCTCTCAGGTGACAAATTTCCAACTGATACAAAAACACCTTTTTAAATAGGAAAGCAAGTATGTGATTTCATAGCCATCTAGCAAAAACAAAATTAGAATTTAAATGTGGTTAAAACTGAAAAGAAAATATTATAGTTCTCAAGCACAATAGAACATAGAGAAATCTCTCAATTTTAAACCAACATAGCTTTAGGGAATAAATTACAAGAAAGCATTTCAGTTATCTAAAATAAAGTAATAGAAAATTTCAAATTATCTAAGTCTTGCTTCATGGTCAATTTAAAAGAAGCATTACTATTGCTTAGATATCTTAGTTCTGTCTTGTCTTCTTAACGCATTTAACAAATATTTATTATGTATCTGCCAGGTGTTAAATCAGAGGTGGATTATTCTTGAGATAAAACCACTGACCTTAGTGAGGTGACAATACTAAGGATGTACTATCTATAATAATGATTAAAAATAATTAAACAATGGAAACTTTAAATAAAATCTAATAAAACTGAGCAAAAGCACAGTTAATGCTGTGAAGGAAATGTACCAGGGAATGCAAAGTAGAGAAAACTTACCCAAAGCTGAGAAGGGAAGATGGTCAAGGATGACTGCTGAGAGGTTATGCTTAATCAGTCTTCCAAGGGTGAATGTGTGTAGAACAGAAGAAAAACTTAGGTTATGAGTGTCCCTGAGGAAGAAAGCAACATATTCAAGTCAATGAGCTGAAAAGACTGAACAGCCATAGCTCCATTAAAGTGGCTAGAGGTTGAGGAAAAATGAGGAAATCCCAGAAGTAAGGCACGCAAAATCAGCAGAAGTGAAATAATGAAGAACTGAATATCTCTTCTGAGAAGAATTATTTCAACCACTCCATTTGAGATTTTTGCTACATTTTGTACCTTTTACAAATATGCAGCCTAATGTTTCACTGGACTAACTTAACTATCTTGTGGGAAAAATTCTTAAGATAATATTACTTTTTTCATTTATTTTTTTAAATTTTTAATTGGAGGATAATTGCTTTACAATGTTGTGTTGGTTTCTGCCATTCAACAATGTGAATCAGCCATACGTATACGTATCTATAGGTGTACATATACATTTAATAGCCCTCTTGAATCTCCCTCCCACTCCCCACCCCATCCCACACCTCTTGGTCGTCACCGAGCACTGGGCTGAGCTGTCTGCATCATATAGCAAATTCCCACTGGCTATCTATTTTCTATATGGCAATGCATATGTTTCAGTGCTACTCTGTCAGGCTGTCCCACCCTCTCCTTTCCCTGCTATGACCACAAGTCTCCCCTCTATGTCTACCTATCTATTCTTGCTCTGCAAATTCATCACTGAAATTTTTCTAGATTCCATGTGTGTGTTAATATATGATACTTGTTTTTCTGACTTACTTCATTTTGTATCATAGGCTCGGTTCAACAGGATGGTATTACTTTTTGATTTATATGTATTAGTTGCTTAGTCATGTTTGACTCTTCGCATCCTTCGTGTACTGTAGCCCACGAGGCTCCTCTGCCCATGGAATTCTTCAGGGAGCCATTTCCTTCTCCAGAGGATCCTCCCAACCCAGGGATTGAACCCGGGTCTCCCACCTTGAAGGCAGATTCTTTACTGTCTGAGTAACTGGAGAAGTCCCAGCATTTTGAAAGTGGTTGGTTATTTATGAAAGGTAACTAAGTGGGAGCTATAGACCTGGGCCACTTTCTAGGGATCTGGCTATGTGTGTGTACATTTATAGGTCTTGTTGATATTATATGTCCATAACTGAGTATTCGTGGGAGGTTCATTCTATGCTAATAGACAAAACTTGAACATGGGAAGATACAACCATGTAAAGGTTCTTTAGTGACATAGTTACAAGAAGAGCAGTCAAGAGCCTCAGTAAGAGTGTCATGTTAGGATAGCTTTATGAATTTATCACATAGTGAGACTATGTCTAGAAATATGATTAGAGTAGTGCAAGTTGTTGAACTATAACTTAGTATGTCATTTCCACAATGTTATCTAAATATTTGAAATCTATGATCAAATCCAACACTATCCAGCAGAATTCTCTGTGACCATGGAACTGTTCTGTATGCTGTTCAGCATTGTAACCACTAGTCACTTGTGGCTGTTGAACACTTGGAATGTGAATGTTATAACTAAATGAGTTTTAATTTTAGTAAAGTTATCATTAAAATTTAATAGCCATGTTTGTTTAATTGCTGCTGCTTTGGAAAACAAATTCTAACATTCTTTCTTTGACAGGGTTTCTATATAACTTGAAATAATGTAGATAGACTATGCTTTAGTGGTAACATTATTGTCATTTACTGAGGAATTATTTCTTTAGACTTGTTACATATAATTAACTACAGATATGGTCAAATGTTACCACCTTAGAAGTCTGACTAAGATCATTATATGTTTCTCTGTGATTATTAATTAGCTGTTATATTTATAGTATAATTCTGAGAGGCAAAATTTTATTTCCAGACCTTGGTGTACAGAACATTACTGAATTTTCAAATATCAACAGTTCTGGCATTTTGCCACAATGTTACATTGCTATCAAATGTCTCGTTTTCTAGATTACTTTTCTTCATTATTTCACAATTTTTCTTTCTTCATTAAAAAAAATCAGAGAGTTGTTGAGATTAAATGAACAGTTTTGGGATAAAAAAGTAAATGAAAAACAGAGGTACAGAGGTATTGCATTTTAATTTTTGCACTGCTGAGCAAGTGTTTATGATACAGTACACAGTTCTTTAGTAGTCAGTAGTCACTACTGATGTGCATTCTCTGAATGAATGATAGCAAAGTCAGTTGGAAAAGTATGGAACAATACGAAGAAAGTATATATCATATCTCTGTCTTACAACTTCAGAAGCAATTTAACATTTTAAATTATAGTTGATGATATCTATAACATATGGATTACACTCATAGAATATGACCTCAAAACTCTGGCAAGTGTGTACAAAGCACTATGCCGCAGTTTATACTGTAAGAGCAAAAAGCTTGAAACAACCTAAATCTTCCATATCACTAGAAGAAATATGTATATTTATTTTGGCTTTACACAGATTAAAGCTCTATATTGTCTTAAAACTCTATGCAGATATTATTACACATTCTATATAAGGCCAAAAAAATAATTTTCCTAATACTATATAAATGATAATTACCAATTCACTTTTGTGGTTGTCTTAAGGATTTGATAACTGAAGATCTCTAGAAATTCTAATATATTATAAGAACCTCTGGTATTAGAAAACTTTTGGTCAGAAAATCAACAGGATTCTGTGCAACCACATAATAAAATGAAAAAAAGGTTGATATTTGTATACAAGAAAAAATAAAACTGATAAGTAAAATATTTTCTATCCAAATAAATATGAAATCTTGAGAAAAAAAATCTATAAAATGAATATGTTAAAATTTATTCTTACTTAGCTTAAGATGAGATTTTAATTTTAAACAAGTAGAAATAATCTCTACTTTTATTGGATTTTCTATGTTGATGATGCCCGTTCAATCCCCTATGACCTCAGGTCATGCACTTACCCTGCCATCTGAAAATCACCATTCAGATACTCTGTGGAGACTACTAAAATTCAATATTAATCCCACAGAGATATATTCCTTTCCAGATGACAATGGTGTGTATGTATGTATACATCTGTAAAAACGCACATTTATAAATGTCTACATATTCTCATCCTTGAGTATTTTTCTTTCTTACATTCCAGAAAGCATCACTGCTTTATGGATATCCTATGAGTCACTGAAACCTAAAACTATGGAATCATATCTCACTCTGTCTACCAAGTCAAATGGATGTTGTCTCCAAATTTATATTACCTCATTTCCTATAGTCTACTTGCCATGCCACAAACCCTAGACCTGGACTCTCATTAGTTCACACCAGAATACTATACTTGGTCTTTACCTATAAAATCTCCTTAATAGCATATAGTCTGGCTTCAACTGGATGGAAGATTCCTAGTCTTTATAGTCTTTGTAACTGTTTCTGATTTAAAACATCCCCCCAAAAGTTTTATGTTTCTTACCTCTGCAGAATTAATGGTTATTGTTGTTTTTGTTATTATCATTAAGGACTTTGTGATCAAGGACCCTGTAGCCTCTCCATTCATTCAGACTATATTTTAAAAAGTCAACTGGGAACTTTAATATTTTTATCCATTCTCCTATACCCATTGCTTCACAGTACATTCTCTGTATAAGAATGCAGGAGATACAGGAGAGAGCAATGATCCACACTGACCATATTTTTTTTTCCTATTTTTAAGCCCATTTTATTACCTTTTAAAATTTTCAAATGTCACTGAAGTAACTTCCAAGGGCATAATCAAAGATAAAAATAATTTTGATCGAAGCTATCATATATCTCTAATATATTTTTCTCTATAATGCATCTGTACTCAAACACACACACACACACAAATATATCTTATCTTGAATTGCTAGAATACTGATTCTATGTGTTCATGGGCAGAATTGCTTGCATTCATTTTCCCAATGTCTAGCAGAGTTCTTTGCATATGTTAACTGAGTTAAATTCATTCAAAAAGTAATGATACTATTGTTTAGTCTTTGTAGGTGATGAGTCTGAATGTGTGATCATGAATAAGCATGAGTCTATATACAATAGATCCAGCTGATAATTCTGAATATCAGTTGTGAAAGTTTGCTTTTATAATGAAAGTAGATATTCACATTTTATTGTTGTATTATCTTATTTCAAAAATTTTATATATCTAGTATGAACCACATTAAAAGTAAAAGCTTACATTTATATTCATACATCAAGTACATCCAGAAGGTAACTCCAGGGACACGGAAAATGCCAAAAACTTGCACTTTATTCCCAGAGCTTAGACATCAGAACTACCAAACAATTGCTGTGAGTTGGATAACATTCTGGATATTGATATTCAATATTTTTAACCTTTTGTCAGTAGGTGATGGATTAACTTAGTTCCAAGGCTGTTCTGGTTGACAGTGAGAGCTGATTTAACTCATTTCTCACTGCAGGGAGAAGAATCAGAGCCAGGGAGAATAGCCAATAGAAAAAAGAAAAATATGAATTAAAAATAAAATTAGTGCACTAGTACATTAGCACTGTTAGGCATTCCAGAATCTCAGGGATAATTAACATTCTTAATATAAAATATTGATGTTATGCAGTATTAATGCAGCATCACAGTAAGAATTGACAGTGTTTAATGTTGCATAGCAGCCTGCTAGCTGAGCAGAGAACTTTTCACAAGTGAAGGGAATTTAATTTTAGATTAAAAAATATTAAAACCTTCTGATAGAATGCAATTAACTCTTCCTTTCTGTCTTTACTATTTTACCTTGCACGGGCGCTTGCTAAGTTGTTTCAGTCATATCCGACTCTGCAACCCTATGGACTATAGTCTGCAATTGTCCTCTGTATATGGGATTCTCCAGGTATGAATACTGGAGTGGGTTGCCACTACCTCCTCTAAGGATCTTCTCAAATCAGGGATTAAACCCCCATCTCCTGGTCTCCTCCAGCTCTTGCATTGCAGGCAGATTCTTTACTGCTGAGCCACCACAGAAGCCCTACTTCTTTATTTGGGACAATAAGTAATATATATTACACCATTGCCTAAATCAGACATGATATTAGGAACTATAAAACTGTGACTTTTTAGTTCTTTTAGTCATTCTGCATTTATTTCAATGATCCTGTGTTTTAAACAATCCTGCCCACCACATCTAGTACTGTTTTAACAACACTGAAATGTAGTCTATAGACTGCAGCACTCCAGGCTTCCCTGTCCATCACTAACTCCCAGAGTTTACTCAACCTCATGTCCATCATGTTGGTGATGCCATCCAACCCTCTCATCCTCTGTCATCCCCTTCTCCTCCTGCCTTCAATCTTTCCCAGCATCAGGATCTTTTCAAATGAGTCAGTTCTTTGCATCAAGTGGCCAAAGTGTTGGAGTTTCAGCTTCAGCATCAATCCTTCCAATGAATATTCAGGACTGACCTCCTTTAGGATGGGTTGGTTTGATTTCCTTGCAGTCCAAGGGACTCTCAAGAGTCTTCTCCAACACCACGGTTCAAAAGCATCAATTCTTCAGTGCTCAGCTTTCTTTACAGTCCAACTCTCATATCCATACATGACTACTGGAAAAACCATAGCCTTGACTAGACGGACAGTTGTTGGAAAAGTAATGTCTCTGCTTACGCTGTCTATGTTGGTCATAGCTTTTCTTCCAAGGGCAAGAGTCTTTTAATTTCATGGCTGTAGACACCATCTGAAGTGCTTAATTTAAGTAGTTTCTGTTTGGTGTTCATTAGTTTTTTTGCAAATACAAACATAGTGTGTGTGTGTGTTCATTTTTTCCACTTTCTTATTCAAAAGGCAGCATAATATATATTCTGTGTCTTACCGTTTTTCATTGAACAATAGATTGTGAAGTTCACTCCGTACTAATGTATGGAGGTTGCTTATGTCGTTTTACAGAGCTTAGTACTCTATTTTGTGACTGTATAATTTTTTTTTTCATTTTTTCACACAGTCCTTTATGGATGGCCATTTTGATTATTTCTAACATTGTTATGACAAATAATACCAGAGCAAATCATCTTCTTCATAAGCCACTTTGCAAGTGTATCTTTAGGACAGATTCTTAGAAATGGGACTGCTGTACTAAAATAGAAGTACATATGTAATCTCCCTAAATATCAAGTTCCTCTCCATAAGAATTGTGATAATTTACATTTTCATTAGTGCTGTATAGCATGCTTGCATGGTAATTTGCTTTAGTTATGTCCGATTCTTTGTGACCCTGTGAATTATAGCCCACCAGGCTCTTCCGTTCAACAATGTCAAGTGAGATATTTTGTCACTATAAAAGATGAGAAATCATAATTTTATTTAGACTTTCTCATTATATGCAACATCTTTTTATATTTTATAGAGCAATTTGCGTTTATTTTTCTGTGACTAATGTGTTCACATATTACCCTTTCACTATATGCTTCCTGTTCTTTATTTTCTCTAATCTTTAGAAACTTCTTACAAATCAAGTATATTAGATTTGGTTTGTGAGACAGGCTAGATATATATTTTCACTTTTCTTTTGACTTTGCTAATAGGTGAGCTTTTTACAATCAATTTATTATTTATAATGTTAGTATAATTATAATTATCCTATAAGTTGTTCCTTATTTACTTATTCACTTGCTGAATACCATTGTAAAGCTCAAATATGATAAATATTCTTTGGAATACATAGATACTAAAAAGACAATTTAAATATAGTGAAAATTGTATATGTGGAGCATGCAAATAATACTCAAATACCTGAGGGCTTATCTGGAGAAGAAAATGGCAACCCACTCCAGTGTTCTTGTCTGGATAATTCCATGGACAAAGGATCCTGGCAGGCTACAGTGCATGGGGTCACAAAGGGTCAGATACTACTGAGTGACTATCACTCACTCACACTGTCTGATACCCTATGAGACGCATTGTATCATGATTTGTTATCTTGTGCTTTAAAAATTAACCCTTATATTAATTCTATTTTGGCTGCAGTAAATGTGTAATTGGTATCTGCAAAAACTGGCTTGCTTATGTTGAAAACGAGATTAAATTTGTTAAATTTTTAATTTGTTTTTCAAATCTAGATATGATGCAAGAATTGGTACTGTAGAAAGTGTTAGTCACTCAGTCATGTCTGACTCTTCATGCTCCTCTGTCTATGGGATTCTCCAGGCAAGAATATTGTAGTGGGTTGCCATTTCCTACCCCAGAGGATCTTCCTGGCCCAGGGATGGAACCCACATATCCTGCATCTTCTGCATTGGCAAGTGGATTCTTTATGAGTGCAGCATCTGGGAAACCCTTAATATAGGAGAGCAGTACATAATTACATAAAGTGTCAGCAAAAACCTACACTCAGTTCAGTCACTCAGTCATGTCCGACTCCTTTTGATCCCATGGACTGCAGGATGCCAGGCTTCCCTGTCCATCACCAACTCCCAGAGCTTACTGAAACTCATGCCCATCATGTTGGTGATGCCATCCAACCCTCTCATCCTCTGTCGTCTCCTTCTCCTCCTGCCTTCAATCTTCCCCCAGCATCAGGGTCTTTTCAGATGAGTCAGTTTTTCAGATCAGGTGGCCAAAGTATTGGAGTTTCAGCTTTAACATCAGTCCTTCCAATGAACATTCAGGACTGATTTCCTTTAGGATGGACTGGTTTTATCTCCTTGCAGTCCAAGGGACTCTCAAGAGTCTTCTCCAACACCACAGTTCAAAAGCATCAATTCTTTGGCGCTCAGTTTTCTTCACAGTCCAACTCTCATATCCATACATGACTATTGGAAAAACCATAGCCTTTACTAGACTGACATTTGTTGGCAAAGTAATGTCTCTGCTTTTTAATATGCTGTCTAGGTTGGTCATAGCTTTTCTTCCAAGGAGCTAGTGTCTTTTAATTTCATGGCTGAAATCACCTTTTGCAATGATTTGGAACCCAAAAGGTAAAGTCTGTCACTGTTTCCATTGTTTCCCCATCTATTTGCCATGAAGTGATGTTACTAGATGCCATGATCTTAGTTTGCTGAATGTTGAGTTGTAAGCCAACTTTTTCACTCTTGTCTTTCACTTTCAAGAGGCTCTTTAGTTCTTCCTCACTTTCTGCCATAAGAACCATACTACTTAGGAGCAAACAGGACTTTCACTATTTACTAACTAATGTGTTTGACAAGTTACTTCATCATACTACCTCTCAATTGTCTCACTGAAGAATGGAAATACCAACAGAAATTATGTGACAGGGTTGTTTCATTTTAATGCATGTAAAATACTTCTGGGAACATACCAATTCCTAAGAAAACCTGATAGCCATAATAGTTTTTAAAATTTTTTCTTTTATAGTAATTGTACATGTTAAATAAGAATAATGGTGACAATTCCCATTATTAAGCCAAGGACTTCTCTCGTACAAACTATCAACCCAAGTCATAAGTACAACATTATTCCTTAAAGGGGAAAAAACAAATTTTAACAGTTAGATTTATCAATCACCATGCATGTTAGATAAGTGTTTGTAGATATAAATTTTAAATATTAAAATATGTTTGAAAATTATAAACCATAGGCATTATGAGATATTTTTCTTGTTCATTTATATATATATAAATTCTTCCAAACAGCAAGGTTAGGGAAGCCTCCAAGTCTCTATTCACCAATGGTGGATTCATTCAGCAAGACACTGAGAAAAGGAAGTACAATGGTGCTCACTTTCAAGTATACACAATTTGTTTCTACAATAAATATTTCAATTGAAATTGCTTTGATTTGATTTTCAACTTCAAGGAAAAATATTCAAGACATTTACTTCAAGGACTTATTCAAAAAATTAATGCTGCTAGTCTTTGAAGTATTGCAGAGAGCCATTGAAAGTCTAGATCTAAAGTACCAAGAGTTATTCTTGTGTCTCTTAGCTGCTCATTAGTTTGATGTATTTCTTATAGATACCATTACTGCCAGGCTGCTGATCGATTACAGTGCATAGCCTGACCTCAATATTAGATGACTCTAATTATTTTGGGTAGATAGTGAGAATTTTATTTTCAGAAAGCAAATGCTAGAAAGTTTATCACTAAATTGTATTTTAAGCCACTGATATTGTTTATACCAAAGTAATTAGCAAGTATTTGAAGTAAGAACCTAAAAATCCATATTTTATATAAATATATTTCTGAAAAATATCCTGGAGATTATCCCTAAAGAAAGAAAATAATGTTCCTGTCAAAATTGACATTTAATTTTATTAATAAAAAGAGCAGTAAAATTGATTTGACTGGTTTCAAAATAAGAAAATTGTAACTATAGTTAATGAACCAAAAAGACAAAAAATAGTATAGTTAAAAACAAGCAACAAATAATTCTCCATTTTAATGTAAATGTCTATTTTTTCACTCATAGAGTTCTCTCACACCCACATTATTCTTAACAAAGAGAAAATAATCTTTTCATTTCTTTTTGGCATCAGAGAGAGATGCTTCTTTAGAGAAATTCAATGCTTAAATATCACTGTTTCCATATAGAAAAGTGAGTGAATGGGTGCTCTACAGATATACTATGACCATGTCAAAACTCTTGTTTTCTCATTCTAAATGCATATACATACCATGGAGTCACATTACTTCCTAGGGTGTAATGCTTTCTCAGATGTCATGTATGTGACAAAGTAAGTGAACAGATTGAAAGAAGTTTTGCCATTATAAAGTACATGTGAATTTCCTCTTATCAATGAACAAATCAATTTTTACATTGCAATTTTTATATATTATTAACATTAAAATTATTTCTGAACAGTAATTTTTTAAATGTACCAGTATGTTTCCCATGAAGTGTGGAAAAACAGATCTTCTCCTTTGGTTATACTGTTAGAATCTTTTGTAAAATAAGTGCTCCATTGCAAAACTTAGGTTATTCATGTGGAGACGACTGAGTGACATGACCAACAACACAACAACATGTGGTTCAATTTCCTAAGACAGTGTAAATAGTATGTCTATTTCCTTGGGGGTAAGATAAAAATACATACATACATACACACACACACACACACACACATATATATATATATATATATATATATATATCTTAAAAAGGTCCTGAGATTGTCCATCTGCCAGTGTGCTAGAAGATGTGGAGGAGCAATATCTCCTGCAGGCAGAATGATGAATGATAAAAGTCATTGAAGTAATTCTGCACTTACTCAGCTCATTTTACACATGTGGAAATGCAACAATAACAAAATTAAGTCACTGGCTCAATTTCTCACAGTTCATAAATACAGAGATTAAATTTCTAGCCACTACATATAATCACTATTTAGGGTGCATGGTTATTTCAGGGAAAACATGGAGAATGTAAGATCGAAATTATGTGAGTAAGTGATGCTAAACAGCAAAGAAGGAGGAAAGAAATTTAAGAAAGCAGCTAGCAAAAATGTTATAAGTATGCCAGAAATTCATTTTAAAATGTACTAGAAGGGATTTTTGATTTTAGTAATTAAATATAGTATAAAACTTCCATACAGACACAGACCAGAAAATATGCTTCCAGTGGCAAGTCAGATTCTGAGTGAAGAGAGGAAGAGATTAAAATGGTCATGCCCAACCAATTTTTTATTCATCCAGGGGAAAAAATTGGTGAGAATACAAAAAGAGAACAGGAGTTCAAAGCTAAAGTGCATTCTTCCTACACTGAAGAAATCATCAGGAGTGGGGAATGAGTCTTTTACTTTTAATACATGCTACCTTGATTGAACTCTAATTTCCTTACCTCGTAAACCGGATGACTAAACTACATATTCTTTTTTGTTTTTCTTTTGCAGTTTGAAACTTTGCTGTCATGGAGCTCTTCCTCTGATACCTATATAGTGTTTAACAGAGCTTTTGTTTATGTTTTTCCTCATGGAATACCTTTGTCAGTTCTGAGACCTACATTGACTTCTTTTGTCACTTATACATGCCAGCACACACTGTTGGTGTGTCATGTATTAAAGAACTGTACATCTATTTAGGCATTTGCTGAAAACACATTACACAGTTTTTTTCTATGTCCCACACACACACACAAAATTCTCTAAAGAAATCTTTACATTGTCATGATCAACGTCTAAGCAGTCACAGTATGCAGAGGAATAAGTAAGGCAGATTGGAATGTAGATAAAGTCAGGGTCTTATACAGAATTATACACGCAAGCTAAGCTTTTGAATCAGGAGATCAGCAAGAAGAGATAGAATTACAAAATAAAAGATAATTTAACACTTATATATCAAAAACTAGTTGAAATAAAAAAAAATGAGCAGAGGGTTTCCCTGGTACCTCAGTGGTAAAGTATCCACCTGCAAATACAGGAGACATGGGTTTGATCCTTGATCCCGGAAGATTCCCCATGCTGCAGACCAATGAAGCCCCTGCACCACAACTATTGAGCCTGTGCCCTAGAGCCTATGAACCTCAACTACTGAGCCCTTGTGCTTCATCTTCTGAAGCCCTTGTGCTCTGCAACAAAAGAAGCCACAATGAGAAGCCCAAACACCACAACCAGAGAGTAGCCCCAGCTCGCCACAACTAGAGAAAAAGTCCTCACTGCAATGAAGACCCAGCACAGCCAAAAGTAAATAAGTATTGTTTTAAAATGAGTAAAATGTAGGGACATCCTTATAGACCTTCTTGAAGCAAACTCTGAGACTCTGAATGTCCACTGGGGAAAGTAATAGGTTACTAGTAGGATTCTAACTTGGAGAAAATTAAAATAAGAAAACATGGAAGACCTGTAATTGATATTAGAAACTCTGTCTTCAAAATTGGTGTTCAAAGACTTAAAAATCTATCCATTGTAGCTTTAGAGCAATTAAAGAAAACAGCACTAAAAATGACTTATTGCTGAGTCCAGTACTTATTAAAATAAAGATAATGGCATAAGACTTAATTAAAGGAATAATTAGACTGGATGAGGTAAAACTAGATGTGGTACAAATTGTTAAGCATCATTTTCATTATAACTATCCCTAAGTACAGAACATTTTGAGTAATATTCATATGTAAAAATGTTAACATTTTAGAGCTAGGAATTGCTTTTAAGAATTACTATCAATTTCTTTCATTCTTCAGATGCATTAACAGATTCATTCATTTAACAAATGTTTGAAGAGATCTTACTAATTCCAGGAACTATGCTAGATAAAGAAATTTAACAGAAATGAAATGAAATACATTACTGTCTACATGCCATTATAAATCCCCAGAGTTAAGATTCATGCTATGACATCATATGATGTTATACACTACCACTCCTTTCTGCACCCTACAGATGTTAATTGGACTTATTCTTTAAATGTTTTACTATTAAAAACAAAACTGTCGTGGCTCTTAGTGTTTTAATAACCAAGCACATAGTCTTTCAATACCAACTGTTCTTAGAATCCTGAATAGCTCCCTACCATGAATCTGTCTTCCATCTCATCTGGACCCCTAATATGTATGAGAATGTTCTAAAATTTGACATTCAGTTCAGTTCAGTTCAATCGCTAAGTCATGTCCAGCTCTTTGTGACCCCATGAACTGCAGCATGCCAGGGTTCCCTGTCCATCACCAATTCCTGGAGCCCACGCAAATCCATGTCCATTGTATCGCTGATGTCATCCAACCATCTCATCCTCTGTCGTCCCCTTCTCCTGCCCTCAATCTTTCCCAGCATCAGGGTCTTTTCAAATGAGTCAGCTTTTCACGTCAGGTGGCCAAAGTATTGGAGTTTCAACTTCAACATCAGTCCTTACTATGAACACCCAGGACTGATCTCCTTTAGGATGGACTGGTTGGATATCCTTGCAGTCCAAGGGACTCTCAAGAGTCTTCTCCAACACCGCAGTTTAAAAGCATCAGTTGTTCTGCACTCAGCTTTCTTTATAGTCCAACTCTCACATTCATACATGACCACTGGAAAAGCATAGCCTTTACTAGATGGACATTTGTTGACAAAGTAATGTCTCTGCTGTTTAATATGCTGTCTAGTTTGGTCATAACTTTCCTTTCAAGGAGTAATTGTCTTTTAATTTCGTGGCTGCAATCACCATCTGCAGTGATTTTGGAGCCCAGAAAAATAAACCTAGCCACTGTTTCCACTGTCCCCCCATCTACTTCCCGTGAAGGGATGGGTCCACATGCCATGATCTAGTTTTCTGAATGCTGAACTTTAAGCCAACTTCTTCACTCTCCTCTTTCACTTTCATCAAGAGGCTTTTTAGTTCCTCTTCACTTTCTGCCATAAGGATGGTGTTGTCTGCATATCTGAGGTTATTGATACTTCTCTCAGCAATCTTGATTTCAGCTTGTGCTTCCTCCAGCCCAGCGTTTCTCATGATGTACTCTTAATATATGTTAAATAAGCAAGGTGACAATATACAGCCTTGACGTACTCCTTTTCCTATTTAGAACCAGTCTGTTGTTGCATGTCCAGTTCTAACTGTTGCTTCCTGACCTGCATACAGATTTCTCAAGAGGCAGGTCAGGTGGTCTGGTATTCCTATCTCCTTCAGAATTTTTCACATTTTATAATGATCCACTCAGTCAAAGGCTTTGGCATAGTCAATAAAGCAGAAATACATGTTTTCTCTGGCACTCTCTTGCTTTTTTGATTTGACATTACCAATAATCTAACATTTTCTCATAATTTAAATTTCAAATATCCTAATCTCTAGGTTTAAATCTCAAAACCAGAATGGACTCCAAATGACTTCTCAGCTTCTCTATTTCTCAGTTCCATCCATTGATCTTCCCAATTTCCCCAGTCCTGTTCCTTCATGCTTTAATTTATTCTTTATGCATTCTAGATTCCATTGTACATCATTACAATAATTTACTTGTGCAAACCTTGATCCACTTTCTTTTTTTCTGAAAACAAAAACAAATACAAAATTCCACATGTTCTCATCTTCTGCTTAAGCATTTACTGTGGCTACAGTGTATGCGTAGCCACATAAAATATGTGTAGCCTCATAAAATAAACTGCATGCTACAGTTTATTTTACAGTATAAATGTAAAACCATAGTAAGTCAGCTCACTTCAGCTAATGATTCTTAATCTCAAATAGGCCACCAAAACTACCCAGAATCATATTATACTTTCCTTATTATTTTTTCTATTCTCCTTGAAGTTTATTAAATGCCTTTTCACCTCTCCTCAAAACTCCAACACATCTTTCCTCTTCACTATCACTTAATGACCATGTTTTTATTTTGTAGAGAATATAAAAACAACAAGAAAAGTTGTCCAAGGACTATCACTGACACATATCAATATATCTTCTTCTGTAGCTGTACTGTTTTTATCTAGCCTGTAATTAGGAATATTGAAATTGTGATTATAGCTAATGTCAACTCTTCATATTCAATAGAATGGATAGTTGATTACTCCAATATATTAATCCAGATAATGGTTTCTCATCTGTTCATATCACTTTACCCTCTCTCCTATATTATTATCATAAGCATACTGATACACTGTAATATCTTATTATTTACCAAAAGGCACACAAAATCCTCCATTTTTGTGGCTTTTTTCTTTCCCATACCAATAAAGCATTCAAAAGAATTGTTGATAATGTTTTCTGTCACATATTTTCTATAACACTTGACACTGAATACTATTTCTTTGTTCTTGAAAAACATTTTCACTTGATATATAAGACCACACTTGTTCTCATGCTAACTCCCTGGCCAATCCTGCTTCATTTCATTTACTGCTTTTGTTATTATTATTTCTTGAACTTCTGTAATTTATGGTGCCCCAAGGACCATTCTTTAAAATTTTCTTTTCTTTATATGAACTCATATTTTAGATAATCACGTCAAATTTTATAAATTTAAATCAGCGTTTCTAAAATATTTTTCCATTAATATCTCCCTAAGGAGAAAAATTAAATGAATTTACATTCTCCCTAATGAAAGAAATTAAATATTAAGAATATGAATTTGTCATATAGGTTCGAAATATGGAGAGTTATATAGTTAGCACGTGTACATAGCCAAGAGTTTTCCATAGCACACGTGTAATAGCCAAGAGTTTTCCACCCTCTAAGAATCAATTTTCACTTCTTTGAGGGAAATATCACCCATGTTGAGAGTGAATGCTTTAAATTTTATTTATATTCTGGTAAATCTCAGAGAAGGGGATGACAGAGGGTAAGATGGCTGGATGACCTCACCGACTGGATGGACATGGGTTTGGGTGGACTCCAGGAGTTGGTGATGGACAGGGAGGCCTGGCATGCTGCGGTTCATGGGGTTGCAAAGAGTCGGACACAACTGAGTGACTGAACTGAAATCTCAAATATATAATCTTAGAAAGAACCTCTTATCTGAACTCCATACTCATAATCAGCTGCCTAAATGACATTTTGTCAGTAATTTTAATAAGTATCACAAATAAAAAGGGTCCAAGTCAAAATCTTGATATTTATCTTCACTCTTCTAAAGCTCCTCCTTCTGAAATCTTTCCCTTCTTAATCAATGGTAAGTTAGTTGTTATATTAGTTTAGGCCCTAAATTTTCAGAGCATCTTTGATTCATCTCTAGCACCATTCCATACATGCTGTTGATCTAACTTAACAATTTATCCAGCGTCTGACTGTTTCTCATCATTTCTATTACTAATACACTTGTACCATTCACCATGATTCCTCAGCTGGATTATTGTAATAACCCCTAGCTTTGCTCTCTGATTTTTTCCTGTGCTGTTTACTCACCCAACCCTAGGATTTTCTAAAATTTTCTAAAATTTCTTAGGCAATTCCCAAATTGCCTAAGTGGCAATTAAAAAAAAAAAACTAAATCACATTATAACTCAATCTTCTAATAGCATTCCATCTCACTCACAGTAAAAGTACATAAAGTAGCCTACATGATTTGCATTTGAATCAGCTCTTTGATCTCAATTCTGACTCCTCACCCAGTCTTTCCTATCTAGCCAAATTATTCTCTTTCATGGTCTTTATTTTTTTTTTTTTATTGTTTTTGCCATACAATGTCATAATATCACCATGGGTTTACATATGCTTCCCCTCCAGAACCCCCCTCCCTCCTCCCTCCCCCCTGGGAAATCTCACTGCACCAGCCCCGAGCATCAATCCTGGGCTGGCGATTGATTAGACATATGACAATTAACTTGTTTCAATGCCCTTCTCCCATATCATCCCACCCTTACCCTCATCCACAAAGAAGCAACCTAATGACTGTGGATTTGTAGTATAGCCTAAAGTCAGGTAGGTTGATTCCGCCAGTTCCATTCTTCTTTCTCAAGATTGCTTTGGCTATACGAGGTTTTTTGTATTTCCATACAAATTGAGAAATTATTTGTTCTAATTCTTTGAAAAAGGCCTCTGGTAGCTTGATAGGGATTGCATTGAATCTATAGATTGCTTTAGGTAGTATACTCATTTTCACTATATTGATTCTTCCAATCCACGAACACGGCACATTTCTCCATCTTTTTGTGTCCTCCTTGATTTCTTTCATCAGTGTTCTATAGTTTTCTATAAACAAGTCTTTTGATTCTTTAGGTAGAAATACTCCTAAGTATTTTATTCTTTTTGTTTCGATGGTGAATGGAATTGTTTCCTTAATTTCTCTTTCTGATTTCTCACTGTTAGTGTATAGGAATGCCAGGGATTTCTGTGTGTTGATTTTATATCCTGAAACTTTGCTATATTCACTGATTAGCTCTAGTAATTTTCTCGTAGAGTCCTTAGGGTTTTCAATATAGAGGATCATGTCATCTGCAAACAGAGAGAGTTTTACTTCTTCTTTTCCAGTCTGTATTCCTTTGATTTCTTTATCTGCTCTGATTGCTGTGGCCAAAACTTCCAAAACTATGTTGAATAGTAGTGGTGAGAGTGGGCACCCTTGTCTTGAAAAGATGCTCAACATCACTCATTATCAGAGAAATGCAAATCAAAACCACAATGAGGTACCACTTTACACCAGTCAGAATGGCTGCCATTCAAAAGTCTACAAGCAATAAATGCTGGAGAGGATGTGGAGAAAAGGGAACCCTCTTACACTGTTGGTGGGAATGCAAACTAGTACAGCCACTATGGAAAACAGTGTGGAGGTTCCTTAAAAAGCTGCAAATAGACCTGCCATATGACCCGGCAATCCCACTGCTGGGCATATACACCGAAGAAACCAGAATTGAAAGAGCCACGTGTACCCCAATGTTCATCGCTGCATTGTTTACAATAGCTAAGACATGGAAACAACCTAGATGCCCATCAACTGATGAATGGATAAGAAAGCTGTAGTACATATACACAATGGAATATTACTCAGCATTAAAAAAAATTCATTTGAAGCAATTCTATTCAGATGGACGAAACTGGAGCCCATTATCCAGAGTGAAGTAAGCCAGAAGCAAAAACAACAATACAGTATATTAACGCATATATATGGAATTTAGAAAGACGGTAACGAGAACCCAACATACGAGACAGCAAAAGGAACGCAGGTGTATAGAATAGACTCGTGGACTTTGTGGATGAGGGTAAGGGTGGGATGATATGGGAGAAGGGCATTGAAGCATGTTAATTTTCATATGTCTAATCAATCGCCAGCCCAGGATTGATGCTCGGGGCTAGTGCAGGGAGATTTCCTGGGGGGCGGGAGGGAAGAGGGAGGGGGGTTCCGGAGGGGAAGCATATGTAAACCCATGGTGATATCATGACAATGTATGGCAAAAACAATAAAAAAGAAAAAGAAGCAACCTAGATGCCCATCAACTGACGAATGGATAAGAAAGCTGTGGTACATATACACAATGGAATATTACTCAGCATTAAAAAAAAATTCATTTGAAGCAATTCTACTCACATGGACAAAACTGGAGCCCATTATCCAGAGTGAAGTAAGCCAGAAGCAAAAACAACAATACAGTATATTAACACATATATATGGAATTTAGAAAGACGGTAACGAGAACCCAACATGCGAGACAGCAAAAGGAACGCAGATGTATAGAACAGACTCGTGGTCTTTCATTGTCTTTAAACACACAAAACAAAGCATGTTTCCATTCAATAGTAACTGAGACTACTCTTCTTTCTACATGGACTTCATGGATTGCCATGGAATATTCCCTCTATTCATTCTGTTCCATATCATCAAAATCATTTTGTAAATTTTTTACTGACCTTCCTATTTAAATTAGCATCACATCTACCCTTGCTTCTGTTTTCCCTAAAATCCTTACCACCATCCAGCATTCTACATTTACCTAATTATTTGATACTTATGTCTTCTTTCATGAATTTAAGTCTCATATAGTCAGATATACTATTTGTTCATTGTTGTATGTATACCAGGATGCAAACATTTTTACAAATAAGGTGCTGAAAAATATAATTATAATGTACTTAATTATAATTATACAACTGGATAAAGCAGATTATGGATATATAAACAATTAAAATATATAAAAATTAAAGAAAAAAACAAATGAAGGAGGAAAGAGGGACAGAGAGGTACAAGGAGAAAGGGGTAGAAATAGAGACAGACTGACAGAGAGAAAGGAGAGAAAGAGAAATTAGAGAGAAGTTTCCTTCTAGAAGAATAAATTCTATGCTACATAGATATAAAATAAGTATACATTATGATAGTTTTTTCATAAATTTTAGAAGTTTTTTTTTTCAAAATAATAGGAATAATATCTCCATTCTAATCATGAGGAAACTTTACACAAACCCAAACCAAAGGACTAAGTATCTGACTAGGAAGGTACTTACTAGTAAGATCATGAAAGATAAGGAAAAGACTAAAATCTTTTCACATACCCGAGGAGGCAATGTGGACTTGACAATTAATGTAATGCAGTGCCCTGGACTGGTTCCTAGAACACAAAAAGAATACTCATGGAGGAAACACGTGAAATTTCAAGTTTTACATTTTGATAATAGTAACATATTGGGACTTCCCTGATGGTCCGGTGAGTGGTTAAGAATCTGTCTGACAATGCAGGGGACGTTGGTCTGATCCCCAGTCTAGGAAGATTCCACATGCCATGGAGCAACTATCCTTTGTGCTGCAACTACTGAAGCCCCCACGCTCTAGAGCCCATGTTCCACAAGAGGAGCCACTGCAATGAGAAGCCTGTGTATTGCAATAAAGAACACCCAAATAAATGTAAAGAAAAGAATAGTAACATAATAACATCTGGGTTCTTTTTGTTTGCTTGTTTACTTTCGACAAATGTACCACTGTAATACAGGGGAAACAAATTGGGTGATGGGCATACAGGAACTCACTAGACTACCTTTGAGATTTTTCTGTAGGTCTAAAATTAATTCAAAATAAAGTGTTTATTTAAAAAAAAGAGCAGGATCTTTATAAGAGAGAGCAATATGGTCAAGAATATAGTTTTAGAAAGAGAAACAAGAAATACGTCTGGTGTCATTTGTTGTCGTTGTCATTTAGTTGCTAAGTCGTGTCTGACTCTCACGATCCCATAGATTAGCCTACCAGGCTCCTCTGTCCATGGGACTGCCCAGGCACAAATACTAGAATGGGTTGCCATCTCCTTCTCCAGCTGGTCTTCCTGACCCAGGGATCAAATCAGCCTCTCCTCTTTGGCAGGCAGATTCTTTACTATGGAGCCACTTGGGAAGCCCAGGTGCCATTTGACCAGAGTCCAAATAAGTGAAGAGAGGAATAGAGCCATTCAGATATCTGGAGGAAGGATGCTCTAAGGAGACAAGTGCAAAAATTCTGAGCTGTGTTCACTAATTATCCATTATTGTTCATATATAACATGAAAAATGCTTCCAGGAACACAGCTAGAACCTGAGAGAGATTTATCTGCTTTTGCTTGTCAATAAATATCACTCAATCTTTTAATTCTGGCTTACCCTACAATCTGGGTTATTGTATATCATATAAAAAAATAAACTTATTTGCAATAGGCATTTCTATGTCCAGTTAATTAGACTCTGCTATAGTTTGAAAACTCCATTTCTTTCTGATTCATGTAATAGATAATAAGAAAATGGTTTTTATTTTTTTGAATAATATAAAATACTAAAATGAAAAATCATCAGTTTCAAAAACGTATGTCATGTACACTTCTGTGACATTAGCTTCTATGTTATCATTTCTTAGAATTAAAAACAAATATGCTTATATATTTTGTGAAAATCCTCTTAAAATATATGTGGAACTTGAAGGTATCAAGAAAACCATAAGTATTCTTTGTAAATGGTGAATAAAATTTTCTGAGAAGCCAAGTAGTCATAAAGTATAATTTAAGCCCTTTTGGAATCCGTGAGCATGGGTTACCATCTATAAATCCTAAAAACATTTATACAATATCCAATGCTGCCTTTTTAAAAAATATGAAGCATTTGGCACCTCAGAAAAGTCTGCCATTTAGTGCTAAAGTGAAAGGTTCATATGTAATACTGTTGTTCACCAGTAAGTTTCCAATTTCTTTATATAGAATCGTAGTAATATTCATAGAGCCCAATAAAACCTATGGATTTTGGATGAGAAAGCATGAAAAACTTACAAAGAATAAAGAGCATTTGCTGAAATTGTGTAACAGACTGCAGACATGTTGCTAAAATATAATAAAATACAATTTTAAGAAGTAATTCATTTAATGTAATATTAATAATGAGTTAAATCATTTGTATATTTTCTGGAGCAAGATCAAGGTAGGTAAAATTAAAATGAATTGTATCAATTTGTTTCATTTCAAAAAATTTTGCAAATTAATTTTAAAAATTAAAGAAGAAAAATAATATAATTTATGAATTTGTGATGCTTGTGGTACATTAATCTATAAAAAAGATTTGAATGTTTTCTGGTTATTTGGTAGTTTTTAACTATCACAGATCAAACTAATTACAAATGGGTTTTTATAAAAATCTGGCTATTGCTTTTCTTTCTCATATAATAAAACTATACAAATAAGATGTTTATAAATGAGAGCAAGTGAAAACTACTAAAACAATCAGAGCACAAAGTTATTAGGATAATTAATCAGCAAACTAAATGTTTCTAATTCCCTGGGGCACTGATTATCTTTTGTGAAGTTTCATACAATTCTATGCAATAAAAGAAAGGCAAAAAAGACTTTGTCCTTTTCTCATAACTTTATAAATTATTATATTGTTTCTTTCAGTAAAAGTCATTGCCCAAAAAGGAATGCTAAGAAATTTTGACCCTTATTAGCATAGGGCATCCCAGGTCACTTTTCAGTAGCTGACCATTAATATTGAATTTTTTTCAGAATATAACATTAACATTAACTTCCTTCATCTATAAATGATCACTCCAAATATATCTCTTAAAAAAGGAATATTTTTTTAAAGTGCTAGCTTATTGTATTTTGGTTCAAGAGGAAAAAATAGATAGCAATGTATTTTTGCCCTAAGTATGGACTTCTAACAGTGGACAGATCTTTTAACATTCTAGTAGATTTTGAAATGATCTTTGTTAAACTTTGTGTCACAGAGAAAGGGATAGGGGATCTGAGAGTCAAATGACTTGGACAAGGTCACATACTACTTCTCAGAGGAGTGAGAAGATAGATACACTTATAACACAATATTATACCATCCTACATTATATTCCAGGGCTTAATGTGTATTGTACCTTATTCCTATCCTTATCTGGTATGTGTTGGCGGATTTAATAACATTTGTAAAACTATTTCACCTTCTATTCATACCACAGATAGACACTTCTGTTATTTGGTTAAGTTTCTTTTCCTCAAAAATGAAATAATGTAATGAGTCACAAAAAGTTAGACTTACTTACCTAGGTTATTTAAAGAATGACATTTTTTCATGATGAAATTAAAATGCTTAAACATGATTCAAAGTGTCCTCCTGAATAAAATATAATGTTTTTCTTTCAGCTATGATTCTTTGTGCATATAAATATCTTGTTCTTAGGAAATATACAAAGTATGTGAAATAATTAGACAATTTTCCTTGAAGACAAGGTTATGTTGGAACTATTGTAATGGAAAAGAAGGCCTGTGGATTGCTAACAGATTACTTTTACTAATAATTGCCTGTTAAGTTTTTCCAAAAATGGGAACTTATGACTTACAATTGTAGACAATGAAAAGGCCCGAGTGACAGGAATAGGATGAAAGGCATAGGAAACCTGTACCTTCTGCACAAATCTTCTGTAACCCTAACATGCCTCCAAAAAATTAAGTCTATTAATAAAATGTTTTTAATGTCCTATAATGTAATCTTTTACTATTAACTTCTGCCATGAGAGAATTGTTCGATTTCATTAAGTTTTTTTTTTTTTAAGTGAAGAGCTCAAGATGTTATGCTATGGATGGATAATTCAGTGATAAACTGCTCTTCTCTTCTTTTATCCCTTTGAGAACAGCTTTTTAGTTCTATGTCATATTATTGAAGTATATAGATGTACTGGGAAAGCTAACATGAATAAAACATTACTTATTTTAAGTCCTTAGTAATTATAAATAAAATAAACTAGAATATTTATTCTATAGATAAAATATTAAAATTATATGGTGAGAAAATACCTAAGCAAAAGGATGCATGCTATTTTGTAAACTTTTAAAAATAGAAACATACAGCTCAGATGAGTTCTAGCTCAACTCATCACATACTTCTTACTCACTTAAGTCATTAAAATAATGAGTATCACTTATTTAGCATAACTCTTTAAAGTCTTGATATTATTAAGCAAATGAAGTCGTATTGTTGTTGTATTAATCTATAACTTTTCATTTAAAAATTTTTTTCTGCCCCATAACAGGTATCTGACTATAATTGTGCATAAATTTGGAAATGACAATTTATTTATACACAGTATTAGGAACATATTCTCACATTACAGAGTTCCACATGATATCATTCCTTTGCTGTTGTGTGTGTATGTGTGTGTGTGTGCGCACTTAATTTCCAAAGTGAAAGAAAACACTTCAAGCTGCTTCTCCTTAAGTGGCTAGTATTTTTTACAATAAAACAACTGACTGGTTTACTTATTTAAAACACAGTGCTATGCTTATTCGCAGAAGGCAATGGCAACCCACTCCAGTACTCTTGCCTGGAAAATCCCATGGACAGAGGAGCCTGAGGCTGCAATCCATGGGGTCGCTAGGAGTCAGACATGACTGAGAGACTTCATTTTCACTTCTGTGCATTGGAGGAGGAAATGGCAAGCCACTCCAGTATTCTTGTCTGGACAATCCCAGGGATGGGGGAGCTGGGTGGGCTGCCGTCTATGGGATTGCACAGAGTTGGACACGACTGAAGCGGCGCAGCAGCAGCTATGTATATTATTTCAGTGTTGACTAAGTCCACATTTCAAACGTGCAAGATAACTTATCTTTAGTTACTAACTATTCCATGATGGCATTGATGGAAAACATTACAATTTTAATCCAGTTATTGCCTACAATTTGAATAACAAGGCTATGTCATGCGGTAACAAACATTTATACTGCCAAGTAGATATACATTCTGATCATAGTTTGGTAAGTCTTCTAATGTATTTAGCATGTGGTCAGCTGAGTTAAGGTCATGCTCAAAATCCTTCAAGCCCCAGCTTCAGCAGTATGTGAACTGAGAAATTCCAGATGTACAAACTGGGTTTAGAAAAGGCAGAGGAACGAGAGATCAAATTGCCAACATTCACTGGATCGCAGAGAAAGCAAGGAAATTCCAGAAAAAAAAAAAGTTTCATTGACTAAGCCAAAGCTTTTGAGTGTGTGGATAACAACAAACTGTGGAGAATTCTTAAAAAAGATGGGGATACCAGACACTTTACCTGTCTCCTGAGAAATCTGTATGCAGGTCATAAAACAACAGTCAGAACCTTACATGGAACAATGGACTGGTTCAAAATTGAGAAAGGAGTAACACAACACTTATAATGTCACCCTGGTTATTGAACTTACATGCAGAGTACATCATGTGAAATACCAGGCTGGATAAATTACAAGCTGGAATCAAGATGGCTGGGAGAAATAGCAACAACCTCTATATGCAGATGAGGCCATTCTAATGACAGAAAGTGAAGAGGATCTGAAGAGCCTCTAGATGAAATTGAAAAAGCTGGTTTAAAACTCAACATCAGAAAAACTAAGATCATTACATCCAGTGCCATCACTTCATGGCAAGCAGAAGGTAGAAAAGTGGAAGCTTTGATAGATTTTCTTTTCTTGGCTCAAAATCACTGCAGAGGGTAATTGCAGCCATGCTTGTTCCTTGGAAGAAAAGCTATGAAAAATCTAGACAGTCAATTAGAAAGCATAGAGATCACTTTGTTGACAATTGTTCATATAGTCAAAGCTATGATTTTCACAGTAGTCATGTACAGATGTGAGAGCTGGACCATAGGAAGGCAGAGTGCTGAAGAATTGAGACTTTAAAACTGTGGTGCTGGACAAGAGTCTTGAAAGTCCCTTAGACCTCAGGAGATCAAATCAGTCAATCCTAAAGGAAATCAAGTGAATTTGATTTGCCTGGAGTAACAGGCAAATTTGACCTTGGAGTACAGAATGAAACAGGGATAAGGCTAACAGAGTTTTGCCAAGAGAACACACTGGTCATAGCAAACACCATCTTCAAACAACACAAGAGAAAACTCTATACATGGACATCACCAGATGGTCAACACCAAAATCAGACTGATTATATGCTTTGCAGCCAAAGACGGAGAAGCTCTATACAGGCAGCAAAAACAAGACTGGGAGCTGACTATGGCTCAGATCATGAACTCCTTATTAACAAATTCAGACTTAAATTGAAGAAAGTAGGGGAAACCACTAGACCATTCAGCTATGATCTAAATCAAATCCCTTGCAATTATACAGTGAAAGTGAGAAATAGATGCAAGGGATTAGGTCTGATAGACAGAGTGCCTGAAGAACTATGGAAGGAGGTTTGTGACATTGTACAGGAGACAGAGAGCAAGACCATCCCCAAGAAAAAGAAATGCAAAAAAGCAAAACGGCTGTCTGAGGAGGTCTTACAAATAGCTGAGAAAAGAAGAGAAGTGAAAAACAAAGGAGAAAAGGAAAGATATTCCCATTTGAATGCAGAGTTCCAAAGAAGAGCAAGGAGAGATAAGAAAGATTTCCTCAATGATCAATGCAAAGAAATAGAGGAAAATATAGAGTGGGAAAGACTAGAGATCTCTTCAAGAAAATGAGAGATACCAAGGGAATATTTCATGCCAAGATGGGCTCAATAAAGGACAGAAATAGTATGGACCTAACAGAAGCAGAAAATATTAAGAAGAGGTGGCAAGAATATACAGAAGAACTGTACAAAAAAGATCTTCATGACTCATATAATCATGATGGTGTGATCACTCACCTAGAGCCAGGCATCTTGGAATATGAAGTCAAGTGAGCCCTAGGAAGCATCAGTACAAACAAAGCTAGTGGAGGTGATGGAATTCCAGTTGAGCTATTTCAAATCCTAAAAGATGATGCTGTGCAAGTGCTGCACTCAATATGCCAGCAAATTTGGAAAACTCAGCAGTGGCCACAGGACTGGAAAAGGTCAGCTTTTCATTCCAATCCCAAAGAAAGGCAATGCCAAAGAATACTCAAACTATTGCACAGTTGCACTCATCTCACATGGTAGCAAAGTAATGCTCAAAATTCTCTAAGCCAGACTTCAACAGTACGTGAACCATGAAATTTCAGTTGTTCAATCTGGATCTAGAAAAGGCAGAAGAACCAGAGATAAAATTGTTAACATCTATTGGATTATCAAAAAGGCAAGAGAGTTCCAGGAAAAACATCTACTACTGCTGTATTAACTATGCCAAAGCCTTTGACTGTGTGGATCACCACATACTGTGGAAAATTCTGAAAGACATGGGAATACCAGACCACCTGACCTGCCTCTTGAGAAATGTGTATGCAGTCCAGGAAGCAATGGTTAGAACTGGACATGCAACAACCAACTGGTTCCAAGTAGGAAAAGGAGTACTTGATGCTGGGAAAGATTGAAGGCAGGAGAGGATGAGATGGTTGGATGGCATCACCAACTCAGTTGACCTGAGTTTGCATAAACTCCAGGAGTTGTTGATGGACTGGGAGGTCTGGTGTGCTGCAGTTCATGGGGTCACACAGTCAGACACTACTGACAGTCTGAACTGAACTGAAACGAAATCAGTCCTGAATAGTCACTGGAAGGATTGATGCTGAAGATGAAACTCCAATACTTTGACCACCTGATACAGAGAGCTGACTCATCTGAAAAGACCCTGATGCTGGGAAAGATCGAGGGCAGAAGGAGAAGGGGACAGTGGAGGATAAGATGGTTAGACAGCATCACCAACTCAATGGACATGAATTTGAGCAGACTATGGGAGAGTGACGGACAGGGAAGCCTTGCATGCTGCTGTCTATGGACTTGCAGAGTCGGACATGACTGGGTGACTGAGGAACAACAACAATTGAGTTCTTAACTGATAATTTATTTTTTAAAGTAACAGAATCTACATATTTCTAGTGTCTCTTGACATTAGAATGATGCCACCCTAGAAATAAGGTATTTCCTTACATTGTCCTGACCATCTCAAACATTTCTATGGTCCATGTTCTAATTTAAGTATTATTGCCCACTTGTCTTCACTATACTTTCATATAATTATCTAAATAACCTAATTTTCTCTCTTCCTTCTTGTCGTCCTATTTCTCTTTCTTTTCTCATTCTATGCACCATAATAATATTAATAAAGCATCATGCCAAATGCTTCAGAACAAAAAATAGAAACCAAGCATTTTCTATTTTCAGCAAGTTTCTGTTTTCACCAGTTTCACCAGCCAAGTGAAATTTTAACAAGCATTAATCTTCCACTAAAGAACTTCAGTTTTGGTGTTAAGGATGAAGTCATAGTATATAAGAGAAAATGTGACACTTTTAATAAAACAACTACATTTAATCAAATAATTGCATATATTGTAAAGGAAATTTTAATATAGTATTTCCTTGGCCTTCAACCAATTTCAAACGTTTGTGCATTTTAGGATTCACTTCATAGTGCATCTTTCAGTCTTCTAATTTTAACATATTTTACTGAAGAAAAGAATTAGTATGCTGTATTCTTTCTCATTCAAACAGTTTCTGAAGTCCCACTTAATTGTGAAAATTTTAAAAAGCAAATAAAGTATATGAATTATTTGGAAATAAATTATCAAATCCAAAATAATGGAAATAATATTGAAAAAAAGAAAAAAATATTAGAAAAGCAGAGCTTGGTCTAACACATTCCGTAGTTTAAGCAATTAATAAAAAAGTAACCATTCTTATTTATAAGTGCAAATGTAGATATTTTAAAGCTAGAGATTGGAACTCTGTATTAATTAATACACTAAAAACACATTTATATCCACTTTCCATTCTATTTAAATATCTTTTTTGTTCTTCCACTTTGATTTCTTTTCTTCATGCGGTGAGATCATTAATTCCGTTATATTCCTCAACTGCTTTAGAGTTTTTCTTGTGTGCTGCTCCAGCATTTAACAAGGTTTTCTTAGCTTTTCAGGTTCAATGAATTTGTGAAAGTTGAAGTTATATGCATTTCCAATCTTTTTGTTAGAAAACCAAGGGGAATTGAGGTGGTTAGTGGCTGCAGGGCAGCAGTCAACTATTACAGTTAAAAAAAAAATAATATGGTGTTAGCTCTGCTAAGGAAAGTAACAAGGGAATACAAAACTAGGTTTTCAGTTGAGTAGAGAAATATTGACTCCTCAAAAGAAAATAGAAGACACAAAATACAGAACATTTCACAGAGCAATCTCTGGACATTAAGTCAGCCTTCAAGTCATTTACTTCAAGCCAACTAAATTAACCAGAGAAGACTAATGCTATAGGGGAGAAGGCCAAGATTTTATCCTTAGATGGATAATTTAGTGATAAACTATTCTTTTCTTCTTGATCTTTTTGAGGCTATCTTTACAGTTTCAGTTCATCTTATTGGAAATAAACAGCTTTATTGAGACATTCAACATTAGTGAAAGTTAATTGACTATAAGCTCTCAGTGATCTTAAATAAAAGAATGAGCTAGAATCTCCATTCTGTACTGAATATTAAACATGCACACAGTGAGAAAGCACTCTGGACAAAGGATGGAGATTTATAATAAAAAGGCTTAAATTAGTTATAATTTAATTCATTATATATGTTATACACTTAAGCTATTTAAATTATGAATATTACTTATTGAGCAGTCATACTAAAGTGAAATTTTAACAAAATAATAAGACAATATGCCTAAATAAATTTTCTTTAAGAAAAACATGCATTAAAAAATTCTGACTTTCATGAGGCAAACACAGCATTACAATTAATCTAACTTTATCCACTCAATATGTACATACACATTTTTATATTTATAAATATACTATTTAAATTAAAATAGATTTTAATTTAAAATATTAGAGAGGAAGAGCAATAATAAAGCAGTTTCAGCTAGGAAAATAAGACTGGGAGAAGGAGAAGACAGAAAATGAGGACTGAACCAAAGTGTTTGTCAGTATCTAGGGCAGGCCATTTGTTTCAATGATGGGAAAGGAGTCATTAGGCTGCTTTGTTGTATTTTACTCCATTACCTACTGCCTGCACCATAAATATTGAAGAAAAGACTTTTTAATGAGTCTTTTCTAGTCACTGAGAAGAAGACATGGCTTATGATATGATCATGAATCAAGCATAATCATCAGTTGAGTAATTTGGTTTTCCATTGTGGGCCTCAATTTCTTTGCTACTGAAAGAAGAAATTAACTAATATTCTTTCCAAGCACTAACATTCTATGATTATATAAGAAGTGAAGTTTTAGGCATAAATATATTCTTCTTTAATTGTATTTTTAAATTGCTAAGGACTCATTTCTTTTACCTCTTCAGTATTAGTGGATATCCATTAAGTACCAGTGGATATCCACTAAAGCCATGTGGAAGACTTAGATACTAGTCATGAACATTCTGTGTTACTATCAGCCAAAATATGAAATAAAAAAAAGGTGGTCATTTTAAAATAAGAGAGGCTTGAGTGAGCTTTCAGGTCCAGGGGAATGAAGAGACGCAGCATGCTCTTTCCAGTACAAAGAGTCAATTCATATTCTGAGCACAAATGGGAGAATTAGCTTTGGAAGAGAGACAATGTCTTCATTTTTTTTTAAGGGGTCTCAAATGGATTGGACTTCAGAATTAACTTATAACTGGGAAGGGGCCATGCTTAATCCCATGTGGAGTGATGAGACTCTGACAAGTGGGAGTGAGTATGACCCTCCTAATTGCTCTCTGATTCAAACCTTTTCGATGATGCTGTGCTGGTGAAAGGTACTGAAGCTGCATAACTTTTTTGGTATTTTCTAATATTATATAAAATATTACCAACAGGATTTATTTGCTCTTACATCACTGACTATTACAAATAAACATGTAATTTATATATTAATGGGGTCATGGTCAGCCAGAAAATGGGTAATTTTTGAAGTTTTGAACCTAATCTGTATAATTATTGAAGTCTGAGAGGGAAATGGCTTCCCTGATAGCTCAGCAGGTAAAGAATCCACCTGCAATGCAGGAGACTCTGGAGATGCAGGTTTGATTCCTGGGCTGGGAAGATCCCCTGGAGAAGGAAATGGCAACCCACTCCTGTATTCTTGCTTGAAAAAATACCATGGACAGAGATGCCTGACGGTTACAGTCCAAAGGTTCGAAAGCGTCAGGCATGATTGAGCAGGAGCATGGACAAGGAGAAGGAGATAATAACTGAAATGTTTCCTCTACATGAGTAGTATTTCTTCCTGAATTGAACATCCTGCATGTTAATTTTAGAATCAAAATTTGTCCTAAAGTGAGAAACAAAAAGGCATAAATTTTTTGTTTTTGTTAATCAGAGGCTATATCTGTAGGTCTCATAAAAGAATGTGCATAGTGATTGTCTGCACTTAGAATTGTTAGTAAATCTTGATTTGGGGTAAATTAATTTAAATCCATGAGTCTAATTAAAAATTATAGCATATGAGTTACAACACGTACCAATCTGGTCAGACAAATAAAAAGTAATTGCTCTCTGGGACAGGGCTCTGTGTGTGTGTGTTTATAAGAGGTGAAGGTATGTGTGTGTTTACACGTGATGAGAGAGGGGCAAAGATAGAGAGAGACAGGAGAAAAAAGAAAGAAAGGAAGAAAGTAGGGAGGGAAAATAATTTGACACATGAAAAACTGAAGAGATGTTATAAATCAGAGACACTAATATTTGGTTATAGAAGAAAACTTAATTATACTAACAGTGTAATCTTTCTCGATCTTTGAATTCACTCTAGTGTTTTCACCTGAAATATCAATAGGAAATTATTATAGATGTGGCAATAAATAGTTAAATTATTTTGGAGCATTGAAATAAACATCAGTAATTATAAGCAGTCTTTTCAAGTTGACTAGTAAAAAATTATATAGAAAACTATTGTCTATTTATCAATATATTTAATGAAATCTCCCTTCAGTGTCTCCATTTTCTGGTAAATATTTGTTACAATTAATTGCAGCATATATCTGGAAAATGTTCTTTATGGTTAAAAAATGTAATAGCATCTAGGCAGTCATTTAGATCATTTATTGTGTATTCTAAATTAATGTGGAATAATTTACTTTTATAATATGATAAATCCAAAGCTAATACAGGATTGGATTCAAAATGAAGAGCATAAGAAAACATGAGGAGGCTCTCACTATAGTTCAAATGAGGGGTTTTAGTTGAAGCAGAAATACGGGAAGGGCAGAACCATATTAGATTACTATGTACCTTTTTTTTTAATTTTCTTTACTTTATTGTGTTAGTTTTGCCATACAATGACATGAATCCGCCATGGGTTTACATATGCTCCCCCTCCAGAACCCCCTCCCTCCTCGCTCCTGATTCCCTCCCCCTGGGAAATCTCGGTGCACCAGCCCCGAGCATCAATCCTGGGCTGGCGATTGATTTTACATATGATAATTAACATGTTTCAATGCCATTCTCCCATATCATCCCACCCTTGCCCTCATCCACAGAGTCCACGAGTCTGTTCTATACATCTGCGTTCCTTTTGCTGTCTCGCATGCAGGGTTCTCGCTGCCATCTTTCTAAATTCCATATATATATGTGTTAGTATACTGTATTGTTGTTTTTCCTTCTGGCTTACTTCACTCTGGATAATAGGCTCCAGTTCCATCCACCTGAGTAGAACTGATTCAAATAAATTTTTTTTTTAATGCTGAGTAATATTCCATTGTGTATATGTACCACAGCTTCTTATCCATTCGTCAGTTGATGAACATCTAGGTTGCTTCCATGTCCTGGCTATTGTAAACAATGCGGTGATGAACTTTGGGGTACATGTGTCTCTTTCAATTCTGGTTTCCTCGGTGTGTATGCCCAGCAGTGGGATTGCTGGGTCATATGGCAGTTCTATTTGCAGTTTTTTAAGGAATTTCCACACTATTTTCCATAGTGGCTGTACAAGTTTGCATTCCCACCAACAGTGTAAGGGGGTTCCCTTTTCTCCACATCCTCTCCAGCATTTATTGCTTGTAGATTTTTGGATGGCAGCCATTCCGACTGGTGTAAAGTGGTACCTCATTTTTGGTTTTGATTTGCATTTCTCTGATACAAAAAACCTCGTATAGACAAAGCAATCTTGAGAAAGAAGAATGGAACTGGAGGAATCAACCTACCTGACTTTAGGATATACTACAAATCCACAGTCATTAAGACAGTATGGTACTGGCACAAAGACAGAAATATAGATCCATGGAACAAAATAGAAAGCCCAGAGATAAAGCCACGCACCTATGGACACCTTATCTTTGAAAAAAAGAGGCAAGAATATACAATGGAGAAAAGACAATCTCTTTAACAAGTGGTGCTGGGAAAACTGGACAGCCACTTGTAAAAGAATGAAACTAGAACACTTTCTAACACCATACACAAAAATAAACTCAAAATGGATCAAAGATCTAAGCATAAGACCAGAAACTATAAAACTCCTAGAGGATAACACAGGCAAAACACTTTCCAACATAAACCAAAGCAGGATCCTCTATGACCCACCTCCCAGAATATTGGAAATAAAAGCACGAATAAACAAATGGGACCTAATTAAAATTAAAAGTTTCTGCACAACAAAGGAAACTATAAGCAAGGTGAAAAGACAGCCTTCAGAATGGGAGAAAATAATAGCCAATGAAGCAACGGACAAACAATTAATCTCAAAAATACACAAGCAACTCCTGCAGCTCCATTCTAGAAAAATAAACGACCCAATCAAAAAGTGGGCCAAAGAACTTAACAGACATTTCTCCAAAGAAGACATAAAAATGGCTAACAAACACCTGAAAAGATGCTCAACATCACTCATTATCAGAGAAATGCAAATCAAAACCACAATGAGGTATGTACCTTTTTAATGTCCACAAAATATATGAGTGGAAAGAACTTCCAGGAAGAAAGGCAGGAGTTACAAATACAAATTTATAGGTTCAAAAATGCTAACACAGAAGGGCTAGAGGAAATACTGATTGTTTAGTCTAAAACATGACTCAGAATGTTTTCCTGAGTGTTGAAAGCATTATTTTGCTTTTTTCCATTATTATTATTTTCTACTTCACTGAGGAGAAAGTGAAAAAAAAATGCCAAGTGATATTAAAAAAGCATATTTGTCTAGGAGCTCTGTGTCATGCAAATCTATTTTTAAAGAAATGCTGTAAAAGTCACATTTTAGGGATTTTTGAAGAGTAAGATAGACTTTCAAACTCAGCTTTGCTATATAGGGAGTCCTTACTCCAAGTGTTAGGTCATATTTGATGATAGAACACTTTAAAACGATGTCATTCAGTACATTTAAGAAACTTTAACGGATTGAAACTTTAGGAAAAAACTTATTTTTAATAAGAATTGACTATAAACAGCATTTTGAAATGAGTAGCCTTTTATTGAGCTTGAGGAAAGAAATGTATTTACTTTCAAATGTCATCCAAGAGAAACACAAAGTACTTAAACTGTGATATTGTATTCTTTTTCATCATTAGAAAATTTGTGGGGTAAGGAATGTGGATGGAACATTTGCAACAATATCCCAGAGGTTCCACAGTTATAAAAATTACCTAAGAAATAGTAGATTACATTTTGCTAAAGGAACACATGAATGAATCATATGTTGCATTACTTGGAAGAATTGAAGGCCTTATAACTCATGATTTGTGAGGGGTAAGGTAAAGCTTTCCAGACTTTCAAGCCTGGGCAGCTGAGATGATATTAGTGTCATTAACTGAAGGAGTAAAAAAGAAAAAGAGTAAAAATAGGAAACAGAATAAATAGAAAAAAATATGAACGAGAAAAAGTTCAGAATCAGCTATCTTATTGCCAAAACAGCAAGGTAGAAAAGCGAATCCAGGGGAAGTTCACAGCTAGTGACACAGTTTGGAGTTATTCTCCCAGATTAAGTATTACATTCCTAAAAGTAGATGAACTTGAAGGGCGGGGAGTATAAAGAAAGTGGGTTGAAAATACCTCCATATTTAGAGAGAGAGATGGAGGTAGGAGTGGGAAGGAGTTTAAAAAAAAATAAATAAATAAAACAATAATGACAAAAAACAGCTGATACAGACAGCATGGTACAAGCCAGCAAAGAAAGAATATCACAAGGAGAAAGTAGTCAACCCCATCAAATGAACTGAAATCATTTAAGGTTCAGAAGTGTCATCTATAACCTTCTCTCACCCCCAGTATGAACCAGAAGCAGACTAATCTAATTGAACTGACCCCCTTGGGTTCAGATTTAATTTACTAGCTCTGTCAAAACTATTTTACTTTGGGGAAATTTAACTAATTAAATGTTCATTCTCTACTGTACCTGATCATTTTACATGCTTACACATTTCAAACTCCCCATCTGACTGCCTTGAAACTTAAGGCTTCCTTTAGTAGAGTTTTGAAAACACACACCAAATGTGCCTTTTATTGAAATTTCACATCAAGTTTAACATATTAATGCAGCCACCCCTTTAATAAACACAATATTGTTTTTACAAACCCAACATTTCCTTCCCACACATCAACCAGTGTTTCCGATGCATGGTTTCCCCTTTGCCTTTTGTATGATTTACTGTCACTCCTTCCTGTCATCATACAGCTGCTACTCTTTGATCACCCTGTAGTCAGCTTCCTTCTTTCTGTCCGGTTAGCTTGTAGCTTTCCCTCTGCACTGCCTCTCAACTCTTTCACCTCTCATTATCCTTTTGTTGTCAGTCTTGTTCAGCTCAGCTTCTGTCTTCATTCTCAGTTCCCATAATTGTAATCCCCTTCTATTTTTGCTCTGCTGATTTTGGATCCCTTTTCTCCCTTTGTTTTTGGCTTACTGGTCTGCTTTATGTATCTATTGTGCATTTTTAAAAAATCATGCTGCATTTTAAATACTGCAACAGGTCTGAAATTTTGCACCATAGAATATTAGCGTTTTCCTTGATCCCATTTTACTACTGAACTTTCGCCTTATATCATTTACTCTTCTAGGCACATTAGGGCTGTAAGTCCTCACTCTTTGTGCAACACCCATGAATCAATATCCTTTATTGTACTAAAGCAATTGAGAGTGGTCACCAGTGAACTGCTCTTTTTGGCTACTCCAGGGAAAGACTCTCTATTTTCATTTTTCCATTATTATTTATTTCCACTAAAGAAAAACCACTCTGTATAGAAATATAGAAAAATAAAGCCCAGGTTTATTACAAGTCACTAGTAAGAATTTTTCCATTTTTTAATTTGTTTTGATATCATTTGGTTGGAAAAAACAAAAATTCAGAATCAACAGTTCTAATCTCTAAATTCTATTATACCTTGTGCAACTGAGACCATAACCATGACATTAAAGCATGAAAAAAATTAAGTTCAGTTACCTACTTGATGACATCTTGGTAAATGTCAACCAAAAGTGTCATGACTAAATTCAGATTTTATTACAGAGTTAAGGCAAATCTCTTTGTGAGAGTGAACAAAGTTAAAATCACAGATTTCTTATCCATTTTAATGCTAGATGATTGCCTGTCTCTAACTCTATTAAATTATTAATTAAGACAAGTTAGATGTGTTTTCCATTTCCTCCATATCACTGTCCATCAGTTTTCTAATCTGTAAAGAACAGGCTGGACAAGAAGTTGCCTGTGGTAATTTTCTTTTAAATTGTTGTTGTAGTTGTAGCTGTCATGTCCAATTCTTTGCCACCCTATGGACTGCAACACACCAGGCCTCAGGGTCCTTCACTGTCTCCCAGAGTTTGCTCAAACTCATGTTCACTGAGTCAGTGATGTTATCTAACTATCTTATCTTCGATTTCCACCTTCTCCTGCAGGAAGGTTTGAGGAAACTTTCCCAGCATAATGGTCTTTTCCAATGAGTCAGTTCTTTCCATCAGGTGGCCAAAGTATTGGAGCTTCAGCTTTAGCATCAGTCCTTCCAATGAATATGTAGGACTGATTTCCTTTAGGAGTGATTGGTTTCATATCCTTGCAGTCCAAGGGACTCTCGAGAGTCTTCTCTAATACCACAATTTGAAAGTATCAATTCTTTGGTTCTCAGCTTTCTTTATGGTCCAACTTAATATTTCTAATTTCGCATAGTAGTTTCAATTTTGTTCATCAAAATAACAGAGATAAATGAAAATTTTATCTTCTTAACTTCCCCCTTATCTGAAACTAAATTAATTTCATAGAAATTAATTTCACAGAAAGCTCAACGAGAATTTCTATAAAAAGTACTTAATCTGGAACATCTAAATTTATTGAAAATTGTTTTCTTTTATTTTTGCTTGTGTTTTTCAAGGAAAATTTAATAACAAGGTAGATAACATATGCTTATCTAACATGCATGTTTCGATCACTGAAGCTAAAGCAAAACATCCTGTTTATTGGGTAATTTATGGCCCCTGTATGTGTGTGCACTGCAGTGCAATTTGAAAAATACTGTGATTATAATTTCAGAACTTCAGAATCTGAGTAACGACCAGAGTTCTCTCCTTTTTAGTATGTAAAAAGAAAAGACAATACTTTGAAGCTTGGAAAAATATTATGTAGCTATATTCTTAGATCATTCTGTAGAGTTTTCATGATTCAGATGATACAAGGGAAGCTTCATTTCAGTGTTTTACAGAATTCGTTTCACCTCTCATGATCTCATTAATCAGAACAATGTTGGTGGCGATAACAGTGCAGAAGTGAAGAAGCTGTTTCTACACAAAACAGTCATCCCATATGTCTACTTCTTCTGCTACCACTGGCTCACCTGTGTTTAAGTCCACATCCACAAGGAGACCTGATTCTGAATGTTCTGCTTGAATTTTAACTAATGTTTCCAAAGGTTTAAAACCAGAATGCTGAACAAGAATTTGGGGTAATGAGCAAGGGGCATCATTACCTTGCACTCTAAGTTAGGTCCTGACCTTTACACTGGGCTTGTATTTAATCAAGACTTGTGCCATGGCCTTGTCCACTCCACCAGCACCTGGAACTACACAGCCATCATCAACAGCATTTTTATTAGCCCTCAAGCCATTTATGATTGCACCTTTGATCTGAGTAAGTGTGTGCTTATTTGGCCCTTTGATCAATAATGTGATAGGACAATAACCATTTAATTTCTCAACAAAGGTGAACTTCTTTTCTTCTGATGAATGTTCATAGACAAGTTTGGCACACCCCAAACAATCAGGATTTGGGCCCCCAAGAGAACTGAGGGCTAGCCCACCACAAGCAAGAGTCAGCCTATCCATATTTCTCCTTTTAGCTCTTCTCAGATCTAGTCTGCCTTCTTTTCAAAAGCATCTAAGAAAATGGGGTCAATTTCCTTTCAACAAAGAACAACAAATTCTTTATCTGAATCACTATAGTGCCTTTCTTTTTCAGGTCTATTATTTTTTGACTCTGTCTTCAATGAATTTTCTTTTAGCTCTCACTAGTTTCTCCTTCTCCTCTGTACTCTTATAAAACAAAAACAAAAACAGAATTCCTCTCTGTGTTTTTTTTTCATATTCTAATGACACCACATTGTATCTGAGGATGCACACCTCTTTTACTCTTTTTCATATCAGGATGCTGTGCCCCATTGTCCAAAACAAGACCTCTGATTAAGCCTGGATTGGTTTCAGGCTTATGTTTCATCCCCATGATCTCAACCATGATGAGGTCAATAGGTTCATCTTTTCTTTTTATGCCCAAAATAGAGTTCACTGCAGCCTCTGTTAAGACATCAGCAAGTTCAACATGAACTTTAATTCACAGAGGACATCTATCTGTGTTTCCTTATCCATCTCTTGGTTTACTTTCTTCCAAAAACTGCAGTGCATTTCCTTTGAAGCTTCAAATACTTTTGTAATTATTCTGGGATGAAGTCCTTCAAACATGTAGAGAGCCATGTGTTTATGAGCTCTCTAAAGATTAGGACATTGAAAGTATACCATCCACAGTTTTGTCACCCTGGGCTGTTGCTACTTTGGCTGTTCAGGAGGTTGTCAGGTGTTGAATTTGCAATTTGTGAAGTAGCGCATTTCCATCTTTAGTAGCTTGATATCTCCAGCACCAGAAGCAAGCATCTTCATGGTGCCCTTAGGTTCCAAGTTGATCCCCAGCACATCCTACATCCCTTGTACCCCTGCACTGCACAGATATTGACCACCAATGCTGCTTGGGCTCAGGCCACCTTGGCCTTGGGGTTTAGGATTTTCACAGCCACCATAGCTGACCCAGCAGAGGAAGATAAGTATCCTGGCATATGAAAAGCCCTGAGGCAGGTCAAGGTGGCCAATAACTTACTTTTTCTTTACTGAAAATTCAGAATTCTTTATACAAAATATCAGTGAGTTTCTGATTGCCAAATTCAACTAATCTTCGCTGAATTGACCATACTTGATCTCTTTGCTGAGGTGGCTTCATAATACCCTTTCTATAATGCTTCTCTATGCGTGATGTCTTTATCCTCTGGTTCTTCTCTCTGTGATGGTTCCTTCTCGATATCACCATCTGTCTCTGCTAGTATTTTTCATCTATGCAATCGCATGTTGCTTATGCATTGGTTATTCTTAAAGGTGTATCTGCACCCTCTGTTCCTCACCTTACTGTCTAGATATTCACATATATCTGTGGCAGGTAATATCTGTATTTTTTGCAAGCTACTAAAATCTTTCCCTGACCTTACTGAATATCACTATTCCCTGCTCACCTTATTCGTGTTCTGCATCCTAACTCTACCTTCATCAATAGTACTATCATCTAGCCACTAGGACAGATCTAAGACTACCCTCCTATTCCTCAAGCCTCACAACTGCTCTCTTTAACTATAACTCAGGGTCACTCAAACCACAGTTTCTGTCTCAGTGGTTACCTTTGTGCACTGAAGTTTGATGCTTTCAGTGTGAGCTTTCTACAAATCAATATTATCAAGCCCTTCTACTAACCCCCTGAGTTTCTTCCCAAGACCTTGACAATGAAGAACAAGTACCTCTGGATGGTAAACAAGACTTTACATGACCTGGGCTTTGCTAACTCTCCAGGTATCTGCTACTGATTCCATTTTCTACCCTACTCTTTCGACAAAAGCAAAATAATTTTCTTTTCTTTCTTGGCCTCTAGTCTTAATTCACAGTTTTCATCCATCTTCAGTGTTGCTCTAAAAAAATTCTAATAAAAGTCTATATATTCTCCTTATCCTCCTGTAAATTCTAAGGCAGTCAATTTACCACCTTTTTTTTCTTTTTGGTATCTTGTTCTCATCTTTAGAAAAAAGTATACAGATGAAATGTATGTTTTCAAACAACCAATAGGGGCAAAGTTCTGTATTAAATGTACCTTGACCATTTATTTCTCTTTATGCTTTTTTCTTTTACAAGATATACATAGTTCTTTATAATTCTTCACTTTTATGGAGAGAACCTTTTTTGTTATATTTGTAAGCTTTAGAAAATCATAACATGAATCATTACCTTTCCCTGGTTTATATGTAGAAGTTGTATAATTTTGATTTAATGTTTTCTTTTGACACCAGCATTGTTAAGCATATTCACTATCATTTTAAGCCTGAATTTTCCAATACCCATTTTATGAAACAATAATTCAAAAATATCTTCCATACTCAAATAAATGTTAGAAATGCTGTGCTAAAAGTCAGTAGATGTTTTTGGTGTAGGAAATCTTAAAATTATTGCTTTATACATGTTCTCTTTGAATATTCACAAGGGAGATATATAATAATAGAGTGCTTCACAAACATATTTCATCAAAGAATATTTGTAAATGACAACTATTACCTTCTATCAAATGGATTCATGGCAGTTATTATCCTGTATCGAACCAACATCAGTTTTGGAAATGCTGATCTAATTTTTAGCCTTTTAAACTGTCAGAAGATATTTCTTGGACTCATTTAATTAGCAAGTTCTAAATGTTATAAGAAGTAAATCTTCCACAAGAAGATACAATCATTAGGAAATGTTGCCAAAATCTCTCATCTTCATGTTGTGGAAATAGCCAGATGATTACTCTTTTCTTTCTTGAGAACCTACTGTGTATTAAGGATCATGAGTTTTATAGGGAAGAAAAGATCTAGACAATATGGACATCCAGTTAATAAGCAAGTCTTACTTTACATAAGCTTCTGTCTGCTCTGGTATTTCTAGGTAGGATTCTTATTTTATTGTTGGCAGTATCTGGTGGAGATAAGGTGCCTAATGGCAGATTCTGTTCTCTCACAAGTGCTGGACATGATATCTGTCAGAATCTAGGTGACAAAATATGATAGAGTTGATGATACCCAGTAAAATGCAAAGGGAGTGCTCAAGTTTAGCATAGAGGATATCCTTGAACATTTGGGACACTTTAAGAACTCTAAAAATAGCATAAAATATAAGAAAATAGAAAAGTTATTGGGTGATAAAGTAGGAACAAAAGTGAATATACTCAGCCATAAAAGAGAATGAAATAATGCTATTGGCAGCACTATGACTGGATCTAGAAATTACATTACTAACTGAAGTCAGTCAGAAGGAGAAAGACATATACTATATGATAATATTTATATGTTAAATCTAAAAATATTACACAAATGAACTTATCTATGAAGCAGAAATGGAGAATAGACTTCTGGTTGCCAAGGAGGAGGGAGAAGGAAGAAGGAAGGATAAGGAATCTGGGGAAAACATATGCAAGCTATTATATTAGGATGGATAAAAAACAAGGTCCTACTGTATAGTACAGGGAACTATATTCAATAATATGAGAAAGTATTATGGAAAATAATATACACATATATATTTATATATATGTAACTTCATGGCAAATAGATGGGGAAACAGTGGCTGACTTTATTTTTCTGGGCTCCAAAATCACTGCTGATGGCGATGGCAGCCATGAAATTAAAAGACGCTTACTCCTTGGAAGGAAAGTTATGACCAACCTAGACAGAATATTAAAAAGCAGAGACATTACTTTGCCAACAAAGGTCTACATAGTCAAGGTTATGGTTTTTCCAGGAGTCATGTATGGATGTAAGAGTTGGACTATAAAGGAAGCTGAGTGCAGAAGAATTGATGCTTTTGAACTGTGGTGTTGGAGAAGACTCTTGTGAGTCCCTAGGACTGTGGGGAGATCCAGCCAGTCCATCCTAAAGGAAATCAGTCCTGGGTGTTCATTGGAAGGACTGATGCTGAAGCTGAAACTCCAATATTTTGGCCACCTGATGTGAAGAGCTGACTCATTTGAAAAGACCCTAATGTTGGGAAAGACTGAAGACAGGAGGAGAAGGGGCTGACAGAAGATGAGATGTGTTGATGGCATCACTGACTCAATGGACATGAGTTTGGGTAAACCCTTGGAGTTGGTGATGGACAGGGAGGCCTGGCATGCTGTGGCTCATGGGGTCACAAAGAGTCAGACACTACTGAGCAACTAAACCAAACTGAACTGAACTGAACTGATATATATATATATATATATATATATATATATATATATATATATATATGTAAAACTGAATCATTTTGCTCTACAGTAGAAATTGTAAATAACTATACTTCAATGTGCCTGTTAGGTCGCTTCAGCTATGTCTGACTCTGCAACCCTATAGACTGTAGCCTGCCAAGTTTCCTCTGTCCATTGGATTCTCCATGCAAGAATACTGGAGTGTGTTGCCATGCCCTCCTCCAGGAGATCTTCTGTACTCAGGGATTGAACCTGCATATCTTACAACTACCTGCATTAGCAGGTTAGTTCTTTACCACTAGTACCACCTAGGAATCCCCTCTACTTCAGTAAGCTAACCTACAAAAAAAGTGAATGGACACTGTGTTCCTCCATCTGATGTGTGATATCTTAGGCCCTGAGATGTCCCATCCAGTATTTTCAGCAGTAACAATTGAGTGATGCTTAAGACATAGTCCCTGGCATTAATGGCTCTGAGTTTGGAGCCAGTTTGTACCAATAAGTGTGAGAATAGTAGTTACATGGATAAATAGGTAACTTTGAGGAAAGTTTCAATCAAGTATAATGTGTCATCTAAAACCTTTCAGAGCACTGTATTCATGCTAGACACCTCAGAGTAAAAACCTTAAAATCAATTGAAGAAGGTATAAAAGAAACAAAGAAACTGGTCTACCATAGAAAAAGGAACAAGTTTTCTGAATAATTTCTTCAAATATAACATCTTCTGCTGCAATCTTTCACTGGAAGATTTAGCTACCTAATGGGAAATATCTTCTTGTTTCTTATTTGGTTATCATTTTGTCCTCAGTTGTAACTAAGGGTTCTAGTCCTACTATTCTACTGAATGTTTTAACCCTCATTATAGAACTACCAGCTTCTCTGGTAGCTCAGATGGTAAAGAATCTGTGTGCAATGCAGGAGATCCAGGTTCAATCCCTGGGTTGGGAAGATCCACTAGAGAAGGGAATGGCTACCCACTACAGTATTCTTGCCTGGAGAATTTCATGGACAGAAGAACCTGGTGGGCTACAGTACATGGAGTTGCAAAGAGTCATACATGATTGAATGTCTTAACATTGACTTATAAAATCCCAAAGCCTGAATTCTCAGACATCTTAGCCTTTACTCCCTTCTCTTAAAAAGTTGCATTCTCAATCAACACAGAGAAGATAAACACTTTGAAGGAACTTGATATAATGATGAAAAAATATATAATGTATACATTTTATATTTAATTACCTAGATATTGTGTCTTTGAATAAAGTATCTTATTTCCACTCTAGTTCCCTCAAAAGTAGTATTTCTCTCAGAATGGCATTCTTTCACACCAACACTTTAGAGTACTTATCACTGAATTTCATTCTCATTTCATTTTCTCTTAAATTATCTCTTTAGATTGAAGGAAGTAGACTAACTTCAAAAGTTTGCTTTTGAAGTACTATAAAAAAGATTTAGTTTTTCTAACATAAAATTAAGTGGACTTAGGTAGAAGGGCTTTTTTGGATTGTTTTGGTTTTGCCTCATCCTTTTTCTGTACCCTAAATTACTATTATACTTAGTAACTTAAAAAATGCGTGCCTTTATTAGTAAAGTTGTATAAAAGTAAATTAATATGCTCATGAAATCTGTTTAAAAAAACTCTATTTTAAATTTGTTTTAGATAAATATAAAAAAAAATCTTGATCCATACTGCTCAAGGCACAAAGGAAATAAAATTGACAGAGGCCATTCATATGATATTATAACTCTGATAGTTTATAAGAATTCATGAACTTCAACTTACAACTATTTGAAATCTTTAAGAGTCATTCTTTTCTTTTTTTTAAAGAAACTGTCAGGGCACACACCCATATACTTTGAAGAAAGAAGACAAAGCTAGAAGGATAAATACCCATATAGGAAGTAAAAATCTTGATAAGTACACTTAAGTTGTTCCATGTATTTAATATTTGACAGTTGCTTTTGAGTAGTAACCTCTTATTACCTAAATATGCCATATTTGTATTTTAATGCTCCAGAGATTTCAATGAAAAAGGTATCCATGGAACTGTACAAGGGGATGAATTTCCTGAACTATCAAATGCAATTGTTACTGACAACTGTATTAATACTTGAAATCCATGACATGAACTCTAAAATAAAATTTTATGTAAAGGCTTAAATATGAATACATATGTAATCACCTTCCCTAATAGCATGCTGCAACATTATAATGTATTTTAATTTGAAAAGCACTTTCTTTGTACCTATCAGCCCTGCAACTATAGCTCAAAAAAGAATTTATTCTTGTAAACAGGCCAAGGTATGTATTAATTCTTCAGAACAATTTTATTTAAATGACATACTGTCATACTTAAATAAATAATATTGTCTTTGGCCTATAGCTAGAAGCATGGCTTGAGTTTTAATGCAACTGAGCAAAGCAATATTGTAATAGAAAAGGATTTAAATATATTGTTTTCTTTAATTCCTGTATTTTTCATTCTTTAGAGTTTGTATCCTTGCCCTGTATGATACATTTGGAACCCTGTAGCTATTAATATAATATTCATATTATACAGGGAATAAGACAAGAAAAAATACAGGAAATAGTGAGTGTATTTAAGAGCCTCATAGGGACATTTATATCTATCTTCTTAAAACTGAAAATTTATTTTATTTTTCTATGGCCTCTAGTTCTGTAGCAATTCTCTCTGTGAAGACGCTGCTCTATCTGGTCAAAACTTGACATCTCATACAAAAGTAAGTCAATCATACATTTTGCACAGAGTGCATTATCACAGGCCTCATTATAAACAGAAAGGCAGTGGTTTGATTTAATTTAAATAATGTGTGACTTCCTTTGTAGAATTGGATTTACTTTTTCAGTCCTTGTATCAGATGTGACAAAGAAGCCACTTTAAAAAAATTGATATTCCTACAGATTTTTCTTTTTGTGAGTGTAGTATGAAGCAGAAAAGCCTTGGGGTTCCAGAGAGAATACAGTCAAAGGAAGATGATGATGGTTACATGTAGCTCCGCACATCTACTCTGATGTTTAGATGTCATTTGACACTTCTTGGATTTGTTTTTCTTAACCTCAAGATTCGACTCTAGAAGATGATTTCCTTTTTGCTCTCTTCATCTTTTATCTTATATTTATTTCTTTTACTCTCAGAATTCTTTCATGATCTGGATGACATCATCCTCATATTCCTGGACATTTAGCTAATTTTTCCAGTCTCTAATATCTCTTCCTTCTAAACAATACTTAACAGCAAATCATTCTTATTGAAACACTACTTAAATTTTAAATTCATATTGTGCAGTAAATAATCCTCTAAAAACATTTAAAAATAAAATCAAATTCCTATCTTCCATAAATATTTATAACATTCCTGGGCTACCCTATGTCTTCAATAAGAATGGAGCTTTCAAAAAATTGAGACAGAGAAAGTGGATCTGAAACAGTACCCATGCAATAATATTATTAATAATAATACATATTTTAGAAAGGAAAAACAAAAAATATGTAAGAAAACAAATCCATGAAAATACCAAAAACTGTAAAATGGGCCTAGGAGGCCTAAGCTGAGAATATGGTATCCTTTCTTACTATCTTGGTACATATGATACATATTACCCCTGTACTGGTTTTCCTTTAATTCTAGGCATACTGGAGAATTACATTAATCTTCATAAGGTATGGTCAAATAATGTGCTCTGCACAGTGAAACCTGAGAAGCCAAGCACCCATGTGGTACTTGCAGGCAGAGACATTTAAGAGGCAATTCCATTGACAGACATATAATAGTGTAGGAAAGAAATAAATCTTTATGTTTCTAAGATATTGGTATTTTAGAATTATTACATTCTACATTGACTGATAGTCCTCTGAAAACTACTTTCCAGCTCACAGGTAAGAGAAAACATATTTTTCATTGCTTTATCTATTTGTATTGAACCCAGAATTTGTGTATATGCACAATGACATTAAATCCTTCAAATAATAAGCCTTAGAGAGAGAAATGTGTTAGAACTTCCAGAATTTCTTATTACTAAAATGACAACATCTGACTTAGCAGCTCTACATTATAAACAATCTCAACCATGCAAAAAGGCCTGAGTTGACCAAAAATTTTTGTAACTGACATCACATATTGTTATTTAACTTTCATTTGCTTACTCATTATTTACATGGGAAAAAACTTATTAAATATGAAATCATAAAATAGTATGATGCATTTTAGCCCCTATTATTAAGTCACAAAACTTGTTTCTAGTGCTTGGGTTTTATGATGAGTCAAATATTTTGAAAGACTTTTCACATGTTAAGGGTTGAATCAGAAACTGATTCATTCCTCATACACAGAGATTAATAACTTTATAGATAAAGTCATGAGCATAAAATAAGATGTAAAATTTCATAGAAAGTAATTAAGAGGAAGAAATAAAAATATAGTCTATGTTGGTTGACATTTAAATGCCAAAATTTTATTTTTTACTTATTTTATACAGATCAATGGAGAAAATGTTTCAAAAAATTTATGTAGTTGCATAGAGTTATATTACCTTATCTGGAAGATGAAAATTATGCTCATATACTTAACAGGAATATCCATCTGTTTCACTCCAATAATCCTAAGGGAAAAAACGTATATAGGAAATCTTTAAGTGCTTCAGTTTTAACATGAAAAAAATAACAATGCCACAAATAAGCTAATAAGTAATATAAAGGTGATTTATAATATAGTTTCCTTAAGACAAGACACATGTAGACAATATGGGTGAAAGTCGCTCAGTTGTGTATAACTCTTTGATACCCCATGACTATACAGTCCATGGACTTCTCCAGGAGAGAATACTGAAGTGAGTAGCCTTTGCCTTCTCCAGGGGATCTTTCCAACCCAGGGATTGAACCCAGGTCTCGCTCATTGTAGGTGGATTCTTTACCAGCTGAGCCACAAGGGAAGCCCATGTAGGCAATATAGTAAAGTCTTGATGTTTGAAGACAAGAGATCTTAAGATAGATTGCCTAGTTAAAATGATGCTATCCTATTTACCAACTATGTGATATGGGGAAGTACATTTCACATCCTCAATTTACTGATCCCTAATACGCTAAACAGAAACAGACTACCCATTCCATATGGCTATTTTGAGAATTAAGTGAACAGAGATAACCATAATCTCTAAAACAAAGTAATTATTCAATATGAAGTGAAGTGAAGTCGCTCAGTCATGTCCAACTCTTTGCCACCCCATGGACTGTAGCCTACCAGGCTTCTCCGTCCATGGAATTTTCTAGGCAAGAGTACTAGAGTGGGTTGCCATTTCCTTCTCCAGGGAATCTTCCCAACCCAGGGATCATACCCGGGGCCTCCCACACTGCAGGCAGACGCTTTACCATCTGAGCCACCAGGGAAGAAGTGACATAGAAGGTTTGAAAAAAAGAAAATCCTAGAGGGAAAAAAAGAAAATTCTAGAGGAAAAAAAAAATGAGATAGATTGAATAAAACTTTCAGTGGATGGATTCAATGGCAGATTCATCACAAAGAGAATTCATTAAACGCATGATAAATCAAAAGAAATCACAAGCATGGCAACATGGAGAGGCCAAAAGGAAACAAGACAAGAAGAAGGCAGAAGGTAGAGGATGGAGTAAAAAGGTCTAGCCATGTTTAATCTGATTTCCAAAAGCAGAGTGACAGAGGAGAATGAGCAAGGACAACATTTGAAGACATAATAAAAATGTTCCAGATTTGATGAAAGGCCAACCTTCAGAGTCAAAATGCCCAACAATCCCCAAATATGGTAAAATTTCAAATAAAATGTTCACCTAATTGTGAAATTGCAGGGAAAAAGACAAAAAAAAATCTTATAGTCCAGAGGAAAGAAAGAATTTTATATTTGACAACTGACTTAACCAATAGGAATGGCAGAGGTCAGCAGAAAAATATCTTCAGTGTGCTGAACAATAATAGAAGCCAATCTAAAATTCTTTGCCCAGCAAACATATCCTTTAAGGATGAGGGCAAAATAATGACATCTTTAAACAAATCTTAGAGTTTGCTACCATTAGACCCATGTTAAAGGAAATTCAAAAGGATAAACTTCAGAGAGAAGGAAAATGATCCTAGATGGAAAGTTTGTGGAGTAAGAGGGAAACAAAGAAATAAACAAAGAAATTGGTAAATATGTGGACAAATCTAAATGAATACTACCTATAGGTATGTATATAAAATAGATTATATATATATATATATATTCAATATATATAAACTTAAATTTTTAATTGGAGGCTACTTGCTTTACAGTATTGTGTTGGCCTCTGCCATACAACAAGAATCAGCCACCAGTGCACGTACGTCCTGTCCTTTCTGAACCTCGCCCTCACTCCTCACCCCATCTCACCCCTCCAAAGAGCATCAGAATGAGATGCCTGTGCCCATACAGCAACTTACAACTATTTTACACAGGGTAGTGTATATATGTCAATGCTACTCTCTTAGTTTGTCCCACCATCTCCTTCCCCCTCTGTGTCCAAAGTCTGTTCTCTATGTGTGCCTCTCTATTCCTTCCCTGCAGTTAGGTTCATCAGTACTATTTTTCTAGATTCAATATGCATTCATTAATACATAAAATTTGTTTTTCTCTTTCTGACTTACTTCACTCTGTATAACAGGCTCTAGGTTCATCCACCTCCCTAGAACTGACTCAAACGTGTTCCTTCAACAGCTGTATTAACTTTGATATCGGTATTTTCTGAACAGGAAAAGAATTGTGGTGAGTGGTGTTTCAAAAGTGGATGTTTCATCCATCTGAGTAGAACTGATTCAAATGAATTTTTTTTTAATGCTGAGTAATATTCCATTGTGTATATGTACCACAGCTTTCTTATCCATTCATCAGTTGATGGGCATCTAGGTTGCTTCCATGTCCTGGCTATTGTACATAAAGCAGCAATGAACATTGGGGTACACGTGGCTCTTTCAATTCTCCAGAGTGAAGTAAGCCAGAAGCAAAAACAACAATACAGTATATTAACGCATATATATGGAATTTAGAAAGACGGTAACGAGAACCCAGCATGCGAGACAGCAAAAGGAATGCAGATGTATAGAATAGACTTGTGGACTCTGTGGAAGAGGGCAAGGGTGGGATGATATGGGAGAATGGCATTGAAACATGTTAATTATTATATGTCTAATCAATCGCCAGCCCAGGATTGATGCTCGGGGCTGGTGCAACGAGATTTCCTGGGGGGAGGGAGGAGGGAGGGGGGGTTCTGGAGGGGGAGCATATGTAAACCCATGGTGATATCATGTCATTGTTTGGCAAAACTAATAAAAAATAAATAAAAATAAATAAAAATTAAAAAGTGGATGTTTCAATAGGTATTTAATTGCTTAAAACTTTCCCTCCATATGGTATAATGCACTTTAAGAGGATATGGGTTTTATAATATCATGGAATTGATGATAACTGTAGCATTTTATACTTATTGACCAAAGTTTTTTAATATTGAACTATCATTAATATTAATTTACTTTAAAAAAATAAAAAGAAATGTAAATGAAAACCTTAGCAGTGAAAGTAAAATTACACTGAAGATGTATCTGTAGAATCAACCCTTTTTTCCTACTACCCCTTTTATTTAACATTCCATTTTAATGGGGCTTCAAATTTATTTTGTTACCCATTTCATTTTTCTGATAACCATTTTCAAAGTTAATGTAATCACTCATTTTCTGAGTATACACACAAGTTGAGTATACTCATGCTTTCTTTCTGGAAACAGATAATTTGGGAATAATTTTGTATCTGAGAAGCTTATATATATAATGCAGGCAAAAGCATGTACACACATTATTACAGTACCTTGAAACAATTATTAGAAGACAGGTATTTACAAAAGACACACAATCATATTTCACTGGTAGGTCAGGTAAGGTTAGCAAAGGAGAAGAAGATGGCTGATCTGTATCCTGACTGATGAGGAGGCACCTCAGGGAATGAAGGACAGACATGGAGGGGAGAGCATTGATGGAAGTGTGGACTTCCAGGTGTATGAAGTGGATTACTCAAGAGGCAGGCAGTATCTAAAAATCACGGCATCTAAGAATCAGCAAGTGTTGGCTACAAGGGATGCGAAGAGGGGAAAGTGATAGGTACAAATCATGAAGGGCCTTGTATCACCATTTAAATATATTTAGTGTTTATTTGCTAAATTATGGAGAGCCATTGAATGTTTTATCGAATGTAAAGTTGTAATCATGTTATAGAGATCAAGGCAAGGGCATTGGCAAACTAATAATTGATTTGATATGGAGAACAAAAGAGGAAGAGTAAATAGTCTTCAAGGTTTCTTGGTCTCTGGTTACACTGAGCAGCAACTAAATGAGACTCATAAAAGTTGTATCGTAAAATAGATATGTTTGCATTTAATGGAAAAACACAATGAAAACCATTAGACCATGTAATCTGAATTTGGTACAGGTAGGTACTAACTATTATATATCATTTTTCAGAAAAAAAAATATTTGGTTCTGAAAGTTTACATGATTAGCCGTATATATACAAAGAAGGTTTATTTAAAACAAAACAATGTAGTACTCAAAGAACTTTACAAAAAGGAAGGAGAAAGAACACATGTTAATATCAAATTGTGTAGCACTCAGCAGGTCCTTAATATGTGCTATGTGATAATTATTGCTGTAATAAAAGAGGACCTGCTTTCAACTCTTAATTTTCTAAACAGCTCAAGTCTGACTCTTTGAGGTAATAGGTGAGATTAAACACCATCATAAAATGTAATATGGAATTACCATTCTACTTCCAGGGGCATATTAAATGAACTTATAATAGGCCAAGTCCAGGAGTTACTCATAAAAGGCTAGGTATCAGATTTTACAGTTGAAGGAGCTCCTGTAAATCACAGTATGATGTGTCAAAGTTATTCTCAATATAAAGTTATGCAGAGAGAGGCAGAGATTATCTCAGGTTGGTAAAATCCCAGCACAATACAGCATACACAGCAATCTAGTCATATAAGGAAGTTATGGCCAGCTTTAACACACTACCAGTGAGGAAGTTATTTCTCAGAAAGTGTTTATTTTCTGAGCATAAACCACACATATTCTCTCTCAAGTTCTTTCATTCTTGCAACTTTCTGCAAGTTTGGAAAGTGTCTTAAAGTTTTAAATAAATGAACCAGTAGCTTTAAAAAAGGAAAAAAAAAAAAAACCATGAATACGTTTGCCATGTTTATTTTTTTGCCTGAAACTAAAAGTAAAAGAAAAACGTGGGTGTTAATTTTCAAATATCTCTACATTTGCTTGTGTTTGAATTTTTCATCATATACTTTTAAAATACAGAAATACATTTTATGCTTTCTTGAATTTTTTCTATATGACCTAAATGATCAAAATTTCAGTCTTAGAATATAAAAAAATATAGCTATCCAGAATGACTCCTTTTCCAAACTCATTGAAATTCCTTATATTTATATATCCATTAGATGACATAAATAAACTCATATGCACAGTTAAGTTCAGTTCAGTTGCTCAGTCATGTCCAACTCTTTGTGACCCCATGAATCGCAGCGTGCCAGGCTTCCCTGTCCATCACTAACTTCTGGAGTTTACCTAAACTCATGTCCACTGAGTTGGTGATGCCATCCAACCATCTCATCCTCTGTTGTCCCATTCTCCTCCTGCCCTCAATCTTTCCCAGCATCAGGGTCTTTTCAAATGAGTCAGCTCTTCTCATCAGCTGGTCAAAGTGCTTTGAGAGCATGTAAAATCTCATTTTTCATTCTATTTTCCCCATTGATTGGAACATTCAATGACATTTCTTATATAAGTAGGTTATTTATATAATGGTTGCTAAGTGAAATTTTCTGGTTTAATGATTCACTGATTAGTTCTACACTTATTAGTTGGTATTTTATGACAAGGAAGAGATTTTTTTTTCTGTTTATTTATCCTTTTGTTTCTTAGTATTGGTGTTGACCTATAAACTTCAATTTTATTCAATAGGTAATAACCTATTATTTGCAGTATTTTTATGCTGCAAATGATCTAGATTTGGTTAGTGAAAGCTCCTTGAAGCTAGTTTCTATGTCCTTTGGATATGTCCACATCATTTGATGAGTAATTCCTTACTTTTCTCACAAAGCGAACTTTTCAGTTTCAAATTATTCTTTCCTTGCCTTGGTCCTGACAATCAATTCCTAAAATATTTAGAAACCAGGTCCTAAGCTCTAGGTTGCCCTGATTATTGCTCCCAGGGGTGCTCAGAGGACAGAAGAATGGAAGGAAGTTATCTAAAGAGGAGAGAAGGGTGGCTTTTCTTTTTTATGCATATTAAAGCATACTGTTGATATCAAGAGATTTCTTTCCTTCATATAGTAATACTATAGGATATATCTCTAAAAGCACAAATATATGAATGTTTTAATAATAAAAAGATCATTTTATTTAACATATATATATATATATATACATACACATATATGTTTCAAATAATAACCAATACCACTATTGGCTCAAAAATGTATGTTTGAAGTTGGTGTGTTCAGATCAGACCATATTAAAATGTAGAAGTTTTACATTCAGAATTCTATTGATATTTCTTAAGACTCTTTTAAACTACAGAGGTCCTTCTTCAATTTTAAAGAATTTCATTGTCTTGAAAAACAGTAGATGCCCTTGATTAAGGTCTTAAACTTCGCCTCAGCTTGACTAAACTTTAGCCAGATATTTTCCTGACAATAGGCCTCTGACCTATTCTTTCTTACAGCATTTACTTTAGAAAACCTGCAGTTGTAAATTTTTTCTCAGACAATTTGAGGTATAAATCTCACATTTTCTTGAGAGTTTTTCAACCCAGTAACATTTTTCTAAGGGCCTAGAAATTTTTCCTTTGAAATGTAATTATCTAGGAAGAGGGTCCTCAATTCCAGGTCTCATGGGAAGGAGGGGGGCAATTAAGAACTCACTAGCAAACACCTATGGCTTAGTCACATTGAAAAACCACCCTCCCCCCATAGCATTCTCCATTACTTTTTCACAAGCTCACCCTAATGCTGAAAATCCTACTGTATTTTATTTCAGTAGAGTTTAGTTCAATCTCTCCCATCCTTACTGGAACACTCTCAAATAAAGTTTTCCTTTTCTGTTAAACTTGTACAGTACAGATTTTCTCTAACGTTAAGTTGCTGTACTTTCCTCTGGAGTCATCCATTTGATTCTCTGTCATATAGTTTATACTTATTTTCTGTTTTTTTGGACTGAACATTTATGTCACCTCAAAATTCATTTTTTGAAACCCTGACACCTATTGTGATGGTATTTGGAGGTGGGCCTTTGGGAGGTAATTAGGATTACATGAAGCCATGAGGGTGGAGCCCACATGACTGAATTACTGTCCTATAAGAAAAGGAACAGAGCAGAGTGTTCTCTCTCTCTCTTCTAAGTGAAGACGCAGCAAGATGGTGGCAGTTTGCAAGCCAAGATGAAGGGCCTCACCCAAACCTGATTATGCTGGTCCTGATTACAGACAGGGAAATAAGCATGTTGTTTAAGCCACCCAATCATTGGTACAATTGTCCCTCAGTATTTGTTGGGGATTGGTTCCAGGAACTGCCAAGGGTACCAAAATGAGAGGATGCTCAAGTCCCATAGTCTTCCACCCCTCCATATATGTAGGTTCTGGATCCACATATTCAACCAACTGCATATTGTTAACACAGTGTATGGTCCAGGGTTGGCTGAATCTCAGAATCTGGAGCCCACAGTTATGGGGGACTGACTATTTTTTTGTGGCAGCTTGAATTAAAACATCTATGCTTCCTTATACTGGAAGGTAGCCATAAACTCTTGATTAAATTTAGATATAATTTATTAGTAAGAATCTTTAAAAAGTGATTCTATTTTATTAATATAGGGGAAACATGTTATGGACTGAATTTTGCCCCCCACTTCCCACCACCAAATTCGCATGTTGAAACTCCAACCCTAATGTCACTGTATTTGGAGACAGGATCTTTTAAAAAGTAATTAAAGATAAATTAATTGGACTTCCCTGGTGGCTCAGACAGTAAAAGTGTCTGCCTACAATGTGGAAGAACCGGGTTAGATCCCTGGGTGGGGAAGATCCCCCTGGAGAAGGAAATGGCAACCCATTCCAATACTCTTGCATGGAGAAATCCCATGGACAGATGGAGGAGCCTGGTGGGCTACACAGTCCATGAGGTCACAAAGAGTCGGACAGGACTGAGCGACTTCACTTTCACTTTCTTAAAGATAAATTAAGTCATGAGGGTGATGCCTTAATCCAATAGGACTGGTGTGCTTATAAAAGAAAGAGATGCTGGGAGTGCACACAGAGAAAAGACCATGTGAGAACACTGCACAAGGTAATTCTCCTCCAAGCTAAAGAGACCAAGGAAGGCCTCAGGAGAGACCAAACTTGCTGACATCTTCATCTTGGACTTACAGTCTCTAGAAATGTGAGAAAATGAACTGTGGTTTAAATTACCCCTCTGAAGGTAGAGACAAGATGGGAGAGTACTGAGCTCACTTCCTCTCATAAAAACATAAAATCACAACTAATTGCTGAACAGTCATCAACAAGGAGACTAAAACCTACCAAAAAGATATTTTACTTCCAAAGACAAAGAGGAAGGCTCCCGAGCAGGAATGCCTCTGGGCACACAACCAACAGAGCCAGAAATACAGCCCCACCCATTGGCAGATGGCTCCCTATAGTCATCCTGAGATTCCTTCCACCTCTAAACACACCTCTCGACATGGCTCTGTCCACCAGAAAGTGGGCAGGCACCATTCTCTCTCACTAGAAAGCCTGCAGAAACCTTTTAGACCAGCCTCACCCACCAGAGGGCAGACACCAGAATCAAGAGGAACTATAGTTCTGCAGCCTATGGAACCATAAACACAGAAAGGTAGACAAAATGAGACAGCAAAGGAATATGTTCCAGACAAACATGATGAAACACTGGAACACTTGGCTGAAGTGGAACAAGGCAAAATACCAAAAAAAGAATTCAAGGTAATTATAGTAAAGAGGATCGAAAATTTTAGGAGAAGAATGTAAACACAGACCAAGAAGATACAAGAAATGTTTAACAAAGAGCTAGAAAATATAAAGAATAAGCAAAGTTGAGCAATATAATAAGTTACCCAATCTGTGTTAGTTTGTTAGGGCACTCCCAACTAACTAATGAGACATAAGCTATCTACACTTAGCAGAGGTAAATTTTATTGGTATATTCAAATAGCAACAGCTCAAACTTCTATTCCAAAGGTGGACATTGGAGGGTGGCTGACTAGTTTCTCAGTTAGAATCACTTTTAAACCATGTGTTGCCCTGGTGGTACACATAATCAGTTAAATCAAAGTCTCAGAGTTAGTATTCAAGTGTAAGTATTTTTTCATCAACTTAAAGGATTAAAAAATCACATACATGTATTCTTCTACTGTATAAGACAGGTCCTGGTGATTTGAACTTCAAATATTTTGTATAACTATAGCACCTTAGGAAGGGAATGGTAAGCCACTTCAGTACTTTTGCCTTGAGAATGCTATGAAGAGTATGAAAAGGCAAAAAGATATGATACTGAAAGATTAACTCCCTAGGTTGGTAGGTGCCCAATATGCTACTGGAGAAGAGTGTAGAAATAGCTCCAGAAGGAATGAAGAAGCTGAGCCAAAGTGAAAACAGCTCTCAGTTATGGATGTGTCTGGTGATGAAAGTAAAATCTGATGCTGCAGAGAACAATATTGGATAGGAATCTGGAATGTTAACTACATGAATCAAGGAAAACTGGACGTGGTCAAGCGGGAGATGGTAAGGATAAACATCAATATTTTAGTAACCAGCGAACTAAACTGAATGGGAATGGGCAAATTTAATTCAGATGACCATTATATCTACTATTGTGGATAAGAATTCCATAGAAGAAAGGAGTACCCTCATAATCAACAAAAGAGTCTAAAATACAGTAGTACTTGGGTGCAACCTCAAAAATTCCAGAATGATCTCGGTTCGTTTCCAAGGCAAGCCATTCAACAACACAGTAATCCAAGTCTATGCCCCTACCACCAATGACAAAGAAGCTGAAGTTGATCAGTTCTATGAAGACCTAGAAGACCTACTAGAACTAACACATAAAAATGATATTTTATTCATCATTGGGCTTCCCTGGTAGCTCAGTGGTAAAATACCTGCCTGCAATGCAGGAGACCAGGGTTCCATCCCAGGGTTGGGAAGATCCCCTGGGGGAGGGCATGTCAATCCACTCCAGTACTCTTGCCTGGAGAATTCCATGGACAGAGGAGACTGGTTCACACAGAGTCTGACATGACTGAAATGACTAAACAGCAGCAGCATTCATCATGGGGGACTGGAATGGAAAAGTAGGAAGTCAAGATATACCTAGAGTAACAGGAAAGTTGGAGAACTAATGGAATCAGGGCAAAAGTTAACTGAATTCTGCCAAGAGAATGCACTAGTCATAGAAGATACCCTTTTTCAAGAACACAAGAAATGATTTTACACATGGATTTCACCAAATGGTCAATACTAAAATCAAATTGATTACTTTCTTTATAGCTGAAGGTGGAGAAGCAAAAACAACACCTGGAGCTGACTGTGGCTCAGATCATCAGCTTTTCATAGCAAAATTCAGGCTTAAACTAAAGAAAACTGGGGAAAAAACAATAGGCCAGCCAGGTATGACTTAAATCCCATATGAATTCACAGCAGAGGTAATGAATAGATTCAAATGATTAGATCTAGTTAACCATGTGCCTGAAGAACTATGGACAAAGGTCCATAATACTGTACAGGAAGCATAAAACAAAGCCATCCCAAAGAAAAATAAAAGTAAGAAGGCATAGTGATTATCTGAGGAGGCTTTACAAATAGTGGAAAAGATAAAGAGAAGTGAAAAGCAAGGGGGAGAGGGAAAGGTACCCAATTAAACACAGAGTTTCAAAAAATAGCTAAGAGAGACAAGAAGGTCTTCTTTAATGAACAACACTTAATAACAGAAGAAAACAACAAAAGAGGAAAGACTAGAGATCTGTTTAGGAAAACTGAAACCATCAAGGGAGTATTGAGCCCAATGATGGGCACAATAAAGGATAAAAATGGTAGAGACCTAGTAAATGCTAAAGAGATCCAGAAGAGATGGAAAGAATACATGGAAGAACTGTATAAAAAAATATCTTAAGGAAGTGGATTACTATGATGGTGTGGTCAGTCACCCAGAGCTAGACGTTCTGGAGTGTGAAGTCAAGTGAACCTTAAGAAGCACTGCTGTTAATAAAGCTAGTGGATGCAATGATATTCCAGCAGAACTATTCAAATGCCTGAATGATGATGCCACCAAGGTTTCACATTCATTATGTCAGCAAATCTGGAAGATCCAGAAGTGGCCACAGGACTGGAAAAAGGCAATCCTCATCCCAGTTCCTAAGAAGCATTGTACCAAAGAATGTGCTAACCATCAGACAATTGCACTCATCTCCCTTGCTAGTAAGGTCATGCTTAAAATCTTGCATGTTAGGCCTCAGCATTATGTGAATCAAGAAATTCCAGATGTCCAAGCAGGGTTTAGAAAAGGAAGAGAAACTAGAGATCAAATTGCCAACTTTGCCAGGTTAAAGAGAAATCAAGGGAATTTCAGAAAAAAAAAAAGAAAAAACCCCACATCTATCTCTGTTTCATTGACTATGTTAAAGTCTTTGACCGTGTGGATCATGACAAATTATGGAAAGCGCTTAGACAGATGGGAATACCAGACCATCTTACCTGTCTCCTGAGAAACCTGTATGTGAGTCAAGAATCAACAGTTAAAACCCTGTATGGAACAACTGACTGGTTCAAAATCGAGAAAGAAGTACAACAGGGCTGTCTGCCATCACCCTTGTTTGTTTAACCTACACATTGAGCACATTATGAGACATGCTGGGCTGGATGAGTTACAAGCTGGAATCAAGATAGGTGGGAGAAACATAAACAACCTCAGATATGCAGATGATATCACTCTAATGGCAGAAAGCAAAGAGGAACTAAAGAGTCTCTTGATGAGGGTGGAGGAGGAGAGTGAAAGAGCCAGCTTAAGAGTAAATATTAAAAAACAAAACAAAACTAGGATCATGGTATCTGGCCCTCTCACTGCATGGGAAATAAAAGGGGAAAAGGTGCAAGCAATGAGTGATTTCCTTTTCGTGGGATCCAAAATCACTGCGGATGGTAACTGCAGTCATGAAATTGAAAGACTATTAATTGCTTCTTGTCAGGAAAGCAATGTCAAACCTAGACAGTGTGTTGAAAGCAGAGACATTGGTCTGCCTACAAAGGTGTGTATAGTCAAAGCTATGGTCTTCCCAGTGGTCACATATGATTGTGACAGCTGGACCATAAAGAAGGCAGAACACCAAAAAACTGATGCCTTTGAACCGTGGTGCTGGAGAGAATTCCTGAAATCAAGGACAGAAAGGAGCTCACACCTTGCTGTCAATCTTAAGGGAGATAAACCCAGAATATTTATGGAAGTACTGATGCTGAAACTGAAGCTCCAGTATTTTGGTCCTCTGATGTGAACAGATGACTCATTGGAAAAGTCGCTGATGCTGGGAAAGATTGAGGGCAGAACGAGAAGAGGGCATCAGAGGATGAGATGGCTGAAAAGCATCATTGACTTAATGAACATGAACTATGGGACATGGTGAGGGACAGGAAGGCCTGGCATGCTATTGTCTTCTGGGTAGTAAAGAGTCAGAAACAGTGGGGGACTGAACAACAGAAAAATCAACAATATAGCACCTTGAATGTCCAATGATTGTTCAGTTCAGTCTCTAAGTTGTGTCTGACTCTTTGCGACTCCGTGAACTGCAGTATGCCAGGCCTCCCTGTCCATCACCAATTCCCGGAGTTGACTCAAACTCATGTCCATTAAGTCGGTGATGCCATTCAACCATCTCATCCTCTGTCGCCCCCTTCTCCTCCCACCCTCAATTTTTCCCAGCATCAGGGTCTTTTCTAATGAGTCAGCTCTTCTCATCAGGTGGCTAAAGTATTAGAGTTTCAGCTTCAACATCAGTCCTTCCAATGAACACCCAGGACAGATCTCTCTTAGGATGGACTGGTTGGATCTCCTTGCAGTCCAACAGACTCTCAAGAGTCTTTTCCAACACCAAAGTTCAAAAACATCAATTCTTCAGCACTCAGATTTCTTTATAGTCCAACTCTCACATCCATACATGACTACTGGAAAAACCATAGCCTTGACTATACAGAACTTTGTTGGCAAAGTAATGTCTCTGCTTTTTAATATGTTGTCTAGGTTGGTCATAACTTTCCTTCCAAGGAGTAAGTGTCTTTTAATTACCTGGCTGCAATTACCATCTGCAGTGATTTTGTAGCCCCCCAAAATAAACTCAGCCACTGTATCCACTGTTTCCCCATCTATTTTCCATGAAGTGATGGGACCACATGCCATGATCTTAGTTTTCTGAATGTTGAGCATTAAGCCAACTTTTTTACTTTTCTCTTTCACATTCATCACGAGGCTCTTTAGTTCTTCTTCACTTTCTGCCATAAGGGTGGTGTCATCTGCATATCTGAGGTTATTAATATTTCTCCCAGCATTCTTGATTCCAGCTTGTGCTTCCTTCAGCCCAGCGTTTCTCATGATGTCCTCTGCATATAAGTTAAATGAGCAGGGTGACAAGATACAGCCTTGACGTACTCCTTTTCCTATTTGGAACCAGTCTGTTGTTGTATGTCCAGTTCTAACTGTTGCTTCCTGACTTGCATACAGATTTCTCAAGAAGCAGGCCAGGTGGTCTGCTATTCCCATCTCTTGAAGAATTTTCCACAGATTTTTTGTGATCCACACAGTCAAAGGCTTTGGCATAGTCAGTGAAGCAGAAATAGATGTTTCTCTGGAACACTCTTGCTTTTTTGATGATCCAGCAGATGTTGGCAATTTGATCTCTGGCTCCTCTGCCTTTTCTAAAACCAGCTTGAACATCTGGAAGTTCACAGGTCATTTGCTGCTGAAGCCTGGCTTGGAGAAATCTGAGCATTACTTTACTAGTGTGTGGCAGCGCAACTGTGCGGTAGTTCGAGCATTCTCTGGCATTGCCTTTCTTTGGGATTGGAATGAAAACTGACCTTTTCCAGTCCTGTGGCCACTGCTTTTTCCAAATTTGCTGACATTTTGTGTGCAGCACTTTCACAACATAATCTTTCAGGATTTGAAATAGCTCAACTGGAATTCCATCACCTCCACTAGCTTTGTTCGTAGTGATGCTTCCTAAGGCCCACTTGACTTCACATTCCAGGATGTCTGGCTCTAGGGGAGTGATCACACCATCGTGATGATCTGGGTCATGAAGATCTTTTGTGTACAGTTCTTCTGTGTATTCTTGCCATCTCTTCTTCATATCTTCTGCTTCTGTTAGGTTCATACTATTTCTGTCCTTTATTCAGCCTGTCTTTGCATGAAATATTCCCTTGGTATCCCTAATTTTCTGGAATAGATCTCTAGTCTTTCCTATTCTGCTGCCTTCCTCTATTTCTTTGCATTGATCATTGAGGAAGGCTTTCTTAACTCTCCTTGCTATTCTTTGGAACTCTGCATTCAAATGGGTGTATCTTTCCTTTACTCCTTTGCTTTTTGCTTCTCTTCTCACAGTTATTTGTAAGGCCTCCTCAGACAGATTGTTAGGAAGAGCCAAGGTGTTGTAATATAAACCTACATAGTACAGTATTACCTCTAGGGACTGGACAGGTTAGAATCCTTCTTTATACTAACATACGAATTTGCATTAGATATGTATATTATTTTAGTACTTTCTTTTCTTTCTCCCTTCCTTCCTTTCTCCTTTCCCTTCTTCCTTTCCTTTCTAACCCTCCTAACCTCCTTATTTTCCATATTTTTCCTGATCTCCCTGTCAGAGAATTAGCTATTTTATTTTATTGATGTTTGCCTATGTTTACATCTCTGCTTTGCCCCCTGCCATTTTACTGATTTTCATCGGCATTTTAGGTGTAAAATAAACTAAAAAGGAATTTAATACTTTCAGGGGTCCAGGAGCCCATCCTGTCAATAAATTCATGATGTTTAGTGATTGACATTGTGATGTAGCTAATGCCTGCCTAAATACAGTGTTCCATGGGGGGAAAATCCTATTTTTTTGGAATATTGTATAGTTGCAGAATTACTCTCTATCATAGTCATGGTTTTTAGAGTTCTGCTAATCTTACCAACTTCTCCACTTCTCTCTGCCACCAAGAAGCCCACATCTCTTAGCTCAAACTCTGCTCTATCAACCTCTGAATGTTCTCTCTACTTCCTGGTCTTTATTAACAGCTCTTCCTGAGGACATCTCCTGGATTTAGCATCATCAAGAGGAATGGGGAGGTGTTTTCTCTGTGTCAAGTCTCAGGGTCAGAAGGAAGGCTTGGTGCTATGGATTGGCTGTTCTCTGCATGTACACCCAAACTCCCTCTCTGCTCAGTTACCATGTGTAGATCTCCCAGTCACTTCTTCAGTGGCATCTTGTGCTCTTCATTTAAACTCGTGGTTCACATATACTAACTCCTTCAGTCGTACTTTTGTTATCACAGGAACTTAACTATTTATGAATATCCTTGACCACCATCCTCAGTCTTTCCCATTCTCTATAGAAATAGTCATCTACACTTATCCTTCAGTATCCATCGCACTGACCTCTACGTTTTATTTCCTTCCCAGATTCAATTCCATGACTTGTTATAATAGTCAAACTTTTGCAAACTACATCAGTTGACTAGCCTCTTTCATTTACCATCATATTTAACTGGTGAACCCCAGTCACAGGTAAAGTTAACTATCTTCTAAAAAAGTCATGCAATCGATTTCACTGTTTTAGTTTTAAATAAATGATAACATAGCTCAAATGACTATTCAACACAACCTGGTGATCTTATTCTGTGCCATTAAGAAGTTCACTTTTTTATTATATATAAATATTACTTGATTGTTTCTTTTTTATCACAACTGTACCCAACACTCAACTCATGGTTTTGAATCCTACTTGATTAAGAAAGTAAGAACCCCTAATATTTAGGCTGGGCTCATAGGAACAAAGTAGGATCATTGTAAACAAACCCTGATACACCTGACCTTTCTGTGGGTTTCTTTAAAATATATTTAACATGGGCATTTCCATCCTATATTGGAATTACATTAAAAACAAAATTGTTTTATAAAAATTGCTTCTAATAGATAACATTCTGTATTAGTGAGACTGGATCTTCATCAACAGCTTCAGATGAGCAGATGATTTGATAATATGGTATAGGTAATGAAAATAACCTTAGCTTGGGATCTAAGAGCAGTGCTATATATTTGGCCCTATTGGTAACTTACTATATAAATTTGTGCACTTTCTATAACACTGTGTTTCATAATTGAAAAACGTATACATTTGTTTGAATGATCATTAAGGTTTCACCAAATTCTGACATTCAATGACTTGAGTCCAACATGACTGAGCAACTTTACTATACTGTACTTATACACAAATCTTATTAATCTCAAAGCAGAAGGAATATATGAGTACTAGCTAATAAAGCATTATGGTTTTAGAAAACAGCATTTATTTTGAATTAAATTTTATAATCCATAAATTAACATATGAAAATGCATTAGTATGTAAAAGCATGGTTAGGAATTTGTCATTTTGTACAGTATCAGAGATAAATTTAATTTTAATAAAATTATTTCACTGTATTCTTAATTATGATAATCATAATTAATTTTTATAATAACCCAAGGGAGTGTTGTGCATAAGCTGAGAATGCTAGAACTTTTCTTAAAAATTTCATGGATGTTTTATATGAGAAAAATGTCTCCTTGGAGTATCTTATATACTTATAAACATGGCTCAATACTCAAATGCTGTAAATCCACACATTTTCTTTGGAGTTCTTGAGCTCCATAAATCAAATCTAATCCCCAATGTATAATATATGCTGTCAGCTACTACATGTTATTAATAACATGTGACATTCCCCTAAAACAAATCTAAGACACTGTATCACATTTGCACATAATATTTATAAGTCTCTGAAGCTGAATGGGGATAATGATAATAGAAAATTTTAAATATAGAGAAATGCAGCAAATAGAAATATATTAGAAAGCAGGGTTTTTTTTCCTGAATTGTTGTTAAGTCATTGACATAGCAATCATATTTAGGTGAGGTGCATTTCAAAAAGCTGGAGCAATATCTTCTGTTTTTGTTATCCCACCCACATGAAGTAGTCTTGTTATACCACTGAATGTTTTAATGATTTTGAACAATATACCTTCACCCTTTTACTTCTCTGTGTGTGATAGTCACTTAGTCATGTCCAAGTCTTTGTGGCCCCATGGACTGTAACTCATGAGGTTCCTTTGTCTATGGAATTCTCCAGGTAAGAATACTGGAGTGAGTTGCCATTTCCTGCTCCAGGGGATCTTCCTGACACAAGTATTGAACCCAGGTCTCCTACATCACAGGCAGATTCTCCATCATCTGAGCCACCAGGGAAGCTCTTTTAGTTCTCTAGGTAGAGTCATATTCATTTTCTTTCTTTGGTGTACATCTCTTGATAAATACACTGATCTGATTCAAAACATAATTTACTATATGTGTCATAATTTCTAATTTTGTACTACTCATTTTTACCTGAGTTCATTCTATTTACCTACTTATCTATCTATCCAGGATTGTTCTTTTTTATATAAATCTTTATAAAACTGAATTTCACTGAATTTTCTTATTCTCGAGATAAATAGAGAATGGGATTACAGCAGTGGAAAAGAGCTGGAGAGGGGACTCAGGCTCACAGGAGTATCTCTCTCAGGGATAGATTCTGGGCTACTTGTCCTTTCCCTACATCATGTAGAGTCCAAGTGAATGACGAAAGTGGCAGAGCTATCTAAGGAGAAGAGAAATCAAAGAGAGATGATAAAATTGGGTATTTAGCTTGTAGATTTGAATCAGATCCCTTTGATCTTTCAAAAGTTATTTAATCTCTCTGTACTTCTTTTTTCTTGCCAAAAAAATATGAGTAATTAGGAGTTATAGAGATTGTGCATCACAATGCTTAGAGTACTATGTGTGCCCAGTAAATTTTAACTGTTTTCATAGTTATCCAACCTAATCTGTTAATGCATTAAGAGCAAGTTCTTGGGTATGGAAGAACAGAATTAAAAGTGAAAAAAGAGAGAGAGAGAAATATTTTTGAAGGAGGAGGTAAAGGGTAAATTTTCTTGTGATACAGTGTATAAAAGGAGAACAATTAAAGAGGAATTTGTAACCTTAGAAAGGCTAATGTGTTTTCTTTGACGACAAGAAAGACATGATACCTTCATATGAACTATCCAAACCTCTTAGCTTACAGGTATTTTTACATAGTATCAGGAGGGAATGGCTACCCACTCTAGTATTCATGCCTGGAGAATCACATGGACAGAGGAGCCTGGTGGGCTACTGTCCCTAGGGTCGTAAAGAGTCAGACATGACTGACTGACTAACGCTTACTTATATTTTAAAAGGAAACCTTATAGAACAGTCTTCTGGACTCTATAGGAGAGGGCAAGGGTGGGATGATATGGGAGAACAGCACTGAAACATGTAAATTATCATATGTGAAATCAATCGCCAGCCCAGATTTGATGCTTGATATAGGGTGCTCAGGGCTGGTGCACTGGGATGACCCAGAGAGATGGAATCAGGAGGGTGGTGGGAGGGGGGTTATGGAAGGGGAACACATATATACCCATGGCAGATTCATGTCAATGTATGGCAAAACCAACACGATAATGTAAAGAATAAAAAAAAAGAATATATGCACTAAAAAATTAAAATAAAAGGAAACCTTAAAAAAAGACAAAACAACAACTCAGGCATCTATTTGTAAAATACACAAGAGAGTCAGATAGTACTTATTTTGTAAATCAGCCTAAAAATATGTTCATTAATTTAGCAACTACAATCTATTCAATTTTTTGTGTTGATGAGACACACAGTTTCTTCCATGATAATGACTAATATTAAGATACAAGAAATATCCACATTTTCAAGATTTTAAGAAGACTCAGAAAGAAATTCTGGTCTTCAACTGGGGATATTGCTTTATCTCTTTGAAAAAGTTTTGTTTTAGAGGAAAACTTGAAATTGGCTTTATATACCCTTTTGTAAATTAACTCAAATACTGACATTTCCAAAATTAGATTGGAAGGATTAAGAGACAGAAATATGATAAATCACCTTATCTTACAAGGCTGTTAGTGGGAACATGACAGAGAAAACAATGGAAATGTTTGTTGTACTGTATATTTATATATATAGTGAAGACATCACTAACTTTTTGCATATTCTTGCTAATATTAAATCCTTTCATAAGTCAGATAAAAAGACTTTCATCTGTATTCATCTTTTTCTTGCTCTAAATATAAACTGTTTTTAATTAGTGTACAAACTAAGAACTGGGCTAATTAATCAGATAAAGGAGATTAGATTTGGACCATCAATCAGTTTTAAAATGGACCTCAATTAAGCAGTTATCTTAGCAGAGAATTTGTGGACATAGTCAATAAAGCCTTTTCCTAGGAGTTTTCATCTTATACAAAAAAAGAAAATCTCCTAAAATAACTTTAAAGATATTTCCTGAGGTTGACCTAAAACATTTGTTATTGGTAATTCAACATGATGTAAAAGATCTTTATCTCCTCATCTAGTAATCTTCCCAGTACTCTTAAAAAAAGAAGAGGGGAAGGGTTTTAGTATATATTATTTCACAAATTGATATAATTGCTCTATAAAATCAGGAAAAGAAATAAAAGCAAGTCTAATCTGAATTGAGATTAGTACAGAAAAAGTTGCTATAATTTTGCTTTGATTTGCTTTATCTTTAGTTAGAACACAAATTTGACTCTGTTCTGTTTAACAAAGAATGCAAAGGAGGCATATGGTCAATGATGCAATTTACTGTGGTCATTAAATGAAAAGAAACTTGTTTTATCAGATCCCTTTTTTGTAACGTTTATTCATACTTGGGCTTCCCTGCTGTCTCAGTGGTAAAGAACCTGGAAATAAAGGATATGCAGGAGACATGGTTTCCATCCTTGGGCCAAGAAGGTCCCCTAGAGGAGGGCATTGCAACCCACTACAGTATTCTCACCTGAAAATTCCATGGACAGGGGAGCCTGGCAGGCTATAGTCCATAGAGTATCAAAGAGCCAGACAGGACTGAAGTGACTGAGAATTCATGCATATTCATACCTAATAATGTTGTAAATGCTTTTGACTTGGTGAAAAACATTTCATTGAATGAATAAGATTGAGAATGAAAATGCAAATTCTTTGGATTAGATAACTCATTAGATTAAATTTAAATTCACACTGTAGGAAAAAATCTTACTTAAAAAAAAAATTCCAAAATATTCAATTATGCTTACATCAATTCAGCAAGGAAAGAAATTTTCAGCCCCTAAACACAGGTTAGCCAGATTCAGATGTGGAACTAAAATACTTAGGTGGGTACAGTGTTCAGGTTTGCCTTATTGACACCTGTCAGCTCTTTTTATTTCTTCCAAATAGTACAAACTTTATGAGAATACTCAACAAATAAGGGCATATTTTCTCCTTCCTGCCTTCATTGTTTTACTTCTTCAAGGATAGGATAAAAGAAATGTATCTTTTACATTTTAGAAATAAAATGTAAGCAAAATATTTAGAAATAAAATTAATATTTAGAAGTAAAATAAAATGTAAAATTTCTTATACATAAAAGAAATATCTCTTAGGATATTGCAGATGGCTTTTTCTCTTCTATGGCCACCATGTCTAAACCTACTCATTCCAGAGCTATTTTTCTGACCAGCAATAGGTGTCAAAGTTAAAGACATTCTTTTTGTCAAAACTTGTATCCTCTGACTTTGGTGGTTGTGTTTTTGCTTAGTCTTTCAACATGAAGCGATAAGACCTAAGTTTGAGTCAAGGGAGGGTCAAGTAATTAAGGCTAGATATTAACTCTTGACTGGCCATTTTTCTATAGGCTAAAAACAAAAAAAAAGAAAAGAAATGTCTGCATGGGAGGTCAACACTTTTGGATCCAATAATTGGACCAGTTGATACTTCAACATTTCAATGTGACTGCAACTGCTGTATTAGTAAGAAAAAATCTTTGATCTCAGGAAAGATTTAAATCTCACTTGCTAATTCTGATTTACTGGACAGTTGTACTCTGACCATCATCCTTTACTCCTATCAAGTTTTGAACAGAATCTACAGAAAAGTTGGCACTGATTTCCATAGGTACTGTCAATAATTAATAGGTAGGGACTTCCCTGGTGGTTCAGTGGTTAAAAATTTGCCTGCCAATGTAAGAAACATGGGTTCCATCCCTGGTCCAGGAAGATTCCACATACCTGGGGCAGCTAGGCTCATCTACCACAACTAGTGACCCTGCATGCCTTAGAGGCCCTGCTATGCAACAAGAAAAGCCACCACAATGAGAAGACGGTCCACTGCGATCAGTAGTCCCCAGTCACGATAACAATGAAAGACTGCATGTAGCAACAAACATCCAATGCAGTCAAAACTGAAAAAAATAAATAATTTTGGAAATAATTAACAGGTAGCCCTTTTAATAGTTGAGGATTTTAGCAATTAAGACTGTCATTACAAGTGAAGCACACAGCTTTATCAGTGAACATTTTCCAGAGTCAGAAAGAATCACCCTCTTTTTTGTTTTGCAACAGAAATATGAATTGTTTTGTTTATAAAGGGAAGGAGGAGGAAAGAATGAAGGGAAAGAAAGGAGGGAAGGAAGAAAGAGAGAGGGAAGGAAAGGGAAGAAGAGAAGGGAAGAAAAAGAAAAGTGATCTGTAATTTTTCACCTTTTCTTCATCCTACTTGGTAGTGAGAAAGATCTAGTTGTATTAAATTAGTGTGTTAGTTGCTCAGTCGTGTCCAACCCTTTGCAACCCTATGGACTGTAGCTGGCCAGGCTCTTCTGTTCATGGGATTCTCCAGGAAAGAATCCTGTGGTGGGAAGCCATTCCCTTCTCCAGGGGAATCTTCCCAACCCAGGGATCGAACCTAAGTCTCCGGCATTGTGGGCAGATTCTTTACCTTCTGAGCCACCAGGGAATTATTTAGTACTGGAGACTCTTCAAAATGGCAACAGAGTGTATAGAGAACCTTATCACAAAAGAGAAGATGCACGGACATTATAGAGTCTTCGGATTTTTTATTTTTTCCCCCTGTGCAGGGGCTGTTCTGGCCTGCCCCAGGATTAAAACAAATGAAGTAGAACTGGTCAAATGTGAGTTCTGGTTTTCAGGTAAAAGACAAAACCCTTAGCATAATGGGCAGATGCTATAAAATTTTCCACTCTACATTTCTGTCCTCCTTTCCTTGTACTCTCGCCTTTGCTTCTCCATTCCAACCATATTGGCTTCTTGATGTTCCTCTAATGGGCTGAATATGTTCTTCTTAGTGTCCTTGTGCTCTTCCTTCTGCCTGGAATTATTTTCCCCCAAATATACTCATGGTCTTCAGTTCTTTGCTTTTAAATCAGCTTCCATTGAGGCAATCCCCTTCTCAACCCAATATTCCTCAGCCCCCTATATTTCTTCATAGTGTTTATTAGCATAGAGTATATAATAATTCATGAATTTTTTCCATTTCTCCCATTATTTGTAAAAATGCATGCATTGATAAAATTCTGTATCACTAATACCTAGATAAACCCCTGGAATCTTACAGTTTTTAATTTAGAAATATGTTGGAAGGATTGACTAAAATATGAATGACTAAATAAAAATCATCTTGCCACACTGTTTTAAGTAGTCCCATGTAAAAGTTTTTCTATAGACTGAAAGCCTAGCTAGCTCTCATATACTATTTATACTGAAGAGGCAAGCATTCTTGCCACTCTAGATCAAATGCTATTAGCTTTCCCAGTAGCCTTGAGATCTACAAAGATCATAAAGGAGCGATGTCTAAATCAGTCTAACAAATACACTTATGTACTTATGTGAGCTTCCCAGGTGATGCTAGTGGTAAAGATCCCACTTGCCATTGCAGGAGAGATAAGAGACACGGGTTCAATTCCTGGGTCAGGAAGATTCCGCTGGAGGTGGCCACAGCAAGGTACTCCAGCATTCTTGCCACTCCAGTATAAACAGAGGAGCCTGGAGGGCTATAGCCCATAGGGTTGCAAAGAGTCAGACATGACTGACTTGACTTTAGCATGCACACATATTCTTATATATCAATAATATTACATTCCCCCATATTATCTATAATCTCCTTTTGGAATTTTCAGGTACAAATATGCCCTCCAGTTTCATATTTATCAAATGCTTCTACCCCAAATCCATATTAGATAGGTAAAGATGGAAATTTTACTTCATATATGTATACACTCAAATAATCATTTTAATTGCAACACAGACTTGGTGGTATAATGATCCCTGATATGAATCTATACTACAAAGCTGTAGTAACCAAACAGTATGGTACTTGCACAAAACCCAGCATATAGAATAAAGGAACAGAACAGAGAGCTCAGAAATAAATCCACACCATGTTGTCAATTACAATAATTTATGAGTAGGAGGCAAGTATATACAATGGGGAAAGGACAGCCTTTTCAATAAATGATGCTGAGAATACTGGACAGCTACATGCAAAAGAATGAAACTGGACCACTTTCTTACACCATATACAAAAATAAATCAAAATAGATTAAAGACTTAAATGTAGACCTGGAACCATAAAGTTTCCTGAAGGAAATATAGGGCAGTACACTTTTTGCAGTTTGTCTTAGCAACATTTTTTTGGATCTGTCTCTTTAGGCAAGGGAAACAGGAACAAAAATAAGCAAATGGGGCTATGTCAAACTAAAAAGCTTTTGCACATTGAGGTAAATTATCAACAAAAGTAAAAGACAGCTTACAGAATGAGAAAAAAATATTTGCAAATGACATATCTGATAATGAGTTAACATAAAATATATTAAAATGCATACAATTCAATACCAAAAATGGAAACAATCTGATTTAAAAATGGGCAGAGGACCTGAATAAACTAGATATTTTTCCAAAGAAAACAAACAGATGGCCAATAGACACGTGAAAAGATGCTCAACATCACTAATCATTAGAGAAATGCAAATCAAAGCCAGGAGATATCACCTCACACCTTTCAGAAGGGCTATCACTAAAAAGAAGAAATAAGTATTGACAAGGATGTCGTGAAAAGGAAACCTTCCTGAAGTTTTAGTAGGATTGTAAATTGGTAAACAGTACTTCCCACACTGTGGAAAACAGTATGGATGTTTCTCAAAAACATCCCTAGCAGTTTTTTTAGTAATAAAACTGTTATACAATTCAGTAATTTCAGGATATTTACCTGAAAATAACAAAAACAGTAATTTTATAAGATATGTGCAATCCTATGCCTATTGCAGCATCATTTGCAATAGACAAGATATGGAAACAACTTAGGTCTTCATAGGTAGATGAATGGATAAAGAAGATATTATATATATATATATAATTGTGTATTATATATTGTGTGTGTATATATATACACACACACACACAATGGAATACTACTCATTAAAAAATAAAATCTTGCCATTTGTGACAATGTGGATGGATTTAGAGGGTATTATGCTAAGTGAAATGTCAGATAAAACTAAACACTGCATGATCTTATTTAGACATGGAATCCAAAAAATAAAACAAATGAACCAGTATAACGAAAGGAAAACAGACTCATTGATACATAGAGAAAAACAAGTGATTTCCTGAAGGGAGAGGGGTGGAGGAATGGTAAAATAAGTGAATGGATTTAAGAAGTACAAATTTCCAGCAATAACATTAATAAGTCACGAGGACGTATTGTATATAGGAAATGGCACTGTTACTAGCTTTGTATGGGGACAGATGGTTACTAGATTTATGATGGTGGTAATTCTGTAATGCACATAAATGTCAAATTACTATGTTGCACTCCTGAAACTAACACAGTATTATATATCAACTATATTTCAATTTTTAAATAAAAGGAAAAAAAGAGCAGCAAACCAAAGATATAGGCAGCCAAATTAAGCAGAAGAACCCCAAATTACTGCATACATATGAAAAGTTACTTAATAATTAAAAATACATATTTTAAGACAATTAATTTAGCAAAGAATAAAAATCTGGATAATAAGTGTTATAGACTAGTATAGTAGGTCTAAGGCACTACTCGTGGGAGTATAGTTTGCTCTGGCCATTCTTTAGAGTAAAACTTACTCAACTTGATAGTACTCAGACGCTAGGAACAAATAAGCCCACTCTTGCAAATGGACCAGGGGAAATAAATTTCATCCCCATGTTTAAAGGTATATGCTTATGAACATCTATCACACAGGAGTGTGTGTGTGTGTGTGTGTGTGTGTGTGTGTGTGTGTGTGTGATCTCAGTGAGTTGCAGACAATTATGATGTTCAAGACTGAGAAATATATAAGTCAAATGTGAATGATACTTTTGCAGGGAATGAAAAGATGAAATAAATATACACATAGCAACATAGATATGTTGCAAAAATAAATCACATTTCTTAGAAACATTTAAAATATGTGTACCATAAAACAGCACTACATATTTTATCTAGGTATATAAAAGACTAGACAATAAAGAAACTTAAGTGGTTGCCTATAACAGGAGGTGAGAACAGGGAGTGGGAAATGAGAATGAAATAAAGATTATAGGAACTCATCCCTGGTGTATGATTATTTACACCTATGGTCCAAAAATAAGTATGTTTGAAATAAACTATAAAAGATAGGAGATTGTGATTTTTAGAGATGGAAGCACTCATCATGAACTTTTGGCCAGCTTAAAATGAACATTTATGGAAATAATATGCCAAAATTCTGTAACTGTTGGTAACTTGAAAGTTAAGGGTATAGCTTATCCAAAGCATACCATCTGATTTCTACAATTAGACTAATCAAGAATAATCCTTAACTGCAAAAATATTTTCTTCAGTTTTTAAAAGAAATCAGAAAAATGATGAAAGCTGTATATGGAATTCAAAAACACAAAACTTTATTCTTTTAGTTCATTGCTCACTGTGTTATTGTAATTTCTATGAAAAATACTTTCTTTAAGAGAAAGTAAAAGCTGTTTGGATCCTGTGACATTTTAATGCTAAGCACTGAAAACTCTTCACAAGCAGTACATTAAAAAGCTGAAACTAGGGAAACTCAACTTCTACTTCATGAGCTTTAAGTTAGAGGGGGAAAAATAGCTACATAAAGACATACTTAAGCTTACAGTCCTCAGAAAGAAAACGATTCTCATTAGTGACTAAATCACTGGGATTTGGAGTCAAAGAGCTTAGCAACCCAGAGTAATTTAAATGTGAAAACATATTTCTTTGATTGCAGTTATTACCTAGGTTTCAATAATTAATCCCTAAGAAATATGCTTTGTGTATTTCCTTATGTGACAAAAAAGAAGTGGGGAGAAACGTCAATGTGTTAGGAAATAAAAGTATTTAAGCTTTTAATCCTGACCTAATTTTAACAAACACATGTAAAATTTCAAACTGAGGTTCTGGTCTTGTGCCAGGAGGTGGAGCCCTTCAGCTGGCCCTTAGTTCTATAGAACCCTAGACTGGGTGGACTCACATCATCTTGCACACTGTAATAAAAGGGTTTAGCATTTGAAATGATAGTGTGTGTGTGCTTAGTTGCTCAGTCATGTCCGACTCTTTGTAACCCCATTGACTGTAGCCCACCAGGCACCTCTGTCCATGAAGATTCTCCAGGTAAGAATACTGGAGTGGATTGCCATGCCCTCCTCCAGGGGCTCTTCCCAACCCAGGGATCAAACCCAGATCTCCTGCACTGCAGGCGGATTCTTTACCATCTGAGCCACCAAAGAAGCCCAAGAATACAGGAGAGGGTAGCCTGCCCCTTCTCCAAGGGATCTTCCTGACCCAGGAATTGAACTGGGGTCTCCTGCATTACAGGTAGATTCTTTACCAGCTGAGTTACCGGGGAAGCCCTGAAATGATGGTGAACACTTTAAATATATAAAAGCAAGAATAGGAAAAGTAGGGATTTTGGAAACAGTAATATAAATGGTAGGGCTTTTCTGTTTTGTTTATCTGTCAAATATCTCAAATTCCTTATAATTATACAGTTCAAGTGAGAAATAGATTTAAGGGACTAGATCTGATAGATAGAGTGCCTGATGAACTATGGATGGAGGTTCATGACACTGTACAGGAGACAAGGATTAAGACCATCTCCATGGAAAAGAAATGCAAAAAAGCAAAATGGCTGCCTGAGGATGTCTTACAAGTAGCTGTGAAAAGAAGAGAAGTGAAAAAAAGGAGAAAAGGAAAGATATTCCCATCTGAATGAAGAGTTCCAAAGAATAGCAAGGAGAGATAAGAAAGCCTTCTTCAGGCATCAATGCAGAGAAATAGAGAAAAACAACAGAATGGGAAAGACTAGAGATCTCTTCAAGAAAATTAGAGATACCAAGGGAACATTTCATCCAAAGATGGGCTTGATAAAGGACAGAAATTGTAGGGACATAACAGAAATGGAAGATATTATTAAGAGGTGGCAAGAATACACAGAACTATACAGAAAAGATCTTCATGACCCAGATAATCACGATGGTATGATCACTCACCTAGAGCCAGACATCCTGGAATGTGAAGTCAAGTGGGCCTAGGAAGCATCACTATGAACAAAGCTAGTAGAGACAATGGAATTCCAGTTGAGCTATTGCAAATCCTGAACGATGATGCTGTGAAAGTGCTGCACTCAATATGTCAGCAAATTTGGAAAGCTCAGCAATGGTCACAGGACTTGAAAGGGTCAGTTTTCATTCCAATCCCAAAAAAGGGCAATGCCAAAGAATGCACAAACTACCACAAAATTGCACTCACCTCATATGCTAGTAAAGTAAAATTCAAAATTCTCCAAGCCAGGCTTCAGCAATACGTGAACTATGAACTTCCAGATGTTCAAGGTGGTTTTAGAAAAGGCAGAGGAACCAGAGATCAAATTGCCAAAATCTGCTGGATCATCAAAAAGCAAGACAGTTCCAGGAAAACATCTATTTCTGCTTCATTGACATTGCCAAAGCCTTTGACTGTGTGGATCACAATAAACTGTGGAAAATTCTGAAAGAGACGGAAATACCAGACCATCTGATCTGTCTCTTGAGAAACCTGTATGTAGGTCAGGAAGCAACAGTTAGAACTGGACATGGAACAACAGACTGGTTCCAAATAGTAAAAGAAGTACGTCAAGGCTGTATATTGTCACCCTGCTTATTTAACTTATATGCAGAGTACATCATGAGAGACGCTGGGCTGGAAGAAGCACAAGCTGGAATCAAGATTGCCTGGAGAAATATCAATAACCTCAGATATGCAGATGACACCAACCTATGGCAGAAAGTGAAGAGGAACTAAAAAGCCTCTTGATGAAAGTGAAAGAGGAAAGTGAAAAAATTGGTGTAAAGCTAAACATTCAGATAACTAAGATCATGGCATCTAGTCCCATCACTTCATGGGAAATAGCTGGGGAAACAGTGGAAACAGTGTCAGACTTTATGTTTTGGGGCTCCAAAATCACTGCAGATGGTGATTGCAGCCATGAAATTAAAAGACACTTATTCCTTAGAAGAAAAGTTATGAGCAATCTAGACAGCATATTGAAAAGCAGAGACATTACTTTGTCAACAAAGGTCCATTTAGTCAAGGCTATGGTTTTTCCAGTAGTCATATGTGGATATGAGAGTTGGACGGTGAAGAAATCTGAGTGCAGAAGAAATGATGCTATTGAACTGTGGTGTTGGAGAAGACTCTTGACAGTCCCCTGGACTGCAAGAAGGTCCAACAGGTCCATCCTAAAGATCAGCCCTTGGTGTTAAAGTTTCATCGGAGGTGAAACACCAATACTTTGGCCACCTCATGTAAAGAGTTGACTCATTGGAAAGGACCCTAATGCTGGGAAGGACTGGGAGCAGGAGGAGAAAGGGACGACAGAGGATGAGATGGCTGGATGGCATCACCAACTCGATGGACATGGGTTTGGGTGGACTCCGGGAGTTGGTAATGGACAGGGAGGCCTGGCGTGCTGCAATTCATGTGGTTGCAGAGAGTCAGACACCACTGAGTGATTGAACTGAGCAAAACTGAGCCGAGTATGTTGTTTTTAATAATTATAAATGAAAAAATTCAAAGTGATATATAAAGAACTGTAAAACTGCTGTTGTTGATTTCCTACAAAGATGATTGCATTTTTAAAAACATAGGATCAAACAATATGATTGAATTTTAGGAGATAAATGCTTACTGCCTATAAAGGATAGATTTCCCTTAAGGGTTTTCAGCATTCCATGGCTTATTCACTGTTTTGTTTTGTTTTTCATTTGAGAACTCAAAACACAAGTTGTTATCTAGTCTGAGTTTGGCCTACTACTGAGAAACTAGTTAGGAGTAAAGATGAGCTTAATCATTCAAGAATAGCTCTGTTTCAACTGCTCTTTAAATTCACATGGAAAGCTACCAAAAAAGAAAAGAAAATAAAAAAATAGTAATCTCATTTGTAAACACCTAAGTCTAGGTTTTAAGTTTTTAGGCATGTTATTACTACCAGTGTACTCTGTTTTTTCATATCATTTTTCTTTAGTGACTTTATTTTTTTAAGCAGTGTTTGTTCACAGCAAAACTGACTGGACCATAAAGAATTCTCCAATAGCCCTCCCCACACACATACACTAGCCTCAAGCACTATGATGGCACATTTGTTACAAGTGATGAACCAACATTAATGTATTATTAGTGAGTCCTGGTCAATATCAGGGTTTATTCCTGATGTTGTACATTCCACAGGCTTTGACAAATATATAATAACATGTATCAACACTTAAAGTTTACAGACTAGTTTCACTGGTCTATTATTTGCTAGTGCTTAACGTATTTTTCCCTGCCTTTCCCTGAATCTCTGGAAAGCATGGATCCTTTCACTATGTATATAGTTTAACCTTGTCCAGCAGGATGTTGTATACCTGGAATCATACCACATATGGGCTTCCTTTGTGGCTCAGATGGTAAAGTATCTGCCTGTAATGCAGGAGATATGGATTTGATCCCTGGGTTGGGAAGATCCTCCGGAGAAGGAAAAGGATACCTACTCCAGTATTCTGGACTGGAGAATCCCATGGACTGTATAGTCCATGACTTTGCAAAGAGTTGGGCACAACTGAGTGACTTTCACTTTCACTTTCATACCACATCTATCTTTCTTGGATTGACTTCTTTCATTTAAAATATAGGCATTTAAGTTTCCTCTTTATCTTCTTGTGGCTTGATAGCTCATTTCTCTAAGCATTGAATAAAACTCCATTCTAAGGATGTACCAGTTTACTTACCCACTCCTCTATTAAACAGTATCTCAATTGCTTCCAAGTTTTGGCAATTACGAATAAAGTAGAGCTTTATATAGACTCTTTCATTTAAGTATCTAAATTTTACTTGAATCAATTTAAGAATAACTAGTGAATAAAAACACTAGTCACTAATCAGAAAACTTAGCTCTAGATCCTCTAGTAATAGAGAATTAAATTTCTTTCTTTCCTTCTCTATGCCTTACTTATCAAAAAGACTTACTGAAAAGACTGATTCAAATATCATTCCATACACACTGAAACCAAAATCACAGAAAACTAGCCAATCTGATCACATGGACCACAGCTTTGTTTAACTCAATGAAACTAACCCATGCCATATGGGGCCAACCAAGATAGACGGGTCATGGTGGAGAGGTCTGTCAGAATGTGGTCCACTGGAGAAGGGAATGGCAAGCCACTTCAGTATTCTTGCCTTGAGAACCTCATGAAAAGAATGAAAGGAAGAAAGATAGGACACTGAAAGATGAACTCCTCAGGTCAGTAGGTGCCCAATATGCTATGGGATATCAGTGGAGAAATAACTCCAGAAAGAATGAAGGGACAGAGCCAAAGAAAAAAACAACACCCAATTGTGGATGTGACTGGTGATAGAAGCAAGGTCTGATGCTGTAAAGAGCAATATTGCATAGGAACCTAGAATGTTAGGTCCATGAAATGAGGCAAATTGGAAGTGGTCAAACAGGATATGGCAAGAGTGAATGTCAGCATTCTAGGAATCAGCAAGCTAAAATGGACTGGAATCGGTGAACTCAGTTCAGATGACCATTATTATCTACTGTGGGCAGGAATCCCTTAGAAGAAATGGAGTAGCCATCATAGTCAACAATAATCTCAGATATGCAGACAACACCACCCTTATGGCAGAAAGTGAAAAAGAACTAAAGACCCTCTTGATGAAAGGGAAATAGGAGAGTGAAAAAGTTGGCTTAAAGCTCAACATTCAGAAAACTAAGGTTGTGGCATCAGTTCCCAGCACTTCATGGTAAATAGATGGGGAAACAGTGGAAACAGTGGCTGACTTTATTTTCGGGGGCTCCGAAATCACTGCAGATGGTGACTGCAACCATGAAATTAAAAGACACTCCTTGGAAGGACAGTTATAACCCATCTAGACAGTATATTAAAAAACAGACATTACGTTGCCAACAAAGGTCCGTATAGTCAAAGCTATGGTTTTTCCAGGAGTCATGTATGGATGTGAGAGTTGGACTATAAAGAAATCTGAGTGCTGAAGAATTGATGGTTTTGAACTGTGGTGTTGGAGAAGACTCTTGAGAGTCCCTTGGACTGCAAGGAGATCTAACCAGTCCCTCCTAAGAGATATCAGTCCTGGGTGTTCACTGGATGGACTGATTCTGAAGCTGAAACTCCAATATTTTGGCCACCTGATGCGAAGAGCTGATTCATTTGAAAAGACCCTGATGCTGGGAAAGATTGAGGGCAGGAGGAGAAGGGGACGACAGAGGATGAGATGGCTGGATGGCATCACTGACTCCATGGACATGAGTTTGAGCAAATTTAGGGAGATAGTGAAGGACAGGAAAGCCTGAAGTACTGCAGTTCACATGGTTGCAAAGAGTCAGCCACGACTTTGCAACTGAATGACAATATTACTTCTAAGATAATTTGATACAACTCTTTGCTTATTTATTTTAAATATTGACTACATTACCACAAATATATTAGAGTCTTCATATTTTGTCTTGGGTCAGTTAATAAGTCAGCAGTTAACAGGGAGAAAAAAAAAAAAAAAAAACTCCTGAAGGAAAAGGAATGACTTCTGGCAGTTTACTTGGATCTTATTTTAACAGTATGTAGAATCTATGAGATACTAGAAGTTAGAAAAAAGTACAATGATTGTACCAAGAAAAAAATTTTAAAAAGCTTATAAAATGTCAAAAGAGAAATTCAGTCAAATATTGAAGATATTCTTGGTATAAAATATTTTAAAAATCACTGGAGATATCACAAGGGAAAGTATGTGTGACCGATACCAAGAAAATGTGTTAAAGTTACTTCCTTTGCCATGCTGTCACTTTATATTAAGAAGAAATACAGTGAAAAATCATGGCAAATTTTTCAAAGTAGTGAAACTCTAACAGATAGTTTCTGTTTTGACCTTTTTAATAGGCTGTTAGGGCACAGAAATAAAAATATTAGATTCAAATTTCCAACTCTACATTGAGAAAAACATATCCTCAAATTTTGAAAACTTCAGTTTAATGTGTTGTCAACATATCATAATAAAGAAATATATGTTTAGGCTTTTAATATATTATTTTATAATAAATTTATATTTTAAATAACATAAATTATGAGATATATTTTATAATTTTATTAGTGAAATTTTATAAATATATATGTTTACCTTTTTACTATTTAAAATAGTTTTCTATAAAATCCTTTCATGCATTTTTACGGATTATTAACATTATTGAAAATTAAAGATTTTATCATGGAAGATTTGATTACTTCTCAGAGATGGTCCAATAGGTTGTAGTGGTATGGTGGTTTCTACTTGCCAGTACAAACATTTTATTTAATTCAATTTCTAAATTATTAAGTTGAGTCAACTTATGCTTTGTTTTTAAAAGAGAAACATGAATAAAGTATCCTATTGTATTGAACAAGCTGATTAAGGCAACATCGATAAGAGAGAAAGTGAGATTAAAAAATCACATCTATCTTCACTACTGTGGATATTGATTCCCAATCAGCACTTATTTAGACAGCAAGATATGGGATTCATGTTAATTAGTGTAAGTGAGATTGATAGAGATATCACAAAACAAATGATAACATTTTAAAAGGAAGATATTTTTTTCCATATTCTGAACAACTACTTTCCTCTATCTAACTTTCTTTAGAAGTTTACAATAGAAATAAAAACTGAGTAATTAATATTACTACTTATCCATGTTATAGTCATATATAAATATACACATATAAAATTCAGTATATTAAAATTATATAATATCATCTATGAAAAAATATCTTAGGATATCTTTGTATACCAAACACCCATGACTTATCAAATACATAGTTTTCAGCTTTCAGTCATACAGCTCCACCCTTTAATATATTTCAAGAGAGATCACATGCAGATAGTGATCATCTACTAAATAATCTACAAAGATAGTTCTTCATTAATTTTTACCCTATCTCTATGAACATACCAATTCTCTCCCCTTAAATGTGGTTGCTACTCTAGCAAAAGCCTAATCCATTTGGTATTGGCACCAGGATCAAAGAGGAAGCAAAGTTCAAAAGACAGCAGGAAATTCAGCCGGAAAACTGAGAGAGGAGACTGACGATGCTATGTTTTGGTGGAAAAACTGGCAAGACTGTTGACTGCATTACATGTATGGTAGAAAGTATACCTAACAAATCTGAGAACTAACTAAACATATTTTAAGATCTATTTAACATTCAAAGTGCCAGTTAATTAAGACATGTTACCTATGATGAGGTCCTGTAAAAGAGAGATGAACTAAAGAGGTGTTTTTTAGTTTTCAAAAATAACTTGGAGAAAATATTTCAAACTCAAAATTGCTAAGTTAGAAAATATATGTTTTTCTTGTCCTCTACTACTCTTGACAAAAGTTTTCTTAAAGTGAGAAACAGCATTATGATAAATGTTAATTAATTGTCTTCCCAGTTAAATGTGGTTTCAGGGTGGATAAAACTACAAGTTGAGACTTCAAGCCTCTTACCACAGTCTTTGAAAGATTTAAATCTCTTGCAGCTAGCAAACTGGATTCTAAGAACCACAGGGGCATTGTCCCATGGCAGCTTTACCTGCCTGAAGTAGAGAGATGTCTCTTTCCAATGGAATTATGGATGAGACTTTGAGGGCATTGAGGGAATCTCAACTTTATTCATTGAAATAAAAAATGTTTTTAAGAGAACTATATTGATGAAAGAATCTTCAGCCTGGAATCAAAGGAGTGAAGAAAAGAGGAATATGGGTGTCCTATCTTTTAAAGTCAGTGAGTAACTGAGAAAGCCATTCAGCTGTAAACATAGGCTTTTTTTCTATCAAAATATTGGGTAATGGTAAACTCAAAGATGCAACAGAAACTTCTATAAGATAGTGTTAAAAGTTGTGGAAAACATTCCCAGGGAGAAAACTTAGGTGTTACCTGAAGAACACTTCCTGCTCCAGGAGTATCTCTAACAATATACACACAATTGGATTTGAAAACTACTGTAGACCAATGACTGCTATGTGCTTTCTTCCCTACCTTTTAGGAAATTCCTGTGATTTTCTTTTCAGTTTTTGCTTCATCGCTATATTTCATTGCATAAGGTAAGAGGGGAGATAATTTTCATTTTTGTACACCTATATTTAGATTAAGAGAAACCTGAGGTAACATCTTTTTAGTTCTGGGAAAAGAAAAGCTAAACTAAGAAACTACAAATGAGAAACAGCTCCTACAAAAAAAAAAAAAACAAAACACCCTCTCTTCTGGACTGGACTTACATAATGCAGTACTGGCCTTCATGTTAACGCTAGTTTTGGACAAATTTTGAATGAGGAGTGTGTGTATTTCACACATTTAGAGTTAGTACACCAGTTGAATAAAGCTGAGGGAACAGCCACTACTACTATGTGAAAGATAACTTTCCAACCCAACAGTGCATGAATTTCTGTCCCACAGAATGCTGAGAAAGAATAAATCCTTATTGATATAAACTACAAAGTATTGAAGCTATTCTTATGCAGGAATGAATAACTGAAACAAAGGGCATCATTTATCTCTTGTAGCATAGGTATAATAGAGATAACCATGAACAGTTTTGTAACGGTTAGGTATTATAAATATATTCTAACCACTATTACAAACATGAGAATAACTTAAAAGTAGATTTTTTTTTATTCAAACATGAAATGGTATGGATTATACAGAAGTTGGCAAAATTTATATTTTACCTCAGATTTCGGATCAAATTAGAATACCGTATTGAGCCTAAGAAGAATCTTTTATAGTACATTTTTTATCTTCTTATTTTCATAAAGAAATATGTATCTCTGAGACCATCTGGTATTCTTGTCATGGACAAATATCATGGCCATGAAATAATGAGTGCATAAGGAATAAAAGGCAGAATTCCACTGTTACTTTTAGAATTGGATTATTGTAATCACATACTCATTTGAATCACATTTTACTAGTAGGTCTTACAATGCTATTCACCTCAGTGTATTCTCTGCTTTTATTTGTTGTAATGTATATGACACGTGAAAATTACTTGTCATACAGAGAGGCCCTTTATGGTTGCTATGAGTCTGTCATAAACATCTTACCAGTTCATTGAGAGAGTAACATTGCCATAAAGCTCATAATTTAATTTATGAAACTGAGCAAAAATGCATTTTAACATCACTCTCTTTGTATTACTCATTTTTATCATTCCTCTGAGAAATAGTTAAAATAAGCAAAAATGTTTACTTTGTGTGACTCCAAAGAAGTAGTATTGGACTTTATATGGTAGCAATTCTTGGACCAAGCAGCTGCTCCCTTGTATGGATGACTGCTCAGAGCATAGGAATATATATGATAACCTGATAGTTTTTAGTCTACAGTGTTACTTATTAAAAATCACTACATTAATATTTTTAAATAGATGCAAAACAGATTTTAAGTGAACAATGATAAGATATAGTTGATTCTTGAACAACATGGAAGGGTTCAAACAAATATGGGTCTACTTAGGATTTTTTCCAATCAATGTGTTCTACAGAATTGAACCACATGCAGTTGGCTGACTCTGAGATGCCAAACCTTCAATAGTGAAGGCCTAGCTGCAGATTTTCATCTGTAAAGCTAGATGCAGATTTTCAACAGCCAGAAATGTCAGCACCCCAGCTCCCTGCCTAACGTTCTTTAAGGGTTAACTATACGGGAAATATTTAAATACTTAAAATACTTAAAATGTTGACTATAGGATTAGGTCTGTGCTGTGCATGCTAACTCTTTGCGACCTCATGAATTGTAGCCCACAAGGCTCCTCTGTCCATGGAGATTCTCCAGGCAAGAATACTGGAGTGAGTTGCCACGCTCTCTTCCGGGGGATCTTCTATTTCTGTTTAAAGTGACAAAAAACTAATTTGAATAATTTATACCAAAAAAAATGTATTTCATTAAATAATGTTAACAGCACCAGAAATAAGAGCAACTGGCATCATATACCTCCCAACAGGATGTGCTATAAAGGAAAGACAAAGAGAACTGAGGAACAGTCTTTAACAGATAACTTCTCTATAACAGATTAGCAGAGACTAAGGGAATGTGACAAATTCTATACATGATTCTTGATGGATCCTTCTCCAGGAAAAAAGTGCATGAGTTGGGAACCTGGTGAAATTTGTGTAAAGTTTAAAGCTGAGTTAATGGAACTACAACAATGCTAATTATCTGGTTGGATATCTGTACCTTGGTTGAATAAATGTTAACATACTTGGGATACTGTATATTGCTTTATACCTTTCTTGTCTCAATGTATTTCCAAATAAAAAGATGAAAAAAAAACTTTGTTTTCTTCATGTATATTGCTTTTCTGTATGTTTTTCAATGAAGGAGTAATTTCCTGCATAGTTATGAAATAGTCTAACAGAGTGGACATAATTATCTAATTTAAGTAAGTTTGTGTATGTGCATGGATTAGAAAGACTCCTTTAGATGATCTACTATTATTAGATATTTCATATTATACAAGTATTTAAGAGATTTTTAGTAAGTCATTTTTTCTGTGACATGAAAGCAAAAAAACATCAATTTTGTTTATCCAACATAAAGAAAGACATATTTCATATAATTAAAAAAGCCAATATATATATTTTTTCAATTTAAAGCTGGGACACAAAACCAAATACTATGATATCTAACTTCCAAACAGTGGATTTAACATATAATTTTTTTTTGCTAAATACTAAATCATGATATTGGCTCACTGTTCAATTCAGCAATAAATAATTCCTGTTAGTAAAGGTTTCTTTCTTATAGATTTTCTAAATAATGTATTTCTTAACCTACATCATATTCATATGATTGGACTTGGTTCCAAAATGGATGAAATATAGGCATGCTCTGACCCATTTTTTAAAAATGTTTATTCATTTTGAAAGGAGTTTATACAGCATCCCAAATATTACAGCACTGAAAGATTGTATAACATAAAGTATAAAATTAAATTAATGTATAGAACTCTATGCTACTCAAATTCTCAGGTGATCAAGAATCATAGATATCAGTGTTGGATAGTACTGTCCTGGAAGATATACAAGAAGCATGAAGAAATAAATTGTCCTAAACAGGGAGCAAAATTTACATATTATAGAAAATATATTAACAAAATCTGTGTCCTAAGATTTAGTAGGAGGCTAGAACAAGGAGAGAGTAAACAGGAAATGTTTCTTTTCAAGATTTTGTCTCTAAATACCTATCTGCCCTTGGGCAATTTACCTGGCTTCTGGTTGGCTTCCATTCCTCTAAAATGTGAGGACTGGCTTACAAAAATTTTAAGCTCTTATTTATTCAACTTTTTTCCCCCACAAATAGACTATTTTAGAGTAGTAAGTTCACAGCAAGATATATGAAAAAGTGTAGAGATTTCCCATATACCTGCTGCCACCCAAAAGGCTATGCAATGTAGTCATGAGAAACCATTGGGCAAACCCAAATTAAGGAAAAGTCTCAAATATAACTGAGCAGAGTCAGTGAAAGATATGAAGGATATAAAAGACAGTAAAGTCCGAGGGACAGTCTGAGGAGGAGGCTATCACTACTTCCTTCACTATCAATATCTGACAACAGAGTAGTATATTTATTGAAATCCCAATGAACCTACATTGACACATCATTTTTTGAAATCTGTAGTTTACATTAGAGGTCAGTGATCGTGTTACATACTCTATGGCTTTAGACAAATGTGTAATGATATGTATCTACCACTTTACCATTTGGGCTTTCCAGGTAGCTCAGATGATAAAGAATTAACCTGCAATTCAGGAGACCCAGGTTTCATCCCTGGGTCAAGAAGACCCCCCACAGATGGGAGTGGCAACCCACTCCAGTATTTTTGCCTGGAGAATCCCATGGACTGAAGAGCTCGGTAGATCTAGTCCATGGGGTAGCAAAGGATCAGATGTGACTGAGTGACTAAGTGTGTGGGTGTGGGAATACACACACACAAAGAATAGTTTACTACTCTAAAATTCTCTGTGCTCCAACTATTTATTCCTTCTGCTCCATAACCCTTGATAACGACTGATCTTTTTACTTTCTCTGTCATTTTGCTTTTCCACAATGTCAGATAGTTGGAATTATATAGTACACAGCCTTGGGAAGCTGAAAGAGTGGTAATATGCATTTCAAGTTCTTCCATGTCTTTTCTTGGCTTGGCATTTCTTCTTAGCTCTAAAATAGCTCTTCTTGGTCTGGATGGACCATAGCTTATCAATTCATTTGTTGAAGGACATCTTGATTGCTCACATGTTTTGGCAATTTAGAATAAAGCTGCTAAAATATCCATGTGTAGGGTTTCATGTTGATGCTTGTTTTTTATTCACTTGTGTAAATGCTAGGGAGAATTATTATTGGGTCATATGGTAAGAGTATGTTCAATTTTATAAGAAATAACCAAACTGTCTTCCAAACTGGCCATTACATTTTGCATTCCTACCAGCAGTGAATAGTTTAGTCAGTGTTTTGGATACTGGCCATTCCAATAGGTATGTAGGGGAATCTCATTCTTTTGATTTGCAATTCCCCAGTGACATGTGCTTGGAGAAGGAAATGGCAACCCACTCCAGTGCTCTTGCCTGGAGAATCCCAGGGACGGGGAGCCTGGTAGGCTGCAGTCCATGGAGTTGCTAAGAGTCCGACACGACTGAGTGACTTCACTTTCACTTCACTTTCATGCACTGGAGAAGGAAATGGCAACCCACTCCAGTGTTCTTGCCTGGAGAATCCCAGGGACGGGGGAGCCTGGTGGGCTGCCGTCTATGGATCGCACAGAGTTGGATACGACTGAAGTGACTTAGTAGCAGCAGCAGCAGCAGGGACATGTGGTGTGGAGCATATTTTCATATCTTTACTTGCCACCTGCATCTTTTTCCTTATTTTTTTTTAGCTTAGTATCTGAACAGATCCTTAGTTCATTTTTAAATTAAGTTTTTCTTCATTTTCTTATTGGAGGATTTTAAGAGTTCTTTCTATATTTTGGTTAACAGTCTATTACACATGTCTTTTGCAAATATTTTCTCTCAGTTTATGGGCTTGCTTTGTCATTCTCTCAACAACATCTTTCATAGAGAAGAAGTGTTTAATTTCAATCAAATTCAGCTTATCAAATATTTCTTTTGTATATCATGTTTTTAGTGTTGTATCTAAACAGTCATCTTTATTCCCAAGGTCATCTAGATTATCTTCTAGTTTTATAGTTTTGCCTTTTACAATTAGGTCTGTAGTCTCTTTTGACTTAATATTTTTCATGCGTGTAAGTTTTGTGTCGAGATTCATTCATTTTACTCTCAGATGTCCAATTTGTTGAAAATATCTTTTCTTTATTGTACTGCCTTTGCTCCTTTGTTCAAGATTAATTGACTGTATTTTTGTGGGTTGCTTTTCTTTAAAATTAATATTTATTTGATGTAAACGTGAAAATATCTAAAATATATAGTTCTTATAGTCAAGGTAAAAAGCAATTTTCTTCTAGGAATTAGAAGTGTGACAGTGGACAAATAGAAAATTCCCATTAATTGAACTTAAACCTAATTCTTATAAATTTTCTAAAAAGTTACTTCAGTTTTCTAGATACTCTCTGGAGATTAAGAGTGTAGAAGAATGTTAGGGAGATAAAACTCAATCAATTTATTTTCTTCTTCTAGATAAGGTTATGATATCATTATCAATAAAAGACAATCTACTATGTCACCATACTATTAAAGAAGAAAAGCATTCAATCATTTCACTGAGATTCTTATACCTGCTTAATCACTATGCTATTCTATCACATTGTAAGCTTGTATTAGTATATATTAAGAGCAATACAGCAAAATCAACATTCAAAATATGTCAAACATTTTTTTCAGAGGAAGTGAAAAGCAAGACATTCATTTACTTCTTTAGAAATGCTAATTAATCATGAACATTGCTACAGAAGGAGTTATCTAAGAGCAAGCCTACTCACAGTAACAGCTTTGTGGGTTAGGAAAATGGCATTGTTCCAAGAAATTTTTCATATAAGCATTAAAAATACCCAGCAAACTTCAATCTTAATTGGACATATCAAAAAGAAACTCTGAAACCCAGAGGATGGAAACAAAGCAAGAGACTGGAAATGATGAAAAAGAAACACAGACACTTCAAAAATAAATTCCTTTAGGAAAAAGGCTGAAATTACAGTGTTGCTTATAGAGAAACCTCAATGGATACTTTCTAATTTACATCTGAAAATAATATTTTCTGATCACAGATGTCTAAAAATTTTAACAATAACTTCACAGTTCAAAATCATGGCAAAAAAAGCAAATATTAAGTCGTGCTGATTTGTTTTCAGATTTACAAGATAAAGCATGGCCAAGAAAAATTTAAATTATTTGTGCATGAAAGAATTAAATGACTAAATAAATTAAATTATGGAAGAGTGAAAGCATACCTGTATGTTATTTTGGACAATGCTCTCAGATTTGGAACTATTTATAGCTCTATTTTTTAAATTTTCTAACATTTAGGAGACAAACAGCTTCTGAGCAGCCATTTCTGTATATTTCAACCTGCTGTTATTTATTTATTTATTTTGAATTTTCTTTACTTTATTGAGTTGGTTTTGCCATATAGTGACATGAAACCGCCATGGGTCTACACATGCTCCCCCTCCAGAACCCACCTCCCTCCCCCCTCCCGACTCCCTCTCCCTGGGACATCCCTGTGCACCAGCCCCAAGCATCAACCCTGGGCTGGCGATTGATTTCACATATGGTAATTAACATGTTTCAATGTCATTCTCCCATATCATCCCACCCTTGCTCTCTTCCACAGAGTCCACGTGTCTGTTCTATACATCTGCGTTCCTTTTGCTGTCTCACATGCAGGGTTCTCGTTATCATCTTCCTAAATTCCATATATATGCATTAGTATACTGTATTGTTGTTTTTCCTTCTGGCTTACTTCACTCTGGATAATAGGCTCCAGTTCCGTCCACCTGAGTAGAACTGATTCAAATGAATTTTTTTTAATGCTGAGTAATATTCCATTGTGTATATGTACCACAGCTTTCTTATCCATTCGTCAGTTGATGGGCATCTAGGTTGCTTCCATGTCCTGGCTATTGTAAACAATGCAGCGATGAACATTGGGGTACATGTGGCTCTTTCAATTCTGGTTTCCTCGGTGTATATGCCCAGCAGTGGGATTGCTGGGTCATATGGCAGGTCTATTTGCAGTTTTTTAAGGAATCTCCACACTGTTTTCCATAATGGCTGTACTAGTTTGCATTCCCACCAACAGTGTAAGAGGGTTCCCTTTTCCCCACATCCTCTCCAGCATTTATTGCTTGTAGACTTTTGGATGGCAGCCATTCTGACCAGTGTAAAGTGGTACCTCATTGTGGTTTTGATTTACATTTCTCTGATAATGAGTGATGTTGAGCATCTTTTCATGTGTTTGTTAGCCATTTTTATGTCTTCTTTGGAGAAATGTCTGTTAAGTTCTTTGGCCCACTTTTTGATTGGGTCTTTTATTTTTCTAGAATGGAGCTGCAGGAGTTGCTTACATATTTTTGAGATTCTACTCAAACTCTTCCAGAAAATTGCAGAGGAGGGTAAACTTCCAAACTCCTTCTACAAGGCTATCATCACCCTAACTCCAAAACCCGACAAAGATGCCACAAAAAAAGAAAACTACATGCCAATATCACTGATGAACATAGATGCAAAAATCCGTAACAAAATTCTAGCAAATAGAATCCAACAACACATTAAAAAGATCATACATCATGATCAAGTAGGCTTTATCCCAGGGATGCAAGGATTCTTCAATATTCGCAAATAAATCAATGTAATACACCACATCAACAAACTGAAAAATAAAAATCACATGATTATCTCAATAGATGCAGAGAAAGCCTTTGACAAAATTCAACATCTATTTATGATAAAAACCCTCCAAAAAGTAGGAATAGAAGGAACATACCTCAACATAATAAAAGCTATATATGACAAACCCACAGCAAACATTATCCTCAATGATGAAAAACTGAAAGCATTTCCCCTGAAGTCAGGAACAAGAGAAGGGTGCCCACTCTCACCGCTACTATTCAACATTGTTTTGGAAGTCTTGGCCACAGCAATCAGAGCAGATAAAGATATAAAAGCGATCCAGATTGGAAAAGAAGAAGTAAAGCTCTCTCTGTTTGCAGATGACATGATCCTCTACATAGAAAACCCTAAAGACTCTACCAGAAAATTACTAGAGCTAATCAGTGAATATAGTAAAGTTTCTGGATACAAAATCAACACACAGAAATCCCTGGCATTCCTATACACTAATAATGAGAAAACAGAAAGAGAAATTAAGGAAACAATTCCATTCACCATCGAAACAAAAAGAATAAAATACTTAGGAATATTTCTACCTAAAGAAACAAAAGACTTGTATATAGAAAACTATAAAACACTGATGAAAGAAATCAAAGAGGACACACATAGATGGAGAAATACACCGTGTTCGTGGATTCGAATAATCAATATAGTGAAAATGAGTATACTACCCAAAGCAATCTATAGATTCAATGCAATTCCTATCAAACTACCAGAGGTCTTTTTCAGAGAATTAGAACAAATAATTTCACAATTTGTATGGAAATACAAAAAACCTCGTATAGCCAAAGCATTCTTGAGAAAGAAGAATGGAACTGGAGGAATCAACCTACAAGACTTTAGGCTATACTACAAATCCACAGTCATTAAGACAGTATGGTACTGGCACAAAGACAGAAATATAGATCAACAGAACAAAATAGAAAGCCCAGAGATAAATCCACGCATCTATGGACACCTTATCTTTGACAAAGGAGGCATGAATACACAATGGAGAAAAGACAATCTCTTTAACAAGTGGTGCTGGGAAAACTGGACAGCCACTTGTAAAAGAATGAAACTAGAACACTTTCTAACACCATACACAAAGATAAGCTCAAAATGGATCAAAGATCTAATCATAAGACCAGAAACTATAAAACTCCATAGGCAAAACACTCTCCCACATAAACCAAAGCAGGATCCTCTATGTCCCACCTCCCAGATTATCAGAAATAAAAGCACAAATAAACAAATGGGACCTAATTAAAATTAAAAGCTTCTGCACAACAAAGGAAACTGTAAGCAAGGTGAAAAGACAGCCTTCAGAATGGGAGAAAATAATAGCCAATGAAGCAACGGACAAACAATTAATCTCAACCTGCTGTTATTTAAAAGAATGCCATGTGCTGTCACTGAAGTATAGATAAACAGGTCAGTATCATTTGTTGAACAAATGATAATTATTGATGGATTTGAAAATCATGGAAATCTTTCAGCCTAGTTCATCTGGTCTTAATATATCTATGAGGAAATTGAAAATTAGAAACATGATTTGCCTTGCCCATGTTTGTATTGGAGAGCTAGTAAAGTCACAACTTTCATGAGACATAGGTGATTCCATTTTATCTATCAATTTTTGTTACAATATTTACTTTATGAGATTCATGTTGAAATTATGAAAACTGTTTTTCTCCTGGAAGCCATGCTGGATATAATATGTTCTATGACCAACAGATACAAAGGTTGAATGAGCTATAATATGCTTGTTCAAGGCTGACAACTCTGTCCTTCTGGTGGAAGTCCCTTTTGTACAGAAAGGAAAAAGGATGTATTTTCCCTTTTCTACTTTCTTAAGATTTATATTCTACATTAGGATTAGCAGGATTCCTTTATTTTGTATATCTCTCCTTAAGCACAGTGGTAGAGAAGTATGGCTTTCTTTCCCCCTTTGACGATTCTTCTCCCCATATTTTCATTTTCCTCTCTCTAGACTGTTTGGGACTTCTTGGGCTTTCTTTACGCCATTGCTTTAATTATTTTTATTTGCATCCATTATGTTGTGACTGACTTTTAAAGAAAGTTGGCTAAATTGACAGAGGAATGAACTCATTAATGCTCTGTCCCCACTTTATCCCAATACATTCCAGGATATGTATTGAAATAAAATACGAGTGTAATGCCAAAGGAGTTCCTTCTACACACTATAATAAAAATGTATTACAAATAGAAAGATTCTGGCTTTTTAAATTGCAGAATTATTTTCATTGGACAGGTTTATCATAAATCACCTAAAAATTATTGGCCATCTCTTTTTGCTTGACCCTGATTATCACAACTGCAGGTCCTGGTTAGGATGAACAACATTACAGTTAGAATTTAAGGCTCTTTTATTGTGCTGGGATAGTGGTTTCTTTGCAGGGGGGCTAAACTGCCCCAGTAAGAGTCTTTAAAAGTAGTAAATGAACTGATCTGTTCACTTGAAGCCAAAGACTGTTTCCAGCTGATAAGTTGATTGCTCTCTTTTAGTCAGTGCAAAAGCCCTGAAGGGGAATTGCTGTAGTCTCATTTTTTAGACCTTAAGCCTGCTCTGCAAAGCTCTGAGAAGACAAAACAAATTAAAAGACTTGTGGAGTGATTTTAAAGCAAAAGCAAAGTGGTTTAGGGTAAGATAAATAATGCATTACATAACCAGGAAAAAAATGATGGACTTAATCAAGCTGTTTGAAAAAGACAAAAACATTCCCTCCATAGCAATCAACTTGAACTAAATGAAAAAATAGATGCCAATTGCTACAACACATTTGAATTGTATTATTGCTATAACTCTAAAATTTTGTAGTGACATTCTAGGTTTTCATAAATAAAACTGAAAAGATCATACCTACTTTCTGTTCAGTTGAAATGCATAGTCCTTTCAACCTTATAGTGCAGAATTTGATCATTTTGTACTAGAAATGATGTTACTGAAACATGGCATTCCAAGTGATCTGCAATTATGTGAATTATTCCAGTGGCATTTAAGATAGAAACAGCTACTTGAAAGACTGATGAATAATAAGTAAATAGTTGTTTCCTCATTACTTTAAATTATGAGTTTTTAAATATTCAGGACTATGTTTATCAAATAAAGAAGAGACATCAAGGTTATATCAATACTTAAGACTCATCTAAACAAGCTATGAGATTCTAAACATAAAACTGAAATGTTTCTCTTGTTATTTCTCAGAATAAATAACACAAAGTATATGTTTTCAAGCACAGCATTTTACTATGCTGTTGATTTTTAGGTACCTGAAGCAGGGATGATGGTAATTTTAGTTCTATTTCTCCTCATATTATATGGAAGGTTTCCAATTTGGGGACTCCTTTTTCTCTCCAAGACATTTCATAATATGAAGTCATAAATATGTCTCCACAAAGTTAACTGAGTGATATGTAGATCCACTCTAGCAAGAAGTGGAATTTGAAGGACTGGGGAGATGTTATCTGAGTTCTTACCGGGAACAAAGAACAGACACATAAAAAGGAACAAGTGTTAACTTTTTGGAGTAATTGATGGGAGAAGGAAACTGTAATACTGTAACAGAGAAAGAATGCAACCAAATTGTTCTTTCTGGCTGAATGAAGGAGAGGGTAATGAATGAGAGCACAGATATAAACAACAGCTGAAGAGCTGGCTAAGACAAAAGCATATTGGAGCTTGAGTATCAAAAAGGCTGTAATGAGAAAAAGACATTTTCTTTAAGTAATTGCTTTCACAAGAAGCAACTGCTTTCACAAGAATGCTGCACCTTCAGGAGGGAGATAGAGTGATGCTTACTCTTTAGTTTCAAGAATCACTTACATTTTCATTATCTTTGTTAAATAAAATATTAATATACATGTCTTTAGGAATGATATTTTGAAAATGACTAATATGCCTTCATATATTGCCTTTTAAACATAGAATGTATACGCAGCTTAGTTTAAGATATTTATATGCGTGTAAGTAAATTAGGATTGGCTTCAAAAGGAAGTAGAAGGTTAGTCTAAGATAATAAGACTTTCTGGTATGTAAAGTGGGATTATAGAGTAAGAGACGAACATTTAGAAGTAGGTCTTTAGCAGAGAGGTAATTATTCATTTATCAGATTGTTTTTTCTTCATTTATGTAAATCATGTTCAAAATAGGAGGGCTCAGTTCATAGTGTTCTTGCATCATTTAGAGGACAATCTCATATCTATGGCAGTTCTACATATGTTATAGCAAAGATTCATGATAAATAGGGGATCTGAAAAGAAAACTCTTCTATTTGCGGGCCATAAAGGGTCATGGGAAGGAGGAAAAAGCAATCAAATGGGAAAGATTTTCCTCTCTCCAAGCTCTGACCAGTTGATAAGGAAATAGCTTAGTGAGTTTATCATTGAGGGCAGATCAGGGCTCTGAAACTTAAATTAGACTCTTCAGACAGGCTGCTCCTAACACTTTGAGTCTGGGTAATATCAACGTGTTTTAGGTGATCTCCAGGCACAGACAGAGGGAAGTCCCTGAAATTTCATTTCTACCTTTACTTCCTGTGTGTGATGTTTGGGAATCTGCATGGGGAGTTTGCCTTAGCAGAGCTAGTAATGGTCCTGCTGTAAGGTGCCCACAGAGCAGACTGCAGAGCCATACCAAAAGGGCAACCAGACCCCTAGAGGCACATGGCATTGACAAGTGTAAGGGATGGCCAGTCAGCCAGGGAACCAATAGCATCATATGCTATTGTTCCAGGCAAAAGGACTAGAAGAACAAGCAGCTTTAAGGTGGCTTTAACATGGCATCCCAGAGGATAGAGGTCGTGGTGCCTAAAAACTTTCCATACTGCTTCTTCCAAACATGTGAACATATTCTTAAATGAAGAGGCAGCAAGGCTGAGGGAGGGACTGATTAATTTTATCCAAAAGGAAGAGAAATTCAAGTATGAAAGATGAAATAAGGCTGATGTTTAAACCAGATTGTTCCTGTATATTGGAATCTGTATTGTTCTTGAAAGAGCTCCAGGTATTTCAGCCACAGCAACAATTTGCATATGTACAAATTGCAGTATGAGTTAAAATTTGTGACTGTTATATGTACATATGGTTTCCAAGATATGTGTGGAGAGCACACTGAATGCATATAATAGACATCTCCAGATCTAACACATATTAATAGAAAAGAAATGAGTTATAGGTTGTCAGGTCGGCAATGGGAAAAACAGACTTTACAACCTAAAAAGAGAACCTTCAAATGTTAAGTGGTGTATATGGTTATAGTACCACAAATTTTCTTGGGTTGCAAATTATAAATTATGTGTCTTTTAGTGTATTTTCAAGATTTTTATTTTCATTATTTTCAAATATATTTTTGTTCTCTTACATTTCTTTTACATGTTTTCCATGATCTGATATTCTGTTGTCTATTGCTAAGCTATATTTAATATTTGTTTTGCAATATATGGTATATCCTGAGGTGTTCTGCATGACGTTTAAGCTATTACTGTGTTTACCAAAGTGACTTGATGAAACCCAGATATAACAAATTATATCAACAAAGAAAGGGGACAGATTTCTGTTTCATATTTATTATTATTACTAATATTAGTATTAGAAATAGTAATATTATAAATAAAGTACCCTTTACGATTCTTATCATTGGATAAATTTGGGATATTTCAACTAAAAGCAAAATGCAAGAGAAATACATCAATTAATTTCTTCCTAAACATCCCTCATGTGCTGACCAATTTAGCACTCTTAACATGAAAGTTTTTCAAATGACTCAATTTTTCTGGATAAAGAGAGGCATGACACTAACTGCCTATGTTCCTTAAGGCCCTCCCATGGATTTCATGTGATTGGTGATGCTTGCTGGGGTAGTTACAGGTTTTGGATTAAACTTGATGGCTTGGAAGCCAAATTTGTCTGTCTAAATGTGGAAAACTGCTAAGAGTCAGTTATTGAGAAAAATTCCAAAGTGCCTTGAAAAAAATCAGGTAGCCTCTAGCAGACATTCTGTTAATTTTCTGGTCCCTTGCCCTTTCACGAGAAATATGTGTGATGTCAGTAAGCACTGATTCATCTTGCATAATTTGGGCTCATCCATTTATCTCATAAACATCATAAATAAGCTGAAGGAGCTGGAGGTGTATTTCAGAGCATTACTGTATAATATATAAATCTACCCTGGACATGGTTATGTAATGTCTTTTGGAATACAAGGCCTGAGACTTGAAGGTGAAGTCATCTTACAAAAGAACCTCCCAGTATCTGTAACTGAACCACTTTATATGGAAGCAATGCTTTATATTTTATTCTGAAATTCACTTTAAGGAAAATTATCCATTACCAGCCCTCCAGTACATTTCTCAACACTTTTTAACTTTACTACATGACCTTTCTGTTTTTAGTCAGTGTTTTAAACATTGACTATGCCATTTAAGTTAATGGTGGTTGAGTAAAATAACCAACATTTTGCCCTCACTTAATATGGACAAGATTTTCTTCTCTGATTATGCTCACTAGTGGAAAAATGGGGAAGCAACAGTGATAGCACAGCAGAGTATACAGCTCTATGCTATTTACATACTGTTACCTTATCTATTACCTCTTGACGAAAGTAAAAGAAGAGAGTAAAAAAGCTGGCTTAAAATTCAACATTCAAAGAACTAAGATCCTGGCATATGGTCCCATCACTTCATGGCAAATAGATGAGGAGACAATGGAAATAGTGATAGACTTTAATTGTGGGGGCTCCAAAATCACTGCAGGTGGTGACTGCAGCTGTGAAACTAAAAGATATTTGCTCCTTGGAAGTAAAGCTGTGACCAACCTAGACAGCATATTAAAAAGCAGAGACATTACTTTGCCAACAAAGGTCCATCTAGTCAAAGCTATGGTTTTTCCAGTAGTCAGGTATGGATGTGAGAGTTGGACTATAAAGAAAGCTGTGTGACAAAGAATTGATGCTTTTGAACTGCGGTGTTGGAGAAGACTCTTGAGAGTTCCCTGCTCTGTATGGAGATCCAATCAGTCAATCTTAAGGGAAATCAGTCCTGAATACTCATTGGAAGGACTGATGCTGAAGCTGAAACTCCAATACTTAGGCCACCTGATGCGAAGAACTGACTCATTTGAAAAGACCTTGATGCTGGGAAAGATTGAAGGCAGGAGGAGAAGGGGACAACAGAGGCTGAGATGGTTGGATGGCATCACTGACTCAATGGACATGAGTTTGAGCAAGTTCCAGGAGTTGGTGATGAAAAGGTAAGCCTGGTGTGCTGCAGTCCATGGGGTCCCAAAGAGTCAGACAGGACTGAGCAACTGAACTGAACTGAATCTTATCTAAAAGAGACTGTAAATTCCTTTCTTATCTGTAAGCCTGGATAAAATGCAAAATTATGTTTCTAGTACTTAAGAAATGTCTACTTGTAGAAAAGATTTAGAAGTCAGAATATCCTCTTATGGAGCTTATATTTAAATTGAGAGCTTAGGGAGAAATATTCTTCAGTATTATTGATCATTTTACATATGTTTTGTGATTATGTTTTCTATACTTCAGTTTATATAGTAATATAAACAATATAATACTGAATCATTCATGAATAATAATATAACAACACTTGATGTGTGCATACTGTGCATACTATGCATGGAATGCATTTTCTCTATATTCCTTAACAGTATAGTCTCACAAGAAAGTTGTGCCATTAATACCATTGACTCAAAACTTCTCTAATATCTAGTCTACATCATTACCAAAAACATCCAATTGCAGACTGGGAAATATACTAGACTTCCACTGCTTTCTTCAGTGTACCATCTAAAGATGCTCTGAGACCCACTGTTTAAAAATCTTGACTGGCTGCCCTGTGGACCCAGAAACTGGGTTTAGTTTCCTCTCCAACCATTGACCTTGACTTTTCTTTTCATTTTCCTAGTAATCTCCTTCTTTAAATGCTTAATTGTTTGCAAAGTCCAGAAAATATCCTCTAGTATCAAGATTTATCAGATGGTTCAAGTAATCCTTTGCAACAGAAGTCTTAAAAAACTACATCATTGTTTACAATAGCCAGGGCATGGAAGCAACCTAGATGCCCATCAACTGACGAATGGATAAGAAAGCCGTGGTACATATACACAATGGAATATTACTTAGCCATTAAAAAGAATACATTTGAATCAGTTCTACTCAGGTGGATGGAACTGGAGCCTATTATACAGAGTGAAGTAAGCCAGAAGGAAAAACAAAAATACAGTATACTAACGCATATATTTGGAATTTAGAAAGATGGTAACAAGAACCCTGTATGCGAGACAGCAAAAGAAATGCAGATGTATAGAACAGTCTTGTGGACTCTGTGGAAGAGGGCAAGGGTGGGATGATATGGGAGAATGGCATTGAAACAGGTTAATTATCATATGTGAAATCAATCGCCAGCCTAGGTTTGATGCTCAGGGCTGGTGCACCAGGATGACCCAGAGAGAGGGAATGGGGAGGGAGGAGGGAGAGGGGTTCTGGAAGGGGAACATATGTATACCCATAGCAGATTCATGTCAATGTATGGCCAAACCAACACAATAAAGTTAAGAAAAAAAAAAAAAGAAACTATCACAGTATTGTTAATTGACTATACTCCAATACAAAATAAAAACTTAGGGGGAAAAAAGAAAAAGGAAGCATCTTGTGTGCACAAGGCTTGCTAAGGGGTTCCAACTTCTGGGTCCTTCATCACAGAGTTTTAAGAGATTTGGAATAAATTCAGTCCATTCAATTGCAAAAAAAAAAAAAAAACCAAAAAAAAACCTACATCAATACACTTTCCCAAGCAGGACTAAAGTGGCAATTTTCCTTACTGGTCTATGATAAGAAAAGGCTTCCCTTTAAGCTGAGCAACCCTACCAGTTGGTTCATGAATCATACAATAATCTTAATGTTAGCAATGCTTTTAACTATCAAGTTACATCCATTTGTTAAGACATATTTTTGTGCATATGTATTCATCAGTTTTAGAACAGTAAATAAAAATTATAGTTTTAAATTATTTATAAAAAGAGAAGTATCTTTCCAATGTTCACAGCAACAGTGCTTCTTATTTTAAGTAAAACAAAAAATCAAAGTGCATCTAGTAATCTCCCTTGGGTAAAGTATTTATTATACAACAAGTATAGACATTAAAAAGAAAAACAAAAACACACCTTTCAAGTCCCAGAAATTGCTTCCTCACACAAATGAATAATTGTATGAACATACCTCTGGAAGTGTATAGCGAAGTTTACTCCTTTAAAGTATCTGCATATTGTTTATTCAGATATGAAGCATTACTTGTCTAGCTGATGGTTTATAAAACCTAAGAAGCCCCAGTGTATCCCTGGGCTAATTTGCAGACAAACAACTCTCAATTGTTAACTCTCTTCCCCTGACTTATTCTGTATATGATTATCTTAATCCCCCACCCTCATTCTTTCTAGTAATTAAAATTAATATTACTTTTTTTCTCTACAAACTAGATATAATTTATTGGATGATCTTCAAAAAATTTCTATATTTGGATAATCAAATGGACTAAAAGTCGAAGTTTCTGATTCAGAGGTATATTTTTATTCATCTCAGAAGAGTTTTGAGTTGATACAGGAAATGCCTACGTTCCATTATGTGATTAACTGATAAACTGGCATAACAGGAGCAATTATGTCAGAACACCTTAGTCCTGAAGTGAAATGAAAGTGCAAGTATTAGTTGTTCAATCATGTCTGACTCTCTGGGATCTCAGGGACTGTGTAGCCCACCAGGCTCCTTTGTCCATGGAATTCAACAGGCAAGAATACTGGAGTGGGTAGCAATTCTGTTCTCCAGGGATCTTCCTGATCTAGAGATCGAATCTGGGTATCCTGCATTGTAGGCAGATTCTTTACCATCTAAGCCAACAGGGAAGTCCTATCTCAAGCTTTTTCCTGATCAAATAATATGGCTTCTTTATATCTCTGATACTGTAGATACACAATCAACCCTAAATAATATTGTATTTTCCAATTATTGGAAAAAAAGTTTGGTTGATTTTAATTCAGTAACTTCTCGATACATGTGTTGATGTTTAAAATTCATGTTTATGCTCATAGTTAGTAATTGATTAGATTGTATGATAGTAAATCTTTCCATGGGAGAAAGACAAAAGATGAAGGCGCAGGTGTGAGCTTCTTTCAATTTGGATTTGATTGCTACCGAAGCTACTTAAGAATCAAGAAACTGAATTTTATATCTGTGTGCCTTCTCTATATAATGAAGCTAATTATTCTAAAAATAATTGAGCTGACATTTCTGCAGTAATACCATCAAACCTGATTGTCATAATCTTTGAAAAGAGAAGGCTGAAGTTTAAATGATTATTTCTTATTTATAGTACAATAATTTAACAGAGGCTGGAAATTACTTTGTAGGATTAGAAAAGATGTTAAATCCAAACAAGATGTGAAAATATAATTGGAGTTTAGGGTGCAGGTTTAATTAAGGGGTGCATAAGAACTTGCATAACTCATTTATTTATGTAGAAAATAATAACCTTTAAGCAAGTTTTGATAGCAAACGTCTGACATTCTGAAAACCTTGTGTATATTCTAGACACACTCAACAATCATGTAACAAAAACAAAGGTACTATGTTTATTTCATTTGAAAGATGGAACATAATAGGGATAGTGTATACCCGAAGCTAATGATGCAAGTTCAATAGGAACAAAATCACAGATTGAAAAGCAAACTGTGGTCAGTAGATAACCCTGGTGTTTATTTAAAAGGCAGATTTTTTGAGTTTCATTAGAATACTTATGATTGGATTCTGGGACCTGAATCTAATTTCTCAAGGGCCCCAGATGATTAATATGGACACTAAAAATAGAGAATCACAAAGAAAAGACATAATAAAAATTTGAAGCTACCCTGTATAAGTCCACATTATGTCTGTTGTATATAGACATTCAAACTTTGGTCAATTTCTTATCCATAAGTATAATGGAACTTAGCAATATCTATTCTTATCTATATTATGAGTTTTTTAAATAACAAAGAGAATATTCATTTAAAAATTTTAACTAATGTACAATAGTATTTACTGTTTGAACTTATTTTTTAAGATTACAGATGGCATATGATAAAAATATTTAGAAAACAAAAAATATCTGTGATATGATTAACTTCAAAGGTCTAATGATTGTTGTCATTGTTGATATAATCTTGCATGCTTTGTTGGTAAAACATCTTCTAACATCTCTACATCTTTCAACTGTCATCATTCCAATAACAATGCAATGATTTTGATTCTTTAGGAAATTATGAGCCCAGAAATTAGAAATAATTATCCCATAATGTCCCCTAATAATAAATTATTTATTGTTTCACCTTTTTATTGGCCTTTTCCCTGATACTCAATAACTAAGTCAGAACATATTAACTCTTAGAATAAAACATTATTCATTCCTTGAAGCAAGGATTTTTTTTTCTCCAAAATTCTGTGCATGTCATTTTTAAAAGCAAAAGTAAATATTGCAGTTACAATAACCAAAATCAAGCACCACATATTTGAATGAGTTATCATTTAGCACAAACAGATAAATCATTAAGGTTCAAGTCCAGGAGCAAAACTGAACCGGAATTCTACAATATAGTTAAAGTGGACAAATTCATATTTAAGGATTGGTGTAAAACATTAAAGAATAATTAGTGGTAAAATTATTGACTATATCAAAGCCTCTGACTGTGTGGATCACAATAAACTGTGGAAAATTCTGAAAGAGACGGGAATACCATACCATCAGACTTGCCTCTTGAGAATCTTGTATGCAGATCAGGAAGCAACAGTTAAAACTGGACAAGAGAGAACAAATTGGTTCCAAATAGGGAAAGGAGTATGTCAAGGCTGTACACTGTCACCCTGCTTATTTAACTTATATGCAGAGTACATCATGAGAAACGCTGGTCTAGAGGAAGCACAAGCTGGAATCAAGATTGCCTGGAGAAATATCAATAACCTAGGATATGCAGATGGCATATCCTTATGCAGAAAGTGAAGAAAAACTTCCTTATGGCAGAAAGTGAAGAAAAACTAAAGAGACTCTTGATAAAAGTGAGAGAAGAGAGTGAAAAAGCTTGCTTAAACCCAACATTCAGAAAACTAAGATCACGGCATCCTATCCCATCACTTCATTGCAAATAGATGGGGAAACAGAGGCTGACTTTATTTTGGGGGGCTCAAAAATCACTGCAGATGGTGATTGCAGCCATGAAATTAAAAGACGCTTACTCCTTGGAAGGAAAGTTATGACCAACCTAGACAGCATATTAAAAAGCAGACATTACTTTGTCAACATATAGGTCCGTCTAGTCAAGGCTGTGGTTTTCCAAGTGGTCATGTATGGATGTGACAGCTAGATGGTGAAGAAAGCTGAGCGCTGAATTGGTGCTTTTGAACTGTGGTGTTGTAGAAGACTCTTGAGAGTCCCTTGGACTGCAAGGAGATCCAACCAGCCCATCCTAAAGGAGATCAGTCCTGGTGTTTATTGGAAGGACTGATGTTGAAGCTGAAACTGCAATACTTTGGCTATCTCATACTAAGCGCTGACTCATTTTTTTTTTATTATTATTAGTTTTGCCATACAATGACATGATATCACCATGGGTTTACATATGCTCCCCCTCCAGGACCCCCCTCCCTCCTCCCTCCCCTGGGGAAATCTCGTTGCACCAGCCCCGAGCATCAATCCTGGGCTGGCGATTGATTAGACATATGGTAATTAACATGTTTCAATGCCATTCTCCCATATCATCCCACCCTTTCCCTCATCCACAGAGTCCACAAGTCTATTCTATACATCTGCGTTCTTTTTGCTGTCTCGCATGCTGGGTTCTCGCTATCGTCTTTCTGAATTCCATATATATGCGTTAATATACTGTATTGTTTTTGCTTCTGGCTTACTTCACTCTGAATAATGGGCTCCAGTTTTGTCCATCTGAGTAGAACTGATTCAAATGAATTTTTTTTTTAATGCTGAGTAATATTCCATTGTGTATATGTACCACAGCTTTCTTATCCATTCGTCAGTTGATGGGCATCTAGGTTGCTTCCATGTCCTGGCTATTGTAAACAAAGCAGCGATAAACATTGGGGTACATGTGGCTCTTTCAATTCTGGTTTCCTCGGTGTATATGCCCAGCAGTGGGATTGCTGGGTCATATGGCAGGTCTATTTGCAGTTTTTTAAGGAACCTCCACACTGTTTTCCATAGTGGCTGTACTAGTTTGTAATCCCACCAACAGTGTGAGAGAGTTCTCTTTTCTCCACATCCTCTCCAGCATTTATTACTTGTAGATTTTTGGATTGCAGCCATTCTGAGTGGTGTAAAGTGATATCTCATTGTGGTTTTGATTTGCAATTCTCTGATAATGAGTGATGTTGAGCATCTTTTCATGTGTTTGTTAGCCATTTTTATGTCTTCTTTGGAGAAATGTCTGTTAAGTTCTTTGGCCCACTTTTTGATTGGGTC
>ML663566.1:12044912-12065170 GCA_007570785.1 Antilocapra americana | reverse complement strand
GAGGACACAAACAGATGGAGAAATGTGCCGTGTTCGTGGATTGGAAGAATCAATATAGTGAAAATGAGTATACTACCCAAAGCAATCTATAGATTCAATGCAATTCCTATCAAGCTACCAGAGGTCTTTTTCAGAGAATTAGAACAAATAATTTCACAATTTATATGGAAATACAAAAAACCTCGTATAGCCAAAGCAGTCTTGAGAAAGAAGAATGGAACTGGAGGAATCAACCTACCTGACTTTAGGCTATACTACAAATCCACAGTCATTAAGACAGTATGGTACTGGCACAAAGACAGAAATATAGATCAATGGAACAAAATAGAAAGCCCAGAGATAAATCCACACATCTATGGACACCTTATTTTTGACAAAGGAGGCAAGAATATACAATGAAGAAAAGACAACCTCTTTAACAAGTGGTGCTGGGAAAACTGGACAGCCACTTGTAAAAGAATGAAACTAGAACACTTTCTAACACCACAAAGATAAACTCAAAATGGATCAAAGAACTAAGCATAAGACCAGAATCTATAAAACTCCTAGAGGATAACATTGGCAAAACACTCTCTGACATAAACCAAAGTGGGATCCTACATGACCCACCTCCCAGAATATTGGAAATAAAAGCACGAATAAACAAATGTGACCTAATTAAAATTAAAAGCTTCTGCACAACATAGGAAACTATAAGCAAGGTGAAAAGACAGCCTTCAGAATGGGAGAAAATAATAGCCAATGAAGCAACGGACAAACAATTAATCTCAAAAATATACAAGCACTGACTCATTTGAAAATACCCTGATGCTGGGAAAGATTGAGGGCAGGAGGAGAAGGGGATGACAGGATAAGAAGGTTGGATGGTGTCACTGACTCAATGGACATGGGTTTGGGTGGACTCTGGGAGTTGTTGATGGACAGGGAGGCCTGGTGTGCTGTGGGTCATGGGGTTGCAGAGTCAGACACAACTGAGTGACTGCACTGAACTAGTGGTATAAATTATAATTTTCTATTTCAGCTAACTATCCATTAGATATGAAACTTGCCTCCTCAATAAAATAGTGATATTACTTTCTGTCCTTCAGGAATAATGTTATCACTATTGCTTACCACACCCTTTATTCTCTCAGTAATGTGAGTATATTGATTTCATCACAGATGCAAGCTAATTTTGAACAATAATAAAAATTTTTCATGGGGAGTTTGATGTGTCTCCTATGAAAACATACATGTATTAATAAATCTAGTCTTTAACACCTCCACACACATACTTTCACTTATATATCTTAAAATAGTCCAATAAACTATGTATTTTTTTATATTACAGACGAGAAACTAAGTTTTAGAGAAGATATTAACTAATATCTGCAAAGTCACACATATTAAGTACTTGTAAGTCAAGAATTATTGACTTAAGTCCTATTTTCATACACAATAACACATTTGAAATTTTAATATATTGAAATTTAGACAAATTTGGAATTAATTAGTAATAAAGAGAGAAACACAGCTCTAAGTAATGCATGCATTTAAAAATAAAGTTTAAGGGAATTTAAAAACTCCAAACTGTTACAAAAAAACAATATGCTGTGAATGTTAACCAAAAATAAATCCACAATTGTTGGGAAAATATGAGAAAATCTCTTCCCAAAATCTCCAGAAAACTTTCCCATAGTGATCGAAAAGAAGAAAAACAGTGTTAATATTGCACAACATTTAATCCACAATGTGATGCTCATCCTAAGGGATCTACTAAAGACATTGCAAAGATAAAGAAACCTCAGCCCTTTATACAGCCAAGTTTATCCAACCCACTCTGTTCAAAATCACACGAAAGAGGACTTGACAGTACTGTTTGTCACAAGTAGTTCATCCTAGATTCAACTGGTTACTATGGTGATTTTTTGTTGTTGTTGTTAGTTAATTGATTTTATCCAAAAGATAAAAATAAACCTCTCATATTGCTATGGCAGGAAAGTTTGGCAAATTGGAGCAAGGTGCCAACCAAAGTGTCTCTTACACTCCCACAAAAGATGAGAGATAAGGGACTATATAGCAATAAACTTTATGACAATGAATTCAACTTACATTAAATGAACAAATCTTATAAAAAATTAAACTTATCAGAAATGACCAAAGATGCCACATACAATTTTTTCTGGTCCTGTATTTATCAAATATTGAATTCATTTTCAAAAACTTAACCTTAAACAACAGTTCAGAACACCAATTCTACACAATTTTTAAAAAGAAAAAAGGAAGAAACAGTTCCCAACTGATTTTTATTTTTTTGGCCAGGCCCCATGGCATGTGGAATTTTAGTTCCCAGACCAAGGATTGGAGCACAGAGTCGTAACCATTGGACCACCAGGGAAGTTCCTTAACTGATTTTTTAAAGAAGAAACACATATGGTCAGTTTAATAGATGCTCAAAAGCATTTTTAAAAAGTCAACTACCAAGACTTCAAATATATTAGGAATAGAGAAAGGCTTCCTCAGTAAAGGGTAAATACAGAAAACAAAAACAACAACAACAAATCTATGTGTGAACTTCACGCTCCCAGGGCTCCACCCTACAGATATGAGACTGACTCACTGAATTCTTTTTAAGCTCTTTCACAAAACTTTGTTGAGTAGTGTCTGTATTTGGGATCCCCTACCCTCTGGGATGATCTCATCCATTCATCTCAGTGGCTACTTCTGAGTTGGAGTTGCACAGTTTCAACAGTCTCTGTTCTACATGTGTTTTAAGACTGAAAAGTCCTCTCTGTTTTCTGCAATAATGGGCCTGCATATGTTGAAATTTGGAAAAGCCATCAAAATTACCATCATGCAAAGAGGAAATTGAAAACAACTCCTGAAGACTTACTTATATTATGTAAGTGATGAGAAAGAACTACTCTTCTCACAGGAACTTATTTCTCTAGAAACCAAGTTGCTACCTAAAGATATGCCAAGACTTTCAGTGTCAAAAAGCATTTAATTCTGCTTTTGGTAACAAAGGATATATGTTTCTCCTTATGTGTTAGGTAGACTTCTCTCATGGCTCAGATGATAAAGTGTCTACCTGCAATGCAAGAGACCCAGGTTTGATCCCTGGGTTGAGAAGATCCCCTAGAGAAGGGAATGGTTACCCAGTTCAGTATTCTTGCCTAGAGAATTCCATGGACAGAGTACCCTGGTGGGCTGCAGTTCATGGTTGCATAAAGTTGGACACAACTGAGTAACTAACATTTTCAGTTTATGCATTAGGTAAAAAGTCAATATAACTTGGTATGAGTGTTTCAACTGTATTTGGAAATTCACTCTATTTCTATATATAAATTAATTTTATCCACTAAATTGGGTTAATATCTTGAAAAAATGCACATATTTTGGTAGCATTAAAATATATAATAGAAGAAAATTTGAGGTTCATTTCAGTAGTACAAGAGACTGAATAAACCGATGGACAGTGGCCAGATCATACATGAAAACAGAATTCTGACACACAAAACTCTCTCCCATATTCAATATCCCAGAAGCCAAACCACAGCCTCTGCAGTACTGTAGCAATTGGTTCCAAACAGTCAGGACTTAATGACTGCTTTTCCCCCCTTCTTACTTTTACTTCCAACTTAGAACCAACTACAGAAAATCAAGGAAATTCAAATATGTTGTAACCATTCACATAGGATACCTCACTAGGTAGGTGACCTACAGTTTCCTCATGACAACAATCTCCAATCAGGGCATACCTGAAGCCTTTCCTTTCTTTCCAGTATAAAGCCTTCTTGCTCTTTTTGTCTGCCTTTGAGGCTCTGGCAAACACAAGCAATGGCATATAGTTTTTTATCTCCAAAGGCAAGATCTGCATGAGTAGTCTTGTCCTCATTTGGGTGGTCTTCATTTATTACTGTCTCTCTCAATTGGAAAAAAATAGCCAACTCCATTCTAACCTGGTAAATATATGTTTCAGTGAACCATTTAATATATTTTTCTATCAAAATCAAACATATTAGAAATGATGGGAGCAAAAACAATATAATCAAATCAGTCAGTTGGATATGTTTATGAGATTGTACAGGATGAATGGAATTCTTCATGATGCTTTGTAGATTTACTCAAATTGGCAGAAATTTTATTTCAATATTAACTAATTATTCATTCAATTACCTCAACATTAATTTGCTTAGATTGACAGAAACTTAATTTCAACATTTATTTCAGTCTTATTGATTAAAATGTATGAAAACTCTAAAGCTGGTCTCCAGAAATATGTTTTCAGTAGTGTGATGAGGTTTTTGAATTTGTATTTTATTTCAAATAATGAAAGATTTGTTTCTTTTTTATACTTGCAAGACACCCCCATGGATTCAAAAAAATTTAAAAATTAATTTTATCTTAGTTTCTTTTTTGGCTTATTTAATATTCATATCAAATCTTGTTGCCTTTGGCATACTGTGACTTAGCAACAGCATAGGAACACTGGGGGAGTTAATGAACCACAGAACAAAAATTCCATGGTGGGAAACCGACATCTAATGAGAACGTGTAGGGAGGAGACTAAGGGAGGAATAAATTAGGTTCAATAGCTGTGGAGAAGAATTCAGATTCAAGACAAGGGTGCTTGCTATTCCACTGGCAAAATATTATGAATTGAAGGACAAACCTGTGCAAGATATTTCCAGGTTTTGGAATTACACCATATCTCTTTATTCAAGGCAACATTTTAACTTTCAAACTATTTTTGTCCTTTGACATTTAAAAATATTTTCCTCGTATGCTTAAAATTATATTCCTTATGTTTGTTATGGATTAAGAAGCATCTTCAATTAACACAAAATAATATACTCCTAGAAAATAACTCTTGCTTCACTCATTGGAAAGCAGGGGAAAATATTTCTTCCCTAAAGCTATGCCTTCAAATGTTAATGTTTTTGATTTTTAAACAAATGGCTGCTTTTTTCAAACTTAACTAGCTTTTCTGAAGTATAGACAAAATAAGGTGATTGAGAAACTTTGAGGGATTCAGTTTTCATGACTTAGTTCATTAAACAGCCAAAGGCCTTTGTGGAAAACAATCATGGTAAGCAAAAAAATATGTTTCCTAACATGAGTCTGGCTTATACTGAAGACTTCAGATTTCCCAGAAGGCTTATTTCAAATTAGAGTAAGTTGGCTAAACAAAAAACAAACAAACAAAAAAACCCGCAAAGTTTAGGAGCAAATACATAGAGTTTTCATAATGAATTATAGCTCATTAATTTCCTCTAGATTATGGTCAATATGACTTCACTGCTATCTATTTGTAGGTAAAGATATCTCTGTGGCCATACCAGGATGGTCATAAAACAGAGTCACCATAATAATCACATAGGATATTCCCAGGGCACCTCTGAGAATGGCACCTTTTGGGCCACTTCCCATTCAGAAAATCGTGTGTAAGTCCACTTCCTTCCCTGTTGCTTTAGAAATGTTTTGGACTGTTTCTGGAACTTTTCTGAGTAATCTTCTATTCATACACCCTGAGAGGTTTAGTTTTTTTTTAAATTACTCAGGCTTGCTTGGATAAATTCCATTGTTGTCAATGGAAACATTGAGAGCTTTTCAGACTAACCCCATTGCAGAAGATATAGCTCTGCTGATACCCACTCTAAGGATGTTTCCTCGGAGAGTCATGTCCTAGGTCTACTGATGTAGAAGCTGCTAGAATCCATGCTGGTGTTGGTGGTAGAGTCACTTTCAGTTTGCACTTTTGCCAAATGACCACCTTGGACATTTCTATATCTTTTTTTCCTGAAGCACTTCTAAAATTTTTCAGTTGAGTTTTCTGTCATTTTGTTATTGATTTCTAGGAATTAATTCTCTGTTCTGAATAGAAGCACCTAGCTATATTTATGGCAATTAGCTTCTCCCCTCTTTGCTTTACTTTTTCATTCCTTTCTGTCTTTTAATGAAAAGAAGTTGTTCTTTCAAATGTAATTGATTATCAAGGTATTTCTTAATGTTTACAACTTTTAAAGTTTTAGTTAAGAGTTTTTTTATTCTCCAAGTTTATGAAGATATTCTCTTATCTGAAAGATTTATTGGCTTTATTTTCACATTTAGGCATACAACAACAGCAGCAAAATAATAATAATTTGTACAAATAGTATGAGGTAGATGTCATCTTCATAGTTTTATATATGACTAATTGACACAGCCCATTTAAAGTAATCTTTCTTCAGCTTTGAAATATTATTTTTGTATTAAATCAGTTTCTTTCTGAACTTGCGACTTTGAATCATAAGTTTCCTTGCCAATACTTTAGGAAATAAAGCAGAATTCTTTACTTGTGTCATTTTATAAAAATTATTATATCTAGTACTGTAAGTAAATTTTGTTCATCTTTATTTTTATTGTTCTTGATTCTTTGAATCTTTACACATGTATTAGAATCAACTTAACAATTAACTCACAAAAGAAAGCCTCTATAGTTTTCATTGGATTTATGTTGAATTTATTATAGATCAATTTAGGAGAATGTATATTTTCACAATTTGAAATCCTCCTATTTCAGAATATATCTCTCCATTTGCTAACATCTTCAATTTTACTCAACAATATATTGATAGATTTCTTGTAAGTATTATTAATTCTTAGATATTTGACATCTTTTAACTTTATTCTTTTATATTGTGTTTCATTTATAACTTTTTGATTTCATTCTATATAAAAACAATTGATTTTGCATATTGCAATTGTATGTTGATTTTAGCACATTGAGCCTGCATTCAAATACATTACTAAATTTACTGACAGGTGGTCCTAAGATGGTGGAGGAATAGGATGGAGAGACCACTTTCTCTCCCACCAATTTATTGAAACAACATTTGAACGCTGAGCAAATTCCACAAAACAACTTGTGAATGCTGGCAGAGAACCTCAAGCACCCAGAAAGGCAACCTATTGTGTTTGAAAGGAGGTACGACAAAATATAAAAGATAAAAAGAGAGGCAAAAGAGGTAGGAATGGAGATCTGTCCCAGGAAGGGAGTCTTAAAAGAGAAGAAATTTCCAAACACCAGGAAACACTCTCACTGGTGAGTCTGCGTGGAATTTTGGAATCTCAGAGGGCAACATAAATGGGAGGAAAAATAAATAAAACCCACAGATTACATGCCTAGTGGCAACTCCCAGCACTCACATCCGCCACCAGTAAGCAGAGGCAGAACAGGGAGGCATGGGCTGCATTGAGGACAATCTGAGGGAACTAACATGAAATAGCAACCCAAACTGTGGGATAGCCAGAGAGAGAGAGAGAGAAGAGGGAGAGAAAGAGAGAGGCATCCTCTACCAAACTTCAAGCAGGCACCCAGTTGCTAACCAAGACTTCTTGGGATTCTGGATGGTTGACATCGGCCAGGAGGGTCTCAGCCAGAGATCAGCTGCCCAGAAGAGACACACAGCACAACTGAGACTGGCGCGCCCACTGCCGCCCAGGAAACCAAGTGGCTGGGACGGGGGAGATGATAAGATGCACTCCCCACCTGGGGAGACTGCGCTTGCCAAGCCACCTGGTCACCTAAGCTGCTCGGACCTGGGAAGGGTGAAAATGCAGGCCCAACTGATTCTGCCTCTTTGTGGAGTATCCAAGAACTTGAACCTGGGTGGCTTAGACCTGGGAAGTGCACGCAACCCAGGGCCTGATTTAGACAGTTCCCCTGCAGAGCAACCTACAGCCTGAGCAGTGTAGACTGAGAAAGCACACACACTGTGAGTGGGGACAAATCAAGTGCGGCTGAGACACTGCAAGCACTCCCCACACATGCCAGTGATATTTGTTTGCAGCGTTCCTCCCTCCCCACAGCACAACTGAACAAGTGAGCCTAAATAAGTGACCACCCTGAGAAGTATAAGCTGGATCAAGCAACTATCTGAAAGTGAATTGACCCCACACTGCCTGCAACAGCTCCAGAGAAATTCCTAGATATATTTTTACTATTATCATTTAAAATTTTTTTTTAATTTTAAGTCCTCTATTACTCCTTTAATTTTTATTTTTTATAACTTACTATTACCTTGCAAAAAAGACCCTATTTTTAAAGCAAACTTCATATATATATTTTATAATTTTGTCACTTTTTTTTATATTGCATTTTTGAGAGCCTAACCTCACTCTAAACTTTTAATCTCTGCTTTTTTGTATTTCTTATTAATTTTGTACCTTTAGGAATCCAATCTTCAGTACCTATTTTTACTTGGGAGTGTAATTACTGGCTTGATTGCTCTCTCCTCCTTTTGACTCTCCTTTTTCTCCACCAGGTTGCCTCTATCTCCTCCCTTCCCCTTCTCTTCTCTACCCAATTCTGTGAATCTCTTTGTGTGTTCCAGGCTGTGAAGAACAGTTAGGGAACTGATTACTGGCTGGATCTGTTTCTGTCCTTTTGATTCCCCCTTTTCTCCTCCTGGTCACCTCTGTCTTCTTCCTCTTTCTTCTTTTCTCTATGTAATCCGTTAACCTCTCTGAGGGTGGAAAACATCCTCACTGTGTCTCTCACTGTGGAGAAGCTTTTCATCATTAACCTAGATGCTTTATCATCAGTGCTGTATAGATGGAGAAGTCTTGAGGCTACTGTAAGGATAAGACTAAAAACCAGAGCCGGGAGGCTTAAGTACAAAACCTGAGAACACCAGAGAACTCCTGACACCAGGGAACAGTAATCAATAAGAGCTCATCCAAAAGCTTCCATATCTAAACTGAAACCAAGCATCATCCAAGAGCCAACAAGTTCCAGAGCAAGACATACAATGCAAATTCTCCAGCAACGCAGGAACGTAGCCCTGAGCTTCAGTATACACGCTTCCCAAAGTCACACCAAACCTACAGACATCTAAAAACTCACTGCTGGACACTTCTTGCACTCCAGAGAGAAGAAATCCAGCTCCACCCACCAGAACACCGATGCAAGCATCCCTAACCAGGAAACCTTGACAAGCCACCCGTCCAACCGCATCCACAGTGCGGAACCTCCACAATAAAGAGGAACCTCCACAATAAAGAGGAACTACAAACTGCCAGAATACAGAAAGACCACCCCAAAACAGCAATCTAAACAAGATGAAAAGACAGAGAAATACTCAGCAGGTAAAGGAACATGATAAATACCCATCAAACCAAACAAAAGAGGAGGAGATAGGGAGTCTACCTGGAAAAGAATTCAGAATAATAATAGTAAAAATGATCCAAAATCTTGAAAAGAAAATGGAGTTACAGATAAATAGCCTGGAGACAAGGATTGAAAAGATGCAAGAAATGTTTAAGAAGGACTCTTAATGCAATAACAATGCAAAAATGAGAATAATGAATAATGCAATAAGAGAGATCAAAAACACTCTGGAGGGAACCAACAGTAGAATAATGGAGGAAGAAGATAGGATAAGTGAGTTGGAAGATAGAATGAAAGAAATAAAAGAAGCAGAAAGGAAAAAAGAAAAAAGAATTAAAAGAAATGAGGACAACCTCAGAGACCTCTGGGACAATGTTAAATGCCCCAACATTCGAATCATAGGAGTTCCAGAAGAAGAAGACAAAAAGAAAGGCCATGAGAAAATACTTGAGGAGATAATAGTTGGAAACTTCCCTAAAATGGGGAAGGAAATAATCATCCAAGTCCAAGAATCCCAGAGAGTCCCAAATAGGATAAACCCAAGGTGAAATACCTCAAGACACATATTAATCAAATTAACAAAGATCAAACACAAAGAACAAATATTAAAAGCAGTAAGGGAATAACAACAAATAACCCACAAGGGGATTCCCATAAGGATAACAGCTGATCTTTCAATAGAAACTCTTCAGGCCAGAAGGGAATGGTAGGGCATACTTAAAGTGATGAAAGAGAAAAACCTACAATCCAGATTACTGTACCCAGTTAGGATATCATTCAAATATGAAGGAGAAATCAAAAGCTTTACAGACAAGCAAAAGCTGAGAGAATTCAGCACCACCAAGCCAGCTCTTCAACCAATGCTAAAGGATCTTCTCTAGACAGGAAACACAGAAAAGGTGTATAAACTCGAACCCCAAACAACAAAGTAAATGGCAACAGAGTCATACTTATCAATAATTACCTTAAATGTAAATGTGTTAAATGCCCCAACCAAATCAAATCAATATCAAAGACTGGTTGAATGGGTACAAAAACAAGACCTCTACATATGTTGTCTACAAGAGACCCACCTCAAAACAAGGGACACACACAGACTGAAAATGAAGGGCTGGAAAAAGATATTCCACGCAAATAGAGACCAAAAGAAAGCAGGAGTAGCAATACTCACATCAGATAAAATAGACTTTAAAATAAAGGTTATAAAAAGAGACAAAGAAGGACACTACATAATGATCAAAGGATCAATCCAAGAAGATATAACAATTATAAATATATATGCATCTAACATAGGAGCATTGAAATATGTAAGGCAAATGCTAACAAGTATGAAAGGGGAAATTAACAATAATGCAATAATAGTGGGAGACTTTAATACCACACTCATACCTATGGCTAGATCAACTAAACAGAAAATTAACAAGGAAATGCAAGCTTTAAATGATACAATGGACCAGTTAGACCTAATTGATATCTACAGGACATTTCACCCCAAAACAATGAAATTCACCTTTTTCTCAAGTATACATGGAACGTTCTCCAGGACAGATCACATCCTGGGCCATTAATCTAGCCTTGGTAAGTTAAAAAAAAAAAAAAAAGAAAGAAAGAAATCATTTTAAGCATCTTTTCTGAGCACAATGCAGTAAGATTAGATGTCAATTACAAGAGAAAAACTATTAAATTCCAACATATGGAGGCTGAACAACACTCTTCTAAATAAACAACCAATCACAGAAGAAATCAAAAAAGAAATCCAAATATGCATAGAAACGAAAGAAAATGAAAACACTACAACCCAAAACCTATGGGACACTGTAAAATCAGTGCTAAGGGGAAGGAAGATTCATAACAATACAGGCTTACCTCATGAAACAAGGAAAAAAGTAAAATAAATAACCTAACTGTACACCTCAAGCAACTAGAAAAGGAAGAAATGAAGAACCCCAGGGTTAGTAGAAGGAAAAAATCTTAAGAATTAAGGCAGACATAAATGCAAAAGAAACAAAGAGACCATAGCAAAACTCAACAAAGCCAAAAGCTGGTTCTTTGAGAAGATAAAATTGACAAACTGTTAGCCAGACTCATCAAGAAACAAAGGGAGAAGAATCAAATAAACATAATTAGAAATGAAAATGGAGAAATCAGAACAGAAAACACAGAGATACAAAGGATCATAAGAGACTACTATCAGCAACTATATGTCAATAACATGGGCAAGTTGGAAGAGATTGACAAATTCTTAGAAAAGCATAACTTTCCAGAACTGAACCAGGAAGAAATAGAAAATCTTAACAGACCCATCACAAGCATGGAAGTTGAAACTGTAATCAGAAATCTTCCAGCAAACAGAAGCCCAGGACCAGATGGCTTAACAGCTGAAGTCTACCAAAAATTTAGAGAAGAGATAACTCCTATCCTACTCAAACTCTTCCAGAAAATTGCAGAGGTAGGTAAACTTCCAAACTCACTCTATGAGGCCACCATCATCCTAAACCAGACAAAGATGCCACAAAAAAAGAAAACTACATGCCAATATCACTGATGAACATAGATGCAAAAATCCTTAACAAAATTCTAGCAAACAGAATCCAACAACACATTATAAACATCATACATCATGAACAGGTGGGCTTTATCCCAGGGATGCAAGGATTCTTCAATATTCGCAAATCAATCAATGTAATACACCACATTAACAAAATTGAAAAATAAAAACCACATGATTATCTCAATAGATGCAGAGAAAGCCCTTGACAAAATTCAACATCCATTTATGATTAAAAAAAAAAAAAACCCTCCAGAAAGCAGGAAGAGAAGGAACATACCTCAACATAATAAAATCTATATATGACAAACCCACAGCAAACATTATCCTCAATGGTGAAATTTTAAAGCATTTCCTCTAAATTCAGGAAAAAGACAGAGGTGTCTACTCTCACCTCTATTATTCAACATACTTTTGGAAGTTTTGGCCACAACAGAGAAGAAAAAGAAGTAAAAGGAATCTAGATTGGAAAAGAAGAAGTAAAACTCTCACCGTTTGCAGATGACATGATCCTCTACATAGAAAACCCTGAAGACTCCACCAGAAAATTACTAGAGCTAATCAATGAATATGGTAAAGTTGCAGGATATAAAATTAATACACAGAAGTCCCTTGCATTCCTAAACACTAACAATGAGAAAACAAAAAGAGAAATCAAGGAAACAATTATATTCACCATTGCAACGAAAAGAATAAAATACGAATATATCTACCTAAAGAAACAAAAGACGTATATATAGAGAACTATAACACTGATGAAAGCAATCAAAGAGGACACAGATAGATGGAGAAATATTCCATTTCCTGGGCTGGAAGAATCAATATAGTGAAAATGAATATACTACCCAAAGCAATCTATACATTCAATGCAATCCCTATCAAGCTACCGATGTATTTTTCACAGAACTAGAACAAATAATGTCACAATTTGTCTGGAAATACAAAAAACCTCAAATAGCCAAAGAAATCTTGAGAAAGAAGAATGGAACTGGAGGAATCAACCTGCCTGACTTCAGGCTATACTACAAAGCTACAGTCATCAAGACAGTATGGTACTGACACAAAGACAGAAATATATATCAATGGAACTAAATAGAAAGCCCAGAGATAAATCTATGCACCTATGGACACCTTATCTTTGACAAAGGAGGAAAGAATATACAATGGAGAAAAGACAATCTCTTTAAAAAGTGGTTCTGGGAAGACTGGCCAACTACTTGTAAAAGAATGAAACTAGAACACTTTCTAACATCATAGACAAAAATAAACTCAAAATGGATTAACGATCTAAATATAAGACCAGAAACTATAAAATTCCTAGAGGAAAATGTAGGCAAAACACTCTCCGACTTAAATCACAGAAAGATACTCTTATGTCCCACCTCCCAGAGTAATGGAAATGAAAACAAAAACAAACAAATGGGACCTAGTTAAACTTAAAAGCTTTTGCACAACAAGGGAAACTATAAGCAAGGTGAAAAGACAGCCTTCAGAATGGGAGAAAATAATACCAAATGAAGCAACGGACAAACAATCTCAAAAATATATAAGCAACTCCTGCAGCTCAATTCCAGAAAAATAAACAACCCAATCAAAAAATGGGCCAAAGAACTAAACAGACATTTCTCTAAAGAAGACATACAAATGGCTAACAAACACATGAAAAGATGCTCAACATCACACATTATCAGAGAAATGCAAATGAAAACCACAGTGAGGTACCATCTCAGGCAGGTCAGAATGGCTGCTATCCAAAAATATACAAACGATAAATGCAGGAGAGAGTGTGGAGAAAACGGAACCCTCTTACACTGTTGGTGGGAATGCAAACTAGTACAGACACTATGGAAAACAGTGTGGAGATTCCTTGAAAAGCTGGAAATAGAACTGCCATATGACCCAGCAATACCACTGCTGGGCATACACACCAAGGAAACCAGAACTGAAACAGACACAAGTACCACAATGTTTATCCCAGCTCTGTTTATAATAGCTAGGACGTGGAAGCAACCTAGATGTCCATCAGCAGACGAATAGATCAGGAAGCTGTGGTACATATACACAATGGAATATTACTCAGCCATTAAAAAGAATACATTTAAATAATTTCTAATGAGGTGGATGAAGCTATAGCCCATTATACAGAGTGAAGTACGCCAGAAAGAAAAACACGAATACAGTATACTAATGCACATACATGGAATTTAGAAAAACAGTAATGATAACCCTATATGTGAGACAGCAAAAGAGATGCAGATGTATAGAACAGTCTTTTGGACTCTTTGGGTGAAGGCAAGGGTGGGATGATTTGAGAGGATAGCATTAAAACATGTATAATATCATACGTGAAACAGATCACCAGTCCAGGTTCCATGCATGAGACAGGGTGCTCAAGGCTGGTGCACTGGGATGACCCAGAGGGATGGGATGGGGAAGGAGGTGGGAGGGGGGTTCAGGATGGGGAATACATGTACACCCATGGCAGATTCATGTCAATACATGGCAAACCCACTAAAATACTGTAAAGTAATTAGCCTCCAATTAAAATAAATTTTTAAAAAAGAAAAAAAGTTACTTAACTTTGATCATTTATTTGCAGACATGTTTGATGTGGAGTGTTCACAATTATTTCATTTGTGAATAGTTACGCTGTATTTACTTTCAGTTCTTGTATTATAAATATTTATGTCTAGTTTTGGCTAAGACTTTCAATAAAATATTGAGTGAAAGTACCAAAAATTAATCATCTTTTCTATTTACTCGGAAAAAATGAGTTCAACCTCTCAGATTAATTATAATGTTTAATGTAAATTTTCTGTACATACTTTTTATTTGAATAGAGGATTTCTACAATAAAATTTCTAAGTATTTTAATCACTAGTGAATGTTAACCTTTATCAAATGCCTTATCCATACTGCTTAATATATAAATATCTATATTAACTAGTTGTCATGATTTGCATCTTTTCTCTCTTTATTTTGTTAATATAGTTACAGATCATTTAGGGCATTTTACTGAAGTGAATGAATCCTAGATCTACAACTCAATGAAATATCTATATACTTAACCTTATGTAACCACTGTGCACATTAAGAAAACTACACTAAGTCCCCATCCCCTCTGATGTTTTCTCCCAGAAGATAACTAGTCCTGACCAAACTAGTCAAACTTCTAACTGCATGTATTAGTTTTGTCTGTTTTAAACTTTATGTAATTTGAATTAGACGTATATGTATTCTTTTGTATTTAACTTTTTCACTCAAAATTATTTTCTGAGATTCCTTTCTACTGGTTCAGTAGTTTCAATTTGTACTATCAATTTCAGGAGTATTCTATGTGTGAATCTTTTCTACTCTAGTGATCATCTGAGCAATTCCTTTGTTGTTTGTTTAGTCATTAAGTCATGTCCAACTCTTTGTGACCCCATGGACTACAGCCCACCAGGCTCCTCTATCCATGAGATTTCCCAGGCAAGAATACTGGAGTGGATAGCCATTCTTTTCTCCATGGGATCTTCCCAATGCAGGTCTTGAACATGCATCTCCTCCTTGGCAGATGGAATCCTTACCCCTAAGCCACCTGGGAAGCCCAAGCAGTTTTAAGCATGGAGGTTACTGTAAATAATATCAGTACTTTTATTGTACTTACATAGTACTGAGGTACATACTGACTAGTCTTATCCTGATACTTATAACCTTGATCATTGGAGTCTTATTGAATGTCAGCCCATGTCTTTCAGATTAACAAGAGTAGAAAATGGGGTGATATACCCACAATAAAAAATTTCCAGAAACTGTGGTGATGCAGAAGTGAGGGATGTATATTGCTTTTGGGCAATTCTCCATGTTTATTTTGGGACAGATTTTGATTCAGACTATTTTCAAGGAGGTTTATTAAGCAAATAACATTGGAAGATTGATAGATGGTGTCTTCCCTGTGGTAGAAAGAATTCCTTTTTATCCAGAGTAATAAAAGTAAAATTTTCCTCTAGAGCAAGAGTTGAACATGCTTGCTTGCAGCTTCCTTAGAAGACTAGGGATTTTCTAAGCAAAATCTATCTCAGCTGTGAAACAAATCCAGCATCTGCCTGATCTACTTCAGCACCACCCCCATGGAATTTGTGAGGAATGGGGAGGGTAGTAGAAGGCAACCATGCTACCTGCTGTGATCTCTACTAAAGTTCATCGTTTCCAAGTGAAGAATCTCCCCCTTTCTGGCAGCACCTAAGAAAGTGAGAAAGAATACTTTGTCTAAATCACAACCTGGGTATAATGCCAAATCTTTCACAATTATTCACATATATCTCTTTTATTATGCAAGTTTATTTTGGGAAGTTATCTTCTAGTTTAATAACTTTTTTTCCTAATCTGATATTCAATTAATTACTAGTTTTTAATTTCATTTATTATAAGTCTTAGTTCTAATTACATTTTTATTATAAATTCTGGTTCCCTGCCAGCATTTTTTTCTCTCTCTGTGTTTCTTTGGTCTTTTAGCTACTTAGGCATGCTAATCTTTGCTGATTTTAAAGTCTGTCACTGATAATTTCACTATCTATATCCACTATGGGTCAGTACTTGTAGCCAATGCTTCTCTTGATTTTCATTCACATTTTGTTTGTACAAAGAAACAAACTGTATGTACCTGGCTAATTTTAAGAGCTTGCCATATATTACTATACTTTATTAAGATATTTTGAGGCTCTAGATTATATAAATTTCATCCAGAGAGAATTTATTTTTCATTTGGCAATGTTATGAGGATGAGATGATTTGAAACTGACTTCAGTTTAAGTAAAGTATTTCTATCTAGCTCACTTTTATTCCATTACTGTAGCTGTTTGAGAGTCCATTCCAAATTTTATGTTTCCCTGCCCCTTCCCAGGTAGCTTGAACTCTAAGCTTCTCCTTCTATGTCCATAAGGCTGTGGAAAGCTTTCCTCAGCTTCCCAACTTCACAGATGCTACTTCCAAATCATCACACTTTACTAAAAAAGAAAAGATCTCAGATGTCGATTTCATCCATTAATCTTCTCTCCTGTCTCAGTCCCTGATTTCATACTGACTCATTGACATGTTCTTCTCTGATGCATTTTTACTTAATTCAATAAGTAATTGTTCTCAGTAAGTTCTCTCTCACCATCTAGTTCATTATTGTTGAAAACAGAAATCTCTCAATCTTTTTTGGCCCACCATACTGTTCCCTAAAGATGATACATTTCCTAGCATATCCTCAGTATGTGAACCACTTAAATTTATTTTGATCCCACCACATCTGTCCTAAAGTTGTATTTAGTCATGTTTGCATTCTAACATATACGGCATTTATTTTGAAGCAGGAAATGCTATTTTACATTAAATATTATGTGTGGTATATATTTGGTATATATTTGAAAGATGACCTTAAAATAACAACAGAGAAAAACATACTATGAATCTTTCCCCAAGATGATGCAAAATTATCATGGTATTTTTACCAAAAAAACTAAGCAATGGGAAAAACAAATGTATTTAAAGAATTAAAACAGAATGCTCTGGGTTCACATTTACTAGATACTCAGAATATCAGAGTGGTCAATTGGCTAGAATATAGACTTATAGAAGAAAAGGTATGTAAATGCAATTTAACCTGAAGCCAACATATATGTTTGATTCATTGAAATCCTGAACCCATTTAATTGAAACAGTAGCAAATTTAAGTATAAAACTATAAAAGATATCATTAGGAATTGTCATAATTCCTTATTATTGCATTGATTCCTTGTTCTATGGAGTAAAGGATCTTATAGTAATAACTTAAGAACTACCTCCGGAGTTCTTTGTCACTACCAAATTAGTTCATCAAAAGCAATTACATATCTTTCCCTGAATCATAGATGTTTAGAGAGTTTTAATATATGAAGATGGTGATTGCTATTACAAGCCAACTTAAATCATTTAGTTTGAACAGAAATTTTAAGAAGTCTTGGAGGATGATAGTGCATAAAACCATAATTGTAGCTCATTCTTTTCTAGAGAAGGTCTTTCTGGAGCAAATCAATTCATTCCCTATCAACTTGCATCTCACTGTTAATATAGGATGCTCTCTTTATCCTTATAAATATAGCATGCCATAGTTTGCTTTAGCCTAGTAGGCTAGGCTGATGTATGTTAATATATTTCCTGAGGGTTGATCATTTCAAACTTGGTGTCACATAGTCCTCAGGGATCTTTAGTGTCTCCTCACTCCAAAAGATGTCAACATATGAACTCACTATACTGATAACATTGTCAATAAGACTGTAGAATTAAAATTAACAGGTAGCTAAAATGACAGAGTAACACATTCATCAAAGAGTGGAAAAATGTATTCCACAAAATATGTAGGAATTCATTCCAGAAAATTTATATGATTCTTTCACATCAGAGAATAAATTGTTATTCCTTTACCTCACTATCAATAAAAAGGAGACATAGAGATTTGTTTAATCTGTTCACTTTGTGGTCTGAAAGATAGCCAGACCTAGAAGAGACTGACAGAAAGATAAGCTTCTCTAGTTAACCTTTCATGATAGCTCAGTGAGTCTGTCATTTGGGTCTTTGGCCCAGCAAAAGGAGTAACACTAGAGCATTTCTGACATTTCAGAATGATCCACAGAAGCTATAACAAACTACAATTGGGAACCAAAATAGAGACTTTAATTTACTAGTAAGACCATGTCATCTTTTGCATATAACCATGATAATTTTCAGAAATAGCTTTTAAGTTGGTAATGGGCCATGGAAGAGTACTAAAGAATACTGAATGGTTACTGTATTATCATGATCATATATGTTCTTTATGAATTGCTTTTGTTGAATTTATACAGTTTGAAGTACATACCTTCCTAAAACAGAACCTGAAGTGTATTTGTTATTTTCTGATATGCACAAATAAGTCGCATGATCAAGTCAGGTCATTAACCTTCCTACTACGATTTTTCCTACAAGGTTAGTGTCTCTTCCTCCACTCACATTTTTCTATAAGGAATTTTCTTTGATCATCTGGCAATGGAAGTGGAAAATAATATTTTATCAGCCAGTCTACCTTATATACTAGTATAACAACGAAAAATGCATTGTGATGACAATATAGCCTTCTCAGGAACAGTTCTAAAGGCCATGGAGGTAAGGGATGGCTAGCCATGAGATAGTCCTTAGAGTGGTACATCTTGTCATCCACTTGTAGATAAGGCATAAGGTCAGGATACTCCACAGTTTATTGCAGGGATGGTTAATTTTGTAGGATATCCAAGGAAATGAAAGAAGCAAGTTTTAGAAGGAATGAGGAGGATTCTTGCAGAGATACTTGTATAATGGCCTAGAGTGTGAACATATTTATATCATATGTGAATTCTTATCAAAAGGCCATTATGTCAGAGGGAATTTGAATAACCATCTACACAAAGTTTCTTAAGTGAAATACATGTGAGACTCCAAGTATCAATGTAATGCTTTCACAAGGACATCACAAGCAAGAAGTTATTTTGCAAAGAGCAGGCTATGCAGAAAATCAATGGCATGAACTTCCCATAACTACAGCTATTTTAGTTATTGTTGCCACTGAGTATACAAACCTGCTGGTAGAAGTAAACAGCTTTAAGCCTCTATTCTTCTATAATATGCAAAGGGCAGCTTTAAAACAATTTTATTTATTCCTTTTGTCTTAGAGAGAGTAGCAGTTTGTTCTCACTTGAATTGATACTCATTCAGGTTTCAGAAATATTTCCTCCCTTTGTGACTCTACCAGTAACAAAGTCCACATACTGATTAAATGATGACAAACCACATTAGTATTTTACAGAGCATGGCTTTTGACTGAAGTAGCCTTTATACACCAAAGGAAAGATAGCAGTGGCCTAATGTCCACAGAAATCATTAAGTTTTCCAGGTCAGGTATCAGTTGTCAACAGCATTATGAAAAATTTAGTCTGCATAGGTCTAGAAGTAATGCATAGAAATAGAAGATGAAAACTTTCATAGTTACTCTTAAGTACCCATTCAAAAAATATTAAATTACTATTTCTAGGACTGTCATCTTGTGCAACTTAGAGATTTTAGAACCTCAAAGACAGGTTTCTACTAGTGGATCCATGATTCCATTGAATTAGAAAAGGTGGCAGCAACTTGCCTTTTGAGCAGTATTATGCCATTTGGAGAAAAATGGAAATTTTGATGTTAATTTGGATGATTTTCACAGATTGAAAACATGGCAGAGTTTGGATGGAGTCCACATTTTATTCAGGGGTATTTCATTATTTTTTCATGTAATAGAGAATGTTAATGCAAAAGTATAAAAGCAGTACCAACATGAGTTCATATCATTTAGAAGTAAAGGTTGATGTTACAAAAAAAAGTCTAGCTAGCACTTTACTAGTTGAGTTATAGGTTGAAATCAAAGGGAGTACAGTGTAGTTAATAGAGGAGAAAAATCATGAATTCAGTCTATGGTTTTATTAGTTGTAGAAATGATGAACTATCCTTCAGAATAAATGCCTTGCTCTTCTAATATATATATATATATATATATATATATATATATATATATATATATATATA
>ML663566.1:11904643-12044902 GCA_007570785.1 Antilocapra americana | reverse complement strand
ATATATATATATATATATATATATATATATATATATATATATATATACATATTACTCCTTCCCTCCAATATATATTTTGGAGAAAGAGTATTGCTTCTGGTTACCAGTTTAACCTAACCTATATGTGAGATAATATTCAAGCATTAGATCAGAATTAGATGAGAAATGAACAATATCACTATATCTTGAACTTAGAATTGTGTTAAATAATTATATGGGTTTAGAATTGTTGAGTCTGCCACCCTTTTTTAATTGGAGTATAGTTTTACAATATTATGTATTTCAGCTGTATAACATAGTGTTTCAATATTTTTATAGCTTATACTCCACTTAAAGGTATTACAAAATGATGGCTATATTTCTCTGTTGTACAATATAATATAACCTTATTGCCTATGGGTTCGCTTCCTTTGGTTTACATGGTTATATATGAATGAAATTTGCATTGAAGAGGGAATCATTGCATTATATTTCTTGGAGGAAAATTTTTGGTTTGGAAGTTTATGTACAGAAAGAATGGTTTATGTGTATGTCGAGCAGCCAAGTTGTAGACTATTATAGTCATTCATTTTAGGTCTATTACTCAGCATGTGAACAGATTACCTATTGTAACTCGGTCTCCTATTATGTTATTTTGAACTACTCTTCTGCTTACATCGTGGATGAATAAAGACTCACTTTTTTCAGCTCTTAGAGAGTTGTAGGCTCATGACCTACAGTCACCAATTTAAATGCTCCTATTTGTAACTTTGCATATTGAAAGAATAGCTTAAAAATAAATGGCTAATCACAGCAATGGTATAGAGATTAGGGTAGAGGTGATGCTGGAAGCCAATGAAAGAGGAGTATTGGGAGCATCCAAAAGAATCATTTCTGTGAAATGATACTTGTAAGTGTTACATTGCCTAGGCTTCATTTTTCCTGACAATTTTCTAATCCTTTTTATTTAGTCTTTTTAATAATTCTCTGAGCCTCTAGATAACCTTCCAATAAGTTCCTTTTTTTGCTTAATTTAGTTACATTTCTCTCATTTCCCAACCATTACCCAAACTGACATACACTAAAAAGCATGTAAGTAGCTGAGAACCTAAATAAATGGCAATATGTGAGTGTTGAAAACTGATTTTATCTCACATCATGTAGCCTACTCAAACCAAAGGTAATTTCACGATGTAACTGCATTCTATGTATCAGGGAAACAAAAATATGGAGAAAGCAGTACAATTCTAGGAACAAGAATTTATATGGAGGACACAGGCAGAAGATGTAGACTCTAGAATAAACTGAGGAACAGATTCGCCAAAGAACACATGAACATAGTTACTACACTTACAGGTATAGAAGTTAGAGAAGAAGCAGGAAAGCTTCAATTTTAAATTTATTTCAAGAGCAAATCAATAGTTTACAAATTTGCCTGAGCATAAAATTTACTTGAGAATCTTATAAAATTATGGGTACAAGACCCTCCATTGTAGATTCTGGTGCATTAGTGTTATGATGGGTCTAAGAATATCTATACTTTTATTTAAATCCCTAGATAATCTCACAATCCAAAATGCCTGGGACAATTTTGGACTAAAAATAATTTTGTATGAATGAGAGTGCTAATTATCAACAGATGTTTGAAATGTAGATAATTATGATTTAAAGGCTACATTTGCTTATAATAATAACACAATCATGCTTTTGAAAAAGTTTTAGAGTGAGTTTTTGAAAAAGTCATCCAATTTTGAAATGTTGTCTTTGGCTCAATACTCTGGAGAGATGTAAGTTATTTTACTATGTTGATTGCAAGTAGCTTGGCCTTAAAAGTGCAGAAAGGGAGAGTTGATTGTCTGTGGCATCCTGAAACAGTCATATATTGCTTTCAAATTCAGTTGGCAAGGATTCAGTCAGAAACATCTGCAAGAATTTAGACTGAGCCATGTACTCACTGATCTTTCTACCTGTTAGTCTAATTACTACACTATAAAATTTTTATTTTTATTCTAGCTCCCTCTGATGCTGCTGGAAGATCATAGAGTAAACTCAGCAGGGTAGAGGAGTCTAAGGTAAGAAAGAGAAAAGAGAATAAGGCAGGAAAAGAGAGAAAATGAATTTGGAGGCTATGTGTCATGCTATACAGAATAACAAATAAACCCTCCACATCTTATGGTTTCTGCTTCCTGTATAGCCTCAAAAGTAATGAGGTTGCTTAATGTATTTGGTAGACACTATGGCGTCAAGTAAATATATATACACACATATATATAAAGAGGGGAGATAAATTTGTTATAATGCTACATGTACTTGTATACATTTCCTTCACTTCCTGCTCATTTGTTTTCTTGAGCTATATTGCAAACAGATGATAGTGTGAGACCTCTTAATGTTATAGTCAATTATTTCTGAATTTGAATATATTTGTGTATTTTTCTGAGATATAACTTGCAGTGCTGAGTAGGTAAGCTATTTTATGCACATATGATGTGAGGGTGTATAATAAAATCCTTTGGAAGCAGGGAACCAACAAAAGGCAAAAAAGAAGGGATAGTTGAGAAAGAGACTGGTGCCCTAAATGGTACTTTAGTTCATTATCTTAGAAATTAATGTCTTAGAGTCTACCTTGTTCTTGGAGCTTTAAGTTTCTGATATATTATTTTTAAAATGCAAGTGAAAGGAAAACTCGAAATAAATTTCTTTAAAGTGAGACGGAACTTGAAGTTACACTACTCAAAATCCAGAGTTTAATGAAACTGGTCCTACATGCTCCACTGTGTCCCCAGTACCTTCTCTTTTGGTGTTACAGCTGAACATTCATCAAATAATGTGCACTGACAGCATGCTGTGACACCAAACCAGTTCCCAATTGTGTTCTCCAGACTAGAAGCTCAAGTGAAAAGCAGAGTGTGTGCTCTATTTACTTTGCCAAGGAAAGTCTAGAGATGGTGTCTCATAGCTTCCAATTGGGTTATATGACCTATTTTACATGTGGTCATGGTTATTCTGTGTTGCTAATACTAAGTCATATTCCTATCCCTGTAGCCACAGGTGAAACTGGGTTTATATGAAAAAGGGGAAATAAAATTGGAAATAAATAATAACAAAGTAAAAAATTGGTGTTGCATCGCCAGAGAAATAAGGAAAGTTGGTTGGGTTTGTGGGAAAACTGACAAAAAGTATTAGTATATTTACAAATTTATTCCTGGAGTTATTTAGATAGTTGGGTAATGTTCTCAACCTCAAACTTAGCACCATGTTAGTTAGAGCATGTTAAAGTACCCCAAAGTATACAGGAAAGTTAACTGCAGGTTTTTGAAAGTACCTATGCCATACGCTTAAGTTATAATCAACAGCTGAATCTACTTCTTTTGCTTTATCATTTTGAAAAGTTGCATGATTAGACAGTTCATTTTATTTCTAAATGCTTCCATAATGAATATTTATTTCCAAATGTTGCCAAAAACTTGCAATTAATGATTAAAGTGTTTATCCTTAGAAAGAGCCCCAGTAGTAAATGCTATTAATCACAGGTTTTTATACCAAATATTTGGGCATAGTTTCTTGAAAAAGTTAAATGTTTTGATACAATTAAGCTATATTATTTTATAAAATAATTCTATAGCCTAACAATGTTCTGGTATTGATATTTGTTTTTTACTTTGCCAGTTTGGTTCCCAGGATTTGTCTTTATTGATTACAATACTAACATTTTAAGGGTATATTTAAGGGGAGTTATTAATGCTCCAAATATAAATTCACAATTTTGAGAGTATAAAATGCACCTCAAAATTAAGGGCCATTTATTATTAAAACAAAGTCTTCCCAGGTGGTGCTAGTGGTAAAGAACCTGCCTGCCAATGCAAGAGATGCAAGAGACTCAGGTTCAATTCCTGGGTCAGGAAGATGCCCTGGAGTAGGAAATGGCAACCCATTACAGTATTCTTGCCTGAAAAATTTCAAGGACAGAGGAGCCTGGTTGGCTACAGTCCATGCAGTCACGAAGACTTAGACACAATTGAGCTAGGTTTGAGTTTTACCATTAAAACAAGGAAAATGAAAATCTTGTTTAAACTAAAATATATCAGTATTCTTAGTTGCAAAAAGTAGAAATCCTTCTTAAAGTAACTTAAGAAATGAGGGAAATATAGTAAATCTCAGACTCCAAGAAAAGTTTTAATGACCAAACTGTGGATAAAAGGAGGTATGTCTCAGAAACCATGACTTGTATGATACTATGACTTTTTTCTAAAGGTTTTTCTTGTTTTTTTAGGTTAATATTTTCTTTTCTCGTGTTAGGGTTTGCTTTATAACTATGTTGAGAGATACCAAAAACTCCAAGTTTTATTTTTAGTTTCTTTTTCCAGTGAAAAACATTGTTTTCAATATTAATCTACTTTCACATTCTGAATCTAATTGAATCAACTTTACTAACTAGAGAGTTCCTTTATAAAACTTATGGAGGGAATGGAACAGTTCAAGAAAAGGTGATGTGCTGAGTGTTCTAAGTCTTACATTAATAATTTAAGTTGGTATACAACTCCTTTTTACAACTTCCTATGTCATCTGTACTTATAAATAATATATATGAAAAAAAATGAATGAACTCTTTTAGGCTTCCGTGGTTCTACTCAACTACTTCCTTTTAAACTTGCTTCTATAGTTAATGAAAATGCATTTGGATCCAAAGATTCCAGTCAATCAAATCAACTTTTAAAAGCTAAACAATATTAACCCAATAGCATTTTATTTAACTTGAATTTCCCTATATTATTGCCTCAAATTTTTTATTACGTTTGTCTACTCTGAGTATGTAAATCAAACAACTGAGATTCTTGTTTTGCTTTTTTTTTTTAGCCAAAGAATCTAGGCAAAAGTCTCAGATTGGTAAAGGGAAATATTAAAGTATTCAACATGTAACTGGGCATACTGGTAGTTTTTCAATGCAGAGTCATAACCTAAACGCTTTCTGCTTAGCACTCAAAATCACATCTCACATTTATGTTTCATCTAAGAACAGGTGGAAGAAGTCTGTATGCCAAGAGGCCTCCCATGGTATTCACAGTTTGAGAGTTTGAGCTAGAAGGGGATCATTTGACTTGTAAACAGTTTTACTTTTATATAATTGACATTAAACTGGAAATACTTCACACAGGTATGTCAAAGAATATTACCTTTCACACAGTAGAATGCTTAAAAGCAAATAATGTTTTTAAATCTGTAAGTCAGAATCTTTCAAAATAAAAGAAAGCACAGTTGGTGATTAAGTATTTTATATACATATATGCATGTTTCTCCATCAGTGAATATATAGGATCTTACTATACACATAGCCTAAAATTAATCATATGAATGGTTTCCTCAATACTTTCATCATGGTTTTTGGTACTACATTTACATCAAAGGAGTTTTTTTGATAAAGGCTTAAGTGGAATTATCATTTGAATAAACTATTTATAACCCGATCCTGTTTCAATATTTTACACTGTTCCCCATATAACAGTGCAAATGCACATAGCCTCTTTGTAAACAGTAGAACCAAAGTAATTGTTATGCCTTTCTATTATCTGTTCTTGGGCTCCTAATGGGAGTCAGGAATGTTATTTTCAGGTACAGAGATACTGTAACTGGAACTATGGTTGGTAGAGAAAAATAAAAAGACACTCATATGTTCTTTAAAAACTTCACTCAACATAATATTAGCTAATTGACTACATCGATGTATTAAAGAATTATACAACATCTAGATTAGAGGGAGGTACAAGGGTTAGAGTCATAGAAGCAGAAGTAGAAAGGGAGAATGTCAGGGAGGGAGATACACATGCCCATATCAGGATAAGAAACCAGGAAGTTATAGTCCCAGGCATCACTGGTATACCCCAAACCGGGGGAACAGATAATGTACTCATACACCTAGCCTGTCCTCATCACAATGCAGAAAAATGAGGACTCAGAGGACACATGCCCCTTGGACTGGCTGGTATGAGAAGCTATAAGCCCATTTCCCACACATCTCTCTGCCCACATAAAACGTATGGTAAGAGAAAGAGAAATATTGAATCAGCCCAGAATAGAATTTAACCACTGAGATAAGAAAATAAGTATTTAAAGATGGCTATTTTAAAGCTTAACATTTTTGTGTTATATCCTATACCTTTTATGCCCTACTATGACTCTTCTTAAATATCTAGAAGGAGCTTTTGAAGGAGATTTTATAAATTTCTGAATCAATTTTAGAAATTCAAGTTGCCATATTCTATGCTTATCAGAAAAAAGATAAGGGGACTGGAATGCAAAAGTAGGAAGTCAGGAAACACCTGGAGTAACAGGCAAATTTGGCCTTGGAGTACAGATGAAGCAGGGCAAAGGCTAATAGAGTTTTGCCAAGAGAACGCACTGGTCACAGCAAACATCCTCTTCCAACAACACAAGAGAAGACTCTACTTATGGACGTCACCAGAGGGTCAACACCGAACTCACACTGATTATATTCTTTGCAGCCAAAGATGGAGAAGCTCTATACAGTCAGCAAAAACAAGACAGGGAGCTGACTGTGGCTCAGATCATGACTTCTTATTGCCAAATTCAGACTTAATTGAAGAAGGTAGGGAAAGCGACTAGACCATTCAGGTATGACCTAAATCAAATCCCTTATGACTATACAGTGGAAGTGAGTAGATTTAGGGAATAGATATGATAGAGTTCCTGATGAACTATGGACAGAGGTTTGTGACATTGTACAGGAGACAGGGATTAAGATCATCCCAAAGAAAAAAAAAATGCAAAAAAGCAAAATGGCTGTCTCAGGTGGCCTTACAAATACCTGTGAAAAGAAGATAAGTGAAAAGCAAAGGAGAAAAGGAAAGATATTCCCATATGAATGCAGAATTCCAAAGAATAGCAAGGAGAGATAAGAAAGCCTTCCTTAGTGATCAATGCAAAGAAAGAGGAAAACAACAGTATGGGAAAGACTAGAGATCTCTTCAAGAAAATGAGAGATACCAAGGGAACATTTCATGCCAATATGGGCTCAATAAAGGACAGAAATGGTATGGACCTAACAGGAGCAGAAGATATTAAGAAGAGGTGGCAAGAATACACAGAAGAACTGTACAAAAAATTTCTTCATGACCCATATAAACACAATGGTGTGATCACTCACCTAGAGCCAGACATCCTGGAATGTGAAGTCAAGTGGGCCTTAGAAAGAGTCACTAAAACAAAGCTAGTGAAGGTGATGGAATTCCAGTTGAGCTATTTCAAATCCTAAAAGATGATGCTGTGAAAGTGCTGCACTCAATATGCCAGCAAATTTGGAAAACTCAGCAATGGCCACAAGACTGGAAAAGGTCAGTTTTCATTCCTATCCAAAAGAAAGGCAATGCCAAAGAATGCTCAAACTATCGCACAATTGCACTCATCTCACACACTAGTAAAGTAATGCTCAAAATTCTCCAAACCAGGTTTCAGCAATACATGAACCGTGAACTTCCAGATGTTCAAGCTGTATTTACAAAAGGCAGAGGAACCAGAAATCAAATTGCCAACATCCGTTGGATTATCAAATGCAAGAGAATTCCAGAAAAACATCTCTTTCTGCTTCATTGACATTGCCAAAGCCTTTGACTGTGTGGATCACAATAAACTGTGGAAAATTCTGAAAGAGATGGGAATACCAGACCTTCTGACCTGTCTCTTGAGAAACTTGTGTGCAGGTCAGGAAGCAACAGTTAGAACTGGACATGGAACAACAGACTGGTTCCAAATAGGAAAAGAAGTATATCAAGGCTGCATATTGTCACCCTGCTCATTTAACTTATATGCAGAGGACATCATGAGAAGTGCTTGGCTGAAGGAAGCACAAGCTGGAATCAAGATTGCCTGGAGAAATATCAATAACCTCAGATATGCAGATGACGCCACCCTTATGGCAGAAAGTGAAGAGGAACTAAAAAGCCTCTTGATGAAAGTAAAAGAGGAGAGTGGAAAAGTTGGCTTAAGGCTCAACATTAAGAAAACTAAGATCATGGCATGCAGTCCCATCACTTCATGGGAAATAGATGGGGAAACAGTGGAAACAGTTTCAGACTTTATTTTTGGGGGCTCAAAAATCACTGCAGATGGTGACTGCAGCCATGAAATCAAAAGATGCTTACTCTTTGGAAGGAAAGTTATGACGAACCTAGACAGCATATTGAAAAGCAGAGACATTACTTTGCCAACAAAGGTCCATCTAGTCAAGGCTATGGTGTTTTCAGTAGTCATGTATGGATGTGAGATTTAGACAGTGAAAAAGGCTGAGAGCCAAAAAATTGATGGTTTTGAACTGTGGTGTTGGAGAAGACTCTTGAGAGTCCCTTGGACTGCAAGGAGATCCAACCCTCCATCCTATAGGAGATCAGTCCTGGGTGTTCATTGGAAGGACTGATGTTGAAGCTGAAACTCCAATACTTTGGCCACCTCATGTGAAGAGTTGACTTACTGGAAAAGACCTGATGTTGGGAAGGATTGGGCGCAGGAGGAGAAGGGGATGACAGCGGATGAGATGGCTGGATGGCATCACTGGCTCAATGGCTCGATGGATATGGGTTTGGGTAGACTCCGGGAGTTGGTGATGGACAGGGAGGCCTGGTGTGCTGCAGTTCATGGGGTTGCAAAGATTCGGACATGACTGAGCTACTGAACTCAACTGAACTGAACTGTATACTATGACAAGGAAATAACTCAGGAAAGAACAAAATGATAAAAATATTGATTCAAAATAAAATGTGCTTACTATGTATTATCAATTATAGTAGGATTGAATAAATCTGTACTTTTACACTTGAAAGGACTTCAAAATTCATCTTCAATATATTTATCTTGAAAACATATTAGAGCAAATGTACATGGACAACTGAAGGATAAAATGAAGGGCAGGAAGTTAAGAGACAAGGAATCAATGTCTCCAATATAGGAAGCAGTGAGGGTTTTCAGGATGACAGTTTTTCAGCAGCCTACTGAGCATTCTGTCCATCTTGAAGGAAGAGCAAGCTTTCCAGGAAAGAAGAGAAAGACACACAGAGAGAATGTGTGTGGATTTATGTTTGTACTTAAAGAGAGAACACATAGTAGAGGCCATATTCTCCATTGTACGAGAGAGAAACAGTTTGGAAAAAGTAAGAAGATAAAAATACAGTATGAAAAAAATAATATACACACAGCCACTTGAAATTTCAAGGAGAAAATACATGGTCCCAATGTGAAGCAAATGTTCCATATTGGGAAATCAAATGAACAAACTTAATTAAAATAGAAGGGATTCTAAGCCACAGTTAAATATAGAAAATTGGAAGATGATAAGAATTAGGCAAAGAAGGAAACTATGTTATCTCCCAGCAATAAAACAGTAAAATCAGTAAAAAAAAAAAAAAAATCAGGAATAAACACAAAATGTTTAAGGAAAATCATACTTCATAAATGAAGTAAATCAATATGTATCATGATTTGGATAAATTAATGGAGACTAAGGGAAAAAAAAGAAACATCTGAACTTAATGCTAAATATATCCTCATCTGATAGACACCTGACTCACTGCACTAGAAGTGGTGGAAATAAAATATAATCAAAGAAACTTACTAAAGTCTGCAGGAAATGATACTTCTTTCAAAATGAGAACTCATTTATTTTTAATGAAATATATAACAAATAACAAAGCCATGGTGTGGTCATTACAAATGATACTACCTTTCAAAATATTTTCATGAGTGAGACGGTCTGAGGATAGAGAATGACTATGATGGAGTTGGGGAGCAAAATATTAATTGGGATCAAAACCTACGATATTTAGGGGGAGGAAAAATTTATATTTAGAACTTTGGTGTCCTTTATGGATTGCAGAAACTGCAGTGTTAAATCTGAGACTTTAATAAAGTGCAATACCATAAATAGAAATAGGTCAGTAAAATATAGATCATAGCTCCAACATTTTGAATACTCTTCAGAGCTTTTGACTTTGAGTTGATCCTGTAGTCAATAAATACTGTTGAATTGAAGTATAGTAGAGCTGCTCTGAAAGAATTAAGACATAAAATTACTTCCACGCTGATGACTACTCATTTACTTGAGGATTTTTAAGTAATACTTTGGCAATGGTTGCTATGACACTTATTCCTATTGTGATTTTGATATCTATTGAAGCTGCTGTTTTGTAAATGAAAGCTTCAGGTTATGTTTAACTTTAAATAGTATCATCAATGATCATTATGAAAAGGGTGGAAATCCACATTTCTCTCTAAGTCCTTCCTTCCCTATTTTCATTTTCTCCCCAAAGAACAAAAATAAACAAAGAAAAAGCCTTAAAATTGCCCCACCACTTTACTACCTTTGTCTGCCAAATCCAAAAGCCACTGCTTTTTTTTTCAGTCTTACAGCAGCATTTAACTGTACCATTTACTCTTTCATCAAATGCGCCTACTCTTTGCTTCAGGAGTTTACATCTACCTCATTGGCTGTTACTCCTCAGTCTTCTTTGCTAGATCCTGCAGTGTCGGATTAAACTGTATTTGGGATGCTTGGGGCTTAGTTTTGAGCCTCAAGACCTTTTGACCTTTTATTGACCCTTGACTCTTTATTTTCTCTAACTTATGCAAAATGAGCTCATCCAGTGTTAACAGTTTAAATATCATCAACATATTAATGACTCCTTAATTTAAATGGCCAGGTCTGACCTCACCTGTGAATTCAAGTCAAAATTTCCTAATGCTAGTTAATATTTTCACTTTCAAGTCTAGTAGCCATCTTAACATTAATGAGGTCAAAACAGAACCCCTTCTTTAATCCATATCTGTTTTCATCTGCTTTCTGTCCTAGTAAATTGTATCACTATCCAAACAATGATTAAAGGCAAAACTAGAATTCCAGTTGACCATTCTACATTCAGCTAATAAAATCATCAGCCGATTGTGCTAACCTTTACCTTCACAGCAAGCATAAATTTCCATTTACTTTTTTGAAATCCATTTCTACTATTCCAATCCAATCCAATATAAATAAATCTACAATCATTACTTACCTGGCACTGTATTATCATTTCCATGACCTTCCTGACTCTATCCTTGCTCTGTAGTCACAATAACTTTATTAAAATAAAAAGAATATAATTTATTCCCCAATATACAGCTATTGAATGGATTTCTGTTAGCATTGCAAGTGTTGTAGCCACGCGCTCTGGGAAGCAAACTCACTCAGAAGGACAATGCAGACAGTGAAGTGCAGTTTATTACACCGGCTGGCCCAAGGCAGAGTCTCCTCTTAGCCAAGGACCCCGACCAGCATTTGTGAGGATCCTTTATACCCATGTGTACGTGTCTAAACCCACCACCCCAAATCACCCGGAACTTACATCAACAAAGGAAAGGTAAATACAATCACAATAATGCCATCATTCAAGTATCATGTGTTAGAACAGTCGATAATCAATAAGCCCGAGGTTACACTCCAAATGGTTAATAGTCGATAATCCCAAGGTTACTATCAGAAAGTTTATGGCCTGTCAGGAGCCAGGGTTTATGACCTGTCAGGAGCCAGGGGTTTAGTGCATGTTATAACTTAGGTGTTGAGTATCCTGGATCTAACCTTCGAGATTCTCCTGTCCAGAGGGGGGTCTAATTCTTCCATTGTAATTTCCACAGGCACTAAGCACAGAGTTCAGAGAGGTGCCCGAGCATGATCAGCATGAACAGGCATGAAATGGAGATCGGGCCCTATGAATTCCTTCTTCACAAGAAACCCACACAATTTCTTAGCCCTTGCTTACAATACCTATCGTGGCCTGCTCCTGCCTTTTTTACTGGCTTTAAGCTGCCCTTGTATATTTCCTTAAGCTTCTACCATATTAGCATCATCCTTTTAGTTTCTCTGAATATATAAAATTTACTTCTTAGTTTTTTTCTGGAATATTTTTACTTTAAATCCTAACCTAATTCTCTTGTTCTTATTACACATGTCTCCGAAGACTGTTCTTTCTTGCTTGATTTTTTGTAACTTCTACTGCTTGCCTCTAGAATATAGGATCAATAGGTTCTGGGACCTTTAATAATGCAGACAGTTTTGAGTTCCTATTGTTGAAAGTAGTTGGAGGCCAAAGACATTTTTTATTTTATTTGAAAGTTGCTCAACTGTGTCCAACTCTTTGCGACCCCATGGATTATACAGTCCATGGAATTCTCCAGGCCAGAATACTGGAATGAATAGCCATTCACTTCTCCAGGGGATCTTCCCAACCCAGGGATCGAACCCAGGTCTCCCACATTGCAGGTGGATTCTTTACCAGCTGAGCCACCAGGGAAGCCTGGTTGAGAGTAGTTGGAGGCCAAAGAAAAATATTCAATAACCCATTGTTGAATGGTAAGTAATTTTACCTGATTTTGAAACATGAAATGGTGCTGTGCCTTCTTGGCTATTAAAGTAAAGAAAATATTATATGTTGCCATTAGGACCTTACATCAAATATTTTAAAAATATTAAAAATAAATATTTAAAAGAAAGGCTTGGCTTTTTTAGAAAGGTGTTGTTCTACAATACAGACTGAAGAGTAGCATTGGCAGATGCTGAACTTAATGGCCATCCTTTTGTAACTGGAGAGAAATGCAAAGCTCCCATAACATAGTGTGATTTGAGAACTAACCAACAGACACAGTATGAGGCTCTTTTATGAGAAGAGTATCTGAGATGTTAAAAACCTCTCTGTGTGACAGGCTCTCTTTTTCCAAATTCTAAGATGGAAAAAGCATTCTTTGAAGCTCTTATCTTTTCAGGTTGTCCAGCATGATTGCAAAAAAAGGAGAGATGTTTCCAATTTGGTGGATTATCCAAGGAAGTTATTTTTTGGCTCTCTGGAAGAAGTTGAAGGCAGTGGAAATGTGGAACTGTTTCAACCCTGAAAGATAACCCAGCCCTCCCTGACTGAAGTAACTTAGATACAAAATACTCTTCTAAAATAGGCTGTGCCAACTGGCATTGTAGTTTCGAAAGTCCACTGGAGAGAAATCTCAGTCCTGCTGATTTAACTACTAGGCTTTGTCTGACCTTATTTGTTTAGATTTTGCTCTATTGAATGCTGCTGTGGAATCCTGCTTACATTTATTTAGTGGTATTGAAAGAGAAAAATGATGGCATTATTTCTGTTAAAAATAATAGTAACCAAAAAGAGACTCGTGAAGCTAAGAAAGATTTTATTTTGGAAAGATCTCTTTTTAAAAAATTCCCAGTTGACTGTCTGGTCATCCAAGCCAAATGAAGAGAATTGTTGGTAATTAAAAACTAATTCACTGAAGTGACTGCAGCTGTATCATTGGTTTCACTGCCAAACTCAGTGTGATCTATAGAAGCAAAATCCTAATTGTTTCAAGTGAAAACAAAAACAAAAACCAAAAATCTCTACTCCTAAAGATGTCTAAAAAGTTTTATTTCATTTACACAAACATTGGTGAATTTTTAGCAATGAAGTTGTAAAGAAGAAGGAATAGCTTGCCAATCTGGCAAACTCTAGCCTCATATACACGTGCAGCTGAATACCTATTTACAAACTACTCTAAAATAAGCATGTGAATATTGTACAGCCATTTTTATTCCCTATTGTATCTCTTGAGTTTAAATGGCTTGAAATAAGGAGCTTGGAAGAGGAAAAAAGGAGCATTTAAATTTTTTTATTTATTTTGGGTTTTAAATATTTATAATACTTTAAAGCTTGGTATTGAAATATCATTGAAGCTATGAATATTTTATTGACCTTCTTCAGGAATTTTCTTTACCAAGCATTATTTTCACATGCTTCAAACCAAAGGTTTCTAGGTGGTAGATACTTTCCATCCTGGCTGAAGGTAAATGCTACCTTTAGTTGGTATCTCCCATATTTCTTTGGGTTATTACTTGCTTTGTCCTGTCAGCACTTTAAGCATATTCTTTTTCTTTTTAAGCATATTTTTGATACTTACCCTAATTTTGAAACTACTTATTTTTTTTCTCCTATAAGAGACTACTATTTTTTGCAGGTGAGAGCAGGAAATATTTTTCTTTGTTGTATATGCCTCAACTTTACACATCACCTTAAGTGACATATTAGAGTCTTGCTAGCCAATAGAACATTTATGTAAACTGAGTGAAGAAAGAAGTGATAAATCTTAAATAAATTCTTAGAATTCATTTTTATTGTCAGATATTTTACTTAAATATATTAGTATTTTTGAATACATAAGAAATATTAGTACAAGGTTTATATTTATTAGTGAAAGTTGATTACTTGAGATAAAAATGCTTTATTACTATGCTAAATAAATATAGGGATTTATCAGACTTGCATTCAAACAAATAGTTTCATTGGGAAACTGCACTAACCACAAGTTACTTTAAAACAAAATTACTAGAGTTCAGCTATTCTAAGAGGTAAACAGTAGACTTACTCACTGTCAGAATACAACAAACTTTTATGCATCTTAATTGTAAAGAATTATCTTCTGAGTTCACTTCAGTTCAGTTGAGTAGCTCAGTCATGTCTGACTCTTTGTGACCCCATGGACTGCAGCACGCCAGGCTTCCCTGTCCATAACCAACTCCTGAAGATTGCTCAGACTCATGTCCATCGAATCGGTATTGCCACTCAACTATCTCATCCTCTATTGTCCCCTTTTCCTTCTGCCTTCAATCTTTCCCAGCATCAAGGTTCTTTCCAATGAGTCAGTTCTTCACATCAGGTGGCCAAAGTATTGGAGTTTCAGCTTCAACATCAGTCCTTCCAATGAATATTCAGGACTGATTTCCTTTGGGATTGACTGGTTTGATCTCCTTGCAGTCCAAGGAACTCTCAAGAGTCTTCTCCAACACCACAGTTCAAAAGCATCCGTTCTTTGGCCCTCAGCTTTCTTTATAGTCCAACTCTCACGTCCATACATGACTACTGGAAAAACCATAGCTTTGACTAAATGGACCTTTGTCGGCAAAGTAATGACTCTGCTTGTTGGGATTATGAAGGAGTTACAGAGAAGCTAACTGAAAATACTGAATTAAATAGCAAATCATATTTAAATTTCATAAATATTTTGGGGGAAATTCTATATATTGATTATTAAGAATACAAAACTTATTTACCCGTTGTTTTCAGTTTACTCTGTGGTGTGACTAGGGCAAGAACAACCCCATTCAAACATGAATGGATGAATGAATAAATAAATGAATGAATGAGTATCAAATAGTGATATATGAATGAAGAGAAATGAAGCAAGTTAAAAGAGAAAATGTTAACTGGGGTCAACTGGTCCATCTGAGCAGCACCATGACACATGTAGGAGTAAATTATTTGGGTAGCTGAGGGAAGAGTGTTTGGGGTAGAGGGAACAGTTTGGGCAAAGGCTCTGTGCCAGTACAGCCCTGAACTTTTCCATAAACACAAGATGACCTGTATGTCTACAATAAAATCATTGAGATGGAGAGTAATGTATTATCAGATCAGAGAAGTGGACCCATACAACATCACGCAGAGCCATCTAGCTATGGAGGTATATTCAACATTCATTCTGAATAAACCATGAAGCCACTGGATGGTTTATTTAAAGTCAAGGATCATGTCTAATATTTGTTTTAAAAAGAGCATTCTTCTTACTTGATTAAGAATAAGCTACTGAGGACCAAAGATGGAAGCAGTGAGACTGGAAGCAGTAAAACTGGTGATCAAAATTTTATAGTTATTTAGAATGCCTTAGTGTGATTATATTTGCTATTAATGACTACTGTCTTTTAGCATTTATCTCAAAATTTCTCTCTTAGATTGTGTTGTGATCAGACGATTATAAATTTTAGAATTCCTACACTAAAATTTTGAAAAAAAATCAGTTGGTTATCATTGCATAAATTATATGGTATATGGAAATTCTGATTTATTTTAATTTCTTTCATATTTTTAATAAAGCTGTTTTATTTCTTCTATTTCTGATGTTGTTTCTGAGCTACTATCTCTTCATCTTCTCAACAAGATAATTTATACAAATACATATACTTACAGACAGGACAAAATGATGGAGTAGTTTATCCTGGGCTCCCTTCCTTCCATGAACATGATAGATTTGAAGCTACATATAAAGCAACAATCTCTGAGAATTACCTGAAAACTAGCAGAAAAGATTTTCCACAACTAAGTAATAAGAAAAAGCCAAACTGAGACAGGTAGGAGGTAAGAAGATGCAGCCTTATTGGGAACCATATTCCTATCATCCAAATTGCAAAGGAAGAAAACATTTCAATTTATAATAGCACCAAAGAGAATAAAATATCCAAGAATAAATTTAACCCAGGCAGTAAAAGACCTGAACTCTGAAAACTATATGACACTGAGGAATGAAATTGAAGATGACATAAATAAATGGAAAGATATATCATGCTCATGGGTTGGGAGAATCAATATGACTAAAATGTTCATGCTATCCAAGGCTATATACAGAGTTAACACAAACCCTATCACAATATCAATAGTATTTCTTACAGAACTAGAAAAAATAACACTGAAATGTGTATAGAACTACAAAAGACCCCCAACCATCAAACTGGTATTAAGAATGCAGAACAAAGTTAGGAGTATCATACTTCCTGACTTCAAACTATACCACAAAGCTATAGGAATCACAACAGCAGGATACTGTCACAATAAAAGAAACAGAGATCAATGGAACAGAACAGAGAGCCCTGAAAGAAACCCATGCTTACATGATCAATTAATCTTGACAAAGAAGTCTAGACTATTCAATGAAAAAATTTCTCTTCAATAAATTGAGAACACTATACAGTCATAAGCAAAAGACTAAACCTTGGTCACATTCTTATACCATGTACAAAACTAAGTTAAAATAGATTGAAAGTTTAAATGTAAAACCTTAAGCCATTAAACTCCTAGCAAAAATATAGGCAACATGCTCTTTAACATTAATTTTATTGGTATTTCTTTGGACCAGTGTCCTCAGGCAAGGACAACAAAAACAAAAATAAAGGTAACTGCATTAAAATAAAAAGGTTTTGCAAATTAAAGGAATCCATTAACAAATGAAAAAGCAGTCTACTCAATGAAAGGAAATATTTGCAAATACTATAGCTGATAAGGGGTTAACATCCAAAATACATAAAGGAATCATACAAATTATAATAATAACAAAAATACCATATAATTTCATCAATAAATTGACAGAGGACCCGAATATACATTTTTCTAAAGACAACATACAAATGGCCAATAGGCCCATGGAAAGATGTTCAACATCACATTCATCAGGGAAATGCAAATCCAAACCACAGTGAGATATCACCTCACAGCTATAAAAATGGCAATGTTACTAATGGCATGTGATGGCAAGGATGTGGAGAAAAGGGAGTACTTGTGCACTGCTGGTGAAAAGTAAATTGGTGCAGTCCTATTTAAAACAGTATAGAGGTTTCTCAAAGAACTAAAGATGGAAGTATCACTTGATCATACAATTCCATTTTTGGGCATTTACCTAAAGAAAACAAAAACATTAATTTCATAAGATATGTACATCTTTATGTTCGTTGCAGCATGATTTACAAAAGCAAAGATATGGAAGCAGCCTGTGTCTATCCATGGACAAATATACAATAAAATACTACTCAGCCATATAAAAGAATGAAATCATGCCATTTGTGAAAACGTGGGTAGATCTAGATGGCATTATGCCAAGTGAGCTAAGTCAGATAGAGAAATACAAATACTATATGATTTCGCTTACATGTGAAATCTAAAAATAAAAATAAAAACAAAATAAGCAAACAAACAAAACAGAAAAAATCTCTTAGGTACAGAGAACAAACAAGTGGTCCAGTGGGGAGAGGTGTGAAAGAATGAGAGAAACTGGTGAAGGGTATTAAGAGCTACAAACTTCCAGTTATAAAATAAATGTCATGCACTATAATAATTGTGTATGGTGACATACCTTTGCCAGATTTATCATCTGGTAATATATGTAATGTCCAATCACTATGTTGTACATTTGAAACTAACATAATAGTATTGTACATTACTAGACCTTAAATGTAAAAAATTCATGTCGTTTTCACCTAATATTCACATACTATGTGTCAGGCTCTTTACACAAACTACAATAATCCTATAAGGCAGATATTATCCATCCCTTTCTTAATGATGCAAAATGAAACACTTAGAAATTAAGCAACCTATCTTATTTTCTGTTATAGAAATGGCAGATTTGACATTCAGACCCAGGTCTGTTTGCTACCTGGCCCTATTATTTTTTTCACAAAATTCAGTGGAAGTTCCTTGTGGCTGTGGCCTATTCATATAGCAGAATCTTAGCAAAAGATTTATAGTGATTCTGAAATGTAAAATCATTTCCAAAATAAAAAGATTTAAAAACCCCAAAGTTATGCCTTTGACTCAAAATATTTTACTGAATATTCAAATCTATACTCTAAGTTGTTTTCTGGCATAATGATATCTATAAAATACATGCATGGACATTAGAAATAATCTAGCCTATGCTACAACTTTCTGAACAAGAAACCAGATAAATAATCAACCAAATTACTTAATCTTTTTAAATATTGAAAAATAGTGGCACATTATATATATAAAATTCCCCCAAAGCATTGCTTATTAGTTATATTTTCTGTTTCAGCTTTCTGTCATAAGCTATACATAAGAAATAAATCACTTTAAATATGTACATTGTATCAAATTTTTCTTCATGTAGTTGGAATTATGTGATTGCTGCTGGTAAAAATTATTTTTGAGATAGTACAGTCTTTCCTTGGTGTAACAATAAATATATCCAGTTTCTGGCATTTATTGAGAAAGAAATTTAAGACTAACAAACTATTTGCTTTTACAGTTTATTTCTTTGAAGAATAATCTGTAAAGCCTTGTAAGTCCACAAAAATAAAAAAAACCTGCTAATAATTTATCCAGCTTTTTTCACACTCCTGATACACCTGAGTAGGTTGATACACTTGAATGATCAAAAGGTATATTTTTCAACTTATTTGTTGAAATATATTGCTGGATGTTTAATTGAATTATCTACTGTTTTCAATTTATTAATAAATGAGGCATAAAAAAGATGTAATTGCAGTAAAATATAAACTTTTTCCTCTGAGAAGAAATGTTTCCTCTTTATACTAGCTTAGTAGGTTGAAAGTAACATGCTTTTTAAAATAGAAGTATAGTAAACGTGACTTGTATGAGAAGTAGTCAAAATGAAAAAAGTAGTGTCTTGTGGTTAAGTTCAAGGAACATCTCTTCTAAAAATCAGTAAATACTGTTGATGTTTACCTTGGAATTGTCATTTAGATTTTGTTATTTCTGATAAATTTTAAAAAGTTGTACATTATCTGATTCTATGAAATTTAATCAGTTTCTTAGAAATGTTAAAACATGCTTTTTAACTACCTCTACCTATTTTTGAGCATTTTCAAAATACATGCTATAGGGCATATTTCTAAGTTATCAAAAAGTTCATGTTAAGATATTTAAAATATCAACTTTCTTTTAGAAAATGTAATAAGCCTTTCAATGAATCATTTGCAATTAAAATAATTTTTAATTGACGCCTTCCCAAAGTTCAAAATACATTTGAAAAATAAAATGCATATTAAGTCATTCATGTTTTCAAGTGTCCCTTTATAGTATCCATGTGGATATTTGGAAGAAGAGTGTTCCAGACAAGGTGAAAAAGTGAAAATCCCAACAGGACTTTGACAGAATTTATTTGCAGCCCATTGAGAAAGGGGCAGATCAGTGTGAGACAAGGTCAGAGAAACTGGGACACAATAGATCTTATATTCTGTATAAAAGACACGAGATTATCTGTGGATGGAGATAGGAAGCACTGGAAAGCTTGAGCAGAACAATAATGAAATCTGAATTGCATTTTAATGATACCCTGAATTATTCACTGAAAAAAAAAAAACTCAGACATTTCAGATTGCCAAAGGACATGTCTGTCCCTTTAAAGAACAGAACTGAAAAACTAAAACAATTCCCAGGTTTCAGTGGCATTCAGAATTTGGAGAAAAATTCAATATTTAAAATATTTCCTAGAACCCATTCCTCTGTCCATGGAATTTTCCAGGCAAGAATACTAGAGTGGGTTGCCATTTCCTACTCCAGAGGATCTTACCGACCCAGGGATCCAACCAGCATCTCTTGCATCTCCTGCATCGGCAGGTGGATTCTTTATCACTGAGTCACCTGGGAAACCATTACCCCAAATTTAAATCGCTGCTGCCAAATCTACCTTCATTGTGATAAACTGGGTGAAAATTAGAAAACAAACAAACAAAAACAGATTCTAGTGAAATTGTTTACTAGCTCTTCTTAGAAGCACTTTAGGATAGAAACTGATTTCGACTCAAATGGAACAAGCTAAGGGTGTGCGCATGCTTAGTCGCTCAGTCGTATCCGACTCTTTGTGACCCCATGGACTGCAACCCGCCAGGCTCCTCTGTCCATGGGATTCTCCAGGCAAGAATACTGGAGTGGGTTCCATCCTCTTCTCCAGGTGATCATCCCCACCCAGGAATCAAACCAAGTCTTCTGCATTGCAGGCAGATTCTTTACCAGTTGAGCCACATACTTGCTTTTTTTTATTTTGCCACTTGATGAAGATGAAGACATCATCAGAAGTCAATACATATTTTAATATATCAAATAACTTGTAATTGTGTATAGGGGCATTTTGCCTTCCTAGGTGCCTACAAATAGTGTATCTTCTTTGGGTAGGTAAAGATAGACTGAATAGAAATTTGGAACAGTTACACTTTAAACTTTATTGCTGTAATTAGGGAAACCATTTATAACAGTAAACCTCTACCCCAACTTCCACTTAAACATCCATTTATGACTTGATTGTTAGCTATGTACGGTTATTAAATGTCTGGGTATTTTGTATTTGCACAGAGAGGACTCTCTGGTGGCTCGGAGGTGTAAAGCCTTTGCCTACAATGTGGGAAACCCAGGTTCAATCCCTGGGTTGGGAAGATCTCCTGGGGAAGGAAATGGCAACCCACTTCGGTATTCTTGCCTGGAAAATCCCATGGATGGTGGAATCTGGTAGGCTACAGTCCATGGGGTCACAAAGAGTCGGACACGACTGAGCAACTTTACTTGGGATTTATCTATCTCTGAGTTAATAAAAAAAAAAAATGGCCTCAGTGCTTTCAAGTGTCAGGTCAAGTTAGTCTTCTAAACACAGACAATTTGTTTCCAAAATGTAGCAACTGATAAAACAATTTTCATCCTATTACTTGCATAAATCAGGGAGGAAATACACTACAATGCTTAATGGGATTGCAGAAAATTTCAGTCATTGCATGATAATGAAATAAGTATGGTGTAGTTAGAAAGATTTGTTGAAAATACTACATTTATAAAGGAGACATTGCACAGAGCATAGTTCTTCCATTCTAATTTACCACTGCTAGTGAAAAAAAACTGGGATTATACAACCATATAATTTAAAGAAAATTTCAACAAACATGGTACATTCTTCTGAGAGTATCTTGAAAATAAATCTGTATATTCTTATAGAGAATACAAATAGACATTGAAAATTTTGTATCTATGATTTTTAAAGGTCATTCACATAATTACATGTTAGTTCTGCACAAACATACTATATATAAGGCAGAAAACACCTATTATTTCCAGTAAACTATTAAGTAATCAATTCATATCTAAATCCAAGGTCATCAGTCCAGTAACTAATTGAAGCAAGAATAAATTCCTACCAAGTTTTAATATTTACTTATAATAACTCAAAATTGCTGAAAGAACATGAACATGGCATCTAAAAGTAAAACAAAATTTATATTTTTTCCATTATTAATTGAATTATTATAGCATTTACTTAGATTCTAAACTTATTTTTATCTATTCTCTTGACAACAGTTCTAGGTAAAATTAAACATGCAATATTGCTTACTATATTTGTATTGCTAGGAATACAAGGAACCTGGAAGCAACCTAGATATCCATCAGCAGACGAATGGATAAGAAAGCTGTGGTACATATACGCAATGGAATATTACTCAGCCATTAAAAAGAAGACATCTGAATCAGTTCTAATGAGGTGGATGAAACTGGAGCCTATTATACAGAGTGAAGTAAGCCAGAAAGGAAAACACCAATATAGTATACTAATGCATATATATGGAATTTAGAAAGATGATATCAATAACCCTATATGCAAGATAACAAAAGAGACACAGATGTATATAACAGTCTTTTGGACTCTGTGGGAGAGGGCGAGGCTGGGATGATTGGGAGAATGGCACTGAAACATGTATATTATCATATGTGAAACAGACCTCCAGTCTAGGTTCGATGCATGAGACAGGGTGCTCGGGACTGGTGCACTGGGCTGACCCAGAGGGATGGGATGGGGAGGGAAGTGGGAGGGGGGTTCAGGATGGGGAACACATGTACACCCATGGCAGACTCATGTCAATGTATGGTAAACCACTACAATACAAAAAAAAAAAAAGGAATACAAGATATTATGGAGATGAAAATAAAAGCTTCTGATTTACAGTTGCCCCTACCCTTGTGAACAGGTCTAGTAACATCCAGATTTTGGTACTTTCAAATCCCATTTGAACATATTTCCATTTTTTAAACAAATTTAAAAATCTGTTCCAAACGGACTTCAAGAAATTTAAATATTTTTTTCTCAATAATAAAAGAAATGGTCAAACAAACAACTTCAGTTCTGCAGTTTGCAGAACAAGACTTAAACATAATTTCCTTCAACCTCTCATTATTCATCACAGGCTACTCTACCATAATCTACTTTACAGTTCATTAATTTTGTTACTATATTTTTACATTGTGGGACTCAAGAATTAAGGTCATTTTGATACATTTGATCAATTAACTCAACTATGTTATATTAAAACAACATTTAATTTCCAAAATATACAAAATGTAATTTTTTATCTTTTGACTTTGCTAAGAAAAGCAGAGATAGTATATAGAATTAAAAATGAATCAAGAAGGTTTTCATTTCATCCATACATTTAATAAATATTTATTGAGGCTCCAATGTGTTGAATATTATTTTAGGCATTTGGACACACTGGTGAACTAGGCAGTCTTATTCATATTCTCAAGCTGTTTATTGTCTACTCAATAGAATTGACTGCATATTTACTATATGCTGAGCAGTATACTGAATGTCTCTAAACACTGACCAACATTTTGAACATATCTGAAGCTCAGGAGGAGGGGTTATTGTTAGACAAAACCAACATATTGGACTCAGCAGTATGATGAGGCCACCTGGAATAACATAGCAAATTTTAAGGGGCTATATAAATGGTACATAATATTTTTTCTTAATCTTTGTATCTGAGTGTGCAATTCTGCATAAAGGGTGCAAGACCAATTTTTAATGGTTGGATTCAATTTAAACTATGTTCTGTGAATAAGACCTTTTAAGTTTTATTTAATATTTAAGTGTTATTTCTTCAGCAAGTGTTAAAATATGATTGATGGTTAGAGAGGCAGAGAAATAAAAATCTGTTCAGGGAAGTGTTGATAATTTGGTCATCACCCCCGGATTTTTTACTGCTTTGAGAGGAAATAAAGCAACTGACTTCCTAATTTACATTTTATAAATAGCTGTTAATCTCAAAACCACTTAGAAGCAGTGTCTCCCTGTCCTAGGACTATTAGCATTTTGTGTTGGATAACTGTTGAAAAGGTCTCTTCATGCATCACAGAATGACAGTAGTGTCTCTAGTATCCACATACTAGATTAAAATAGTTTACCCACCTCCACTCACCAGTCTTTGCCAACTAAAAATGTCTCCAGATCCTGCCAATTGAATCCTGCAAGGGATACAAATTGCTGACAACCGATGACGTGGAAAACCTGTCTCAGAAAACCATAATTTTGATAAAAGTTACTTTGATTTATCTTTTGCTTTTGAGGTCTAAATAAAATTTACAACAATATTTGAAAGTTAATTTCAGTGTGCATAAACTCGTTCTAGATTGCAAAATGGATTATTATATTATATAGTAAACAGTATTAGGTATAAAATGAAAAAGCTGTACTTTTTAATTTTTTTAAATAGGTAAAATTGATCAACTTTACATGAGAAATAATTGCCTCATCTGTCAAATGGAGATACTGATTTTAAAGTAAAAAGGTTCACCAACTGTTGGATTCTTTTGTGTTTATCCTTCCACATTCCTTTATGCTTGTGATGTCTTGTAAATGTCACATGGAAGAATATTGATATTGTGGAGGTGAGAATACTCAGTTACGCTGTTGCAATTAGCTGAAGTTGCTTGTCATATTATATTTTATAATTGGCCATTTACACTTACATCTGAGAAAGTAACTTCAAATTATTTTTCTGCAGAATACTCATAAATGTACTCTCGCAAATATATTTTAAAATAAAAATGAAATGCTAATGAAAACTATTTTATAATATGTTCAGCCTTTTTTTATGTATCCCTCAGTGTTTCATTAGTTATTTTCACTTAATTTACTTAATTACCCCTCATCCTATAAATATTATCTTCAGTTATTCACATTTTCAATGTTAATTTTTATTTGGAAATCAAGACACACTTTTAAATTATTACTATGAAAAGTCACTAATCAAATTTTATATTTGAAATTTTATATATTTCAATATTATTTATACACTATTATGTTTGAAGATTATGTCTGAACTGTCTTCAGTTTCTTTATATCTCATAGATAATTAAATATTTCAAGTCAAATGCAATACTTTATGTGCAGTCTTACTAGTCTTTTGGAATTTGCATATTCCTCATGTTTGTTGTTGTTCATTTGCTAAGTCATGTCCAACTATTTGTGACCCCGGGGACTGCAGCACAGCAGGCCACTCTGTCCTCCACTATCTCCCAAAGTTTGTTCAAATTCATGTCCATTGAATCAGTGATACTAAACTAACCATCTCATTCTCTGCTGCCCCGTTATTCTTCTGCCTTTAGTCTTTCCCAGCATCGGGGTCTTTTGCAATGAGTCCACTCTTCGTATCAGGTGTTCAAAATACTGGAGCCTCAGAATCTGTCCTTCCAATGAATATTCAGGGTGGATTTACTTTAGGATTGCTTGATTTGATCTCCTTGCTGTCCAAAAGACTCTCCAGAGTCTTTTCCAGCACCACAACCCAAAAGCATCAATTCTTTGGTTCTCAGTCTTCTTTATGGTCCAGCTCTCACATCCGTACATGACTAATGGATAAACCAGAACTTTCAGTATATAGACGTTTGTCAGCAAAGTGATACATTTACTTTTTAATATGCTGTCTGAGTTGGTCATAGCTTTCCTCACAAGGAAGAAGCATCTTTTACTTTCCTTGCTGCAGTCACTGTCTGCAGTGATTCTGGAGCCCCCCCCAAATAAAATCTGTAACTACTTCCAATTCTTCCCCCATCTATTTGACATGAAGTAATAGGATCGGGTGCCATGATCTTTGTGTTTTTAGTGTTGAGTTTCAAGTTGGCTTTTCCCTGCTCTTCTTTCACCCTCATCAAGAGTTCTTTAGTTGCTTTTCACTTTCTGCCAGTAGAGTGGTATCTTCTGCATATCCAAGGTTGCTGATATTTCTCCCAGCAATATTAATTCCAGCTTGATTCATCCAGCCTGGCATTTCACATGATGTACTCTGCATATAAGTTAAATAAGCAGGGTGACAATATACAGCCTTGATGCACCTTTTCCAATTTTGAACCAGTCATTTGTTCAGTGTTCAGTTCTATTTCTTCTTCTTTCTGAACACAGGTTTCTCAAAAGATAGGTAAGGTGGTGTGGTACTCCCATCTCTTTAAGAAATTTCCAGTTTTTTTGTGATCCACACAAAGTCTTCTTATTGCTAGAAATTATATTTTAGCAATATTTTCAAATTATATTATGACACTAGCTATTCCTTGTACCATTTTACCATGTTTTAAGTTTTTCTTCTTGTAACACTAAACATCTTAGTAGCACCCTGTAGAGATCACTGGCTTATGGGTAACTTATCATACAGAATGAAACCTGTAGAGTTATTCACATATATTTCAGGCATTTCTATATCCATAAAGGCTATAAATACTTGGTGCTATCTTTTAGTCATCTGCCATTTTATGAGACTAGCAAAAGCTTTTGATAATACCTTTTAAATTCTTACCCTTAAAAAATTTAGCTACAAATTTTATTATTATTATGATAATACTCTTTTGTTCTTTTTACTATACCACATTGCCAAAATGTTACATTTCCAAAATTTAATGTTGACTTTGTTAATATCCTATCTTAAATAGGGAAATATTGGAAGAGATATTTTTATTTTGCATTATAGCAGGAACCTTCATTCAACAGAAAGGAAGTGGATAAAACTGTGGAAACAGAGATGACGGTCTTAGAAAGGTACCATTCTAGGGAGGTGGTGGTGAGCCGGAAAAAAAGAGGCACCTATTGGAAACTTGATGGTGAAAAATAGAAGGAAACAAGTTCCAGAATTCATAGGTCGTAAGAAAATAACTATTCTCAAGCAGAGTAAATAGCACTCTCCTCCAGTAGTCATGTATGGATGTGAGAGGTGGACCATAAAGAAGGCTAAGCACCAAAGAACTGATGCTTTTGAACTGTGGTGTTAGAGAAAACTCTTGAGAGTCCCGTGAACTGCAAAGAGATCAAACCAGTCAATCCTAAAGGAAATCAACCCTGAATATTCATTTGAAGGACTGATGCTGAAGCTCCATTACTTTGGCCATCTGATGCAAAGAGCCAATTCATTGGAAAAAACCCTGATGCTGGGAAACACAGAAGATAAAAGGAGAAGGAGGCAACAGAGGATGAGATGGTTGGATGGCATCACTGACACAATGGCCATGAATTTGAGCAAACTCCAGGAAATACTGAGGGGCAGGGAAGCCTGGAGTGTTGCAGTCCACAGGGTTACAGAGTTAGACAAGACTTAGCAACAACCCCAATGTAAACAGAGGTAGCACTCAGTAAAGACACTGCATCTAGTGAAGAAACACTTGCTATTGGAGGTCCAGAACATTGAATTTCTAATGCTTACCTATCATGGAGGCAACAATACAAAAAAAAGTCAAGATACTCAGTAAGACTATAAGAAATCCTCATTCATAGTTGCTAAGTATACATTTGTTAGTTGAAATACTCTTAATAAATATTAATTTAGTATCTTTTTGAGCTCCTTATTAGAAAACAGATAAGACAATGAGATAAAGCATCAAGAAAAGTAGATGTAGCTCTGTTTTCATGGAGTTTAATTTTTGGGTGACAATGAAATTTTTTTTTTTTTTCTGTTTGAATGACTTTTTTTTTAATTGAGGGATAGTTGATTTACAATGCATTGTTAATAACTGGTGTACAGCAAGGTGATTCAGTGATACATCTGTATATACACATTTTAATACTCCTTTCCATTAAGGTGTATCATTTGATATTTAATATATCATTAATCCCTTGTGCTATGTAAGAGGGACCTTGCTGTTTATCCACCCTATACATTAAAACTTCCATCTATTAACCCCAACCTCTTAGTCCATCTTTCCCCCAAATCCCTTTCTCTTAGCAACCAAAAGTCTTTTCTCTATCTCTGTGATTCTATTACCATTTCACACAGGGGTTCATTTGTGTCATATTTTAGATTCCACTTACAAATGATATCATCTGATATCTTGTTTCTCTAGACTTACATCACTTAACATGATGATCTCTAGCCCCTCAGACAATGAAAATTTAGAGAAGTTGTGTATGGCATTTTCTATACACTAGGTATATATTTTTTCTAGAAAGACAGAGTAGATCAGAAATTTAAGGTAGTGGAAAATTTTTTCACCATAATTATGGATAAATACCATTCAACAGTCAATCTCAGGAATTTATTGCTTGGAACAAAGAAAAAATGACAACAATGGCCTATTTCTCCAGTTTTTACACTCATAACCCCAAAGCCCTATATAATACCCTTAGAATAGATATATCAATACTTGAAAATAAATAGAATGCTAACAAGTTCTGTTGACCAGAAGATCATGCTAGAACTTTGCCAATACTAACACCTTGATTTAAATCAGAACATTCATAAAGGGTTCAAGTATCACTGAAATATAAAAGAATTGCTGTATGATATGTGCTATAACCATACTTCATGACCAGACCTTGGTTCTTGTATGGTTTTCCATTTGTCTTATCTTTTCCCAGTATCAACCTTCCAACTTTGCTATATTCAACAAAGTTACTAATTGCTAATAATCATTAACAGTAAACTGTCTACCAGTAATCTTATTAACTCTAGATACTAAAATATTAAAATGAGGAAAGGGGGCTTCCCTGGTGGTTCAGTGGTAAAGAATACGCCTGCCAATGCAAGAGACACAGGTTTGATCCCTGGTCTGGGAAGATTTCACATGCAGCAAAGCAACTAAGTCCTGTGCATCACAACTACTGAGCCAGCCCCCCAGCTACAACTACTGAGCCCACGTGCCACAGCTACTCAAGTTGTTATGCCCATGCTCCGCAACAAGAGAAGCTACCACAATTAGAAGCCCAACCACTGCAACTGGAGAGTAGCCCCTGCTCTCTGCAACTAGAGAAAGCCTGTGCAGCAACAAAGACTCAGCACAGCCAAAAATAAATAAATAAAACAAGCAAGGATTTCATAATATTTAATAGATAATAATACTTACAGTCTTATTAAAGAAATTTTTGCCTTTAAATATCAGAATTTTACCTCCCATCATAATACATAGTGAGACAAGTTGGGAAATATTCTTAGAAAATTAAACTCACCAAATTACAGTTGTAATAAGGTGCAACATTTCTTTCTATTGAGGGTCTCCTTCTATTTAGGCTACATCGCCAAGTATTGGTGGGCTATCATTTAGAATTCCTGACATTTTATGTTCCTATTATCATTGGAAATCAGTTGTAAATACGCAAATCAGGGAAGAAGAAGAAATGACATTTTGGTCAACAGTGCTTGAAAAAATGCAAATCTACTTTCAAATTCCTATTAATCTGGTTTCAGTTATCAATTTCCTTCTTCCCTTCCTTCCTTCCTCTCTTTCTTTTTTCCTGCCTTCTCTTTATCTCTCTCTCTCCTCTATTTCTTTTTATTGCCATAACACTTTTATATTCCTATGGAGATCCTGGGGTTTTTGCAACCTACCAAAGCTCCAGAGAAGTCTTATATTTCATCTACCCATGATACTGTTCCCTTAAAAGCCAAATATGACTGTGCAAATTTTGGGTTCTTCTTTAGAGAATGGAAACCCTCCCAGTATCCAGCCTCCTTAGGTAACAAGAAGGTATATTCTATGTTAGGATATACCACCTATACTCAGGGGAATACCAAATACTGGGTGGCCAGAAGTCTGGTGAAAATCTATAATAAAATTAAATGGCTGAAAGACAATTTACCAGGTGGCTAGGTCATTAAATTACACAACTAAGTTGTATCTGCAAAATAGTACATTTTTAAAGTTTAATATTTGTAAAAACAAATGACTGCTTATATAGAATATAATGGCTTTCAAAACTTTGACTCTTCATCCTGAATTATAATTGGTCATCTCAGACTTACAGTTTGGCTTAATTTTAATTTCTTTTCTCTTTGCCTGCAGCAGTTTTTCCATACCCATTCCACTGTTAACGAAGTACAGTATACACTGATTTTTTCCTAGACTGTGGACTTATCATGTCTTAGAAATGCATTTCTTGTGAGTTCTTATTTTAAAATGTTTACGAATGTTGAATGTCAATGCTTTATAAAATCATAAGATTTTCTCAATTTTAACACATTTTGAATCCTGCTCCAGAACTGTAACAAAATCAACCCAATGTCTAGTTTGTGTACATTGAAAAAGCATGAGATGATATTCAGTGTCTGAAACATGAACAAATACAGACTGGCATTCAGTTCAGCTACCCCTCAGAGTCCCTGCTGATTGACTGAACCAAAGGCCTGAGATTTTTTAAAAACACATTAATATTAAAACTAAAATGAACTAAAACCTTAAAAAGTATTCACAGAGTCTTGAAACCATCCCATGCAGTAAATTTTGTTAAAAATTTTGTAAGTATTTAACAGGAACATGTTTTGTAATACTACATAGCTTAGCAAGCACAATGAGTTGTTTTGAGTGAATTTACTAACAGTGAAATAATAAAAGGCACTTCCCCAATTGGACACATAGCAAAGATCCATAAAGAATCATGGGCTTTCATATTACTACAAAAATGAGGCTTGTTTCTAGCACCTTCCCCTCCCTGTCTTCCAAACATTTTTAGGTAAGGATTTGTAAAAGGCCTATTTCTTCCTTTGGAATCAAATATAAGAGGAAAATGTCTAATAAATACAGAAAACAATTACAAATTAAAATTTTAGTGAGTCATTTTGCTATATTAGAATATAATGAAATCACAAATATAATGTACTTGGAAGAAGTTATACAACCACAATAATTATTTTTTCTATAAAGTGACTGATGTTTGTCCTGTACCCACACTGTAAAATTATTTTAAATGCTCTGGGAATAAAGAATAAGTGAGCTAGAGATTGTATTACCTAGTTATCCATTCTCTAAAGTTAAATATGGGGAAGAGTTAAAGCATATTTATAACATCTTAGTATTTGTTACTGCAATATATATGTTTGATATTTTTAGTGAAATATGACATATTCTCTCCTTGCCAAATGTCAAAGGAAAGAGTTTAGAAAAATTGACATTTGAGAGTGTGATAAAAGACCTAATCAGACATGTATTTTACATTAACCTTGTGGCTTGCTTCTACTATTCAGACCATTTAAGGAAGAGGGTGAACTCACTCCTTCTGTATTCTTCAGATGACTTTATTAGGGTCCACTGAAAAAAAATTTCTTGCTTCTCCAAGATTATAACACACTTTTAACCCAAATCAAATAAATCACTTACATTTTCATGTTTATTTGCAATTTTTAATTTAACCATAATTAAACATCATCAAGAAGCTTACTATGTAGTCTTACAGCAATCACCACAAGAATGCTAATTTGCTGCTCAATATCACTGCTAATGGATTTTTGTCTTTATGGCACTTTCCTTCATGTTTTTGTTATACGTTTTCTAAATCAGCTGCTGCTTGAGACTTGTCAGTGAAGTGGTCCCTGGTTACACACTATGTGATATTATTTTAATTTGAACCTCTTTTGCCTGCCTCCTGACACTTCAGTGTTCATTGTGAATTCTGCTCTAATGTCTCAGTTCTGTGATACTGGTTGTGACACTGTCCTGATGTGCAGTAAGCAGGTCTGCATTCTATAGGCTTTTGTTATCTATCGTCTCTCCAGATTCTTAGGAAATATTCTTTTAAAATTTCAACATAACTATCAGGTGTTTGGGTTTTTATCTGAGAGTTTGCCTAAATTTTCTTCTATCTGGATTCCAAATGCTTAAAAAGGAATTCATGCATTGTATAGGAGTTTGAATAAAATGGCTTCAAAGATATCTTCCAATTGAGAATGTTTATAATTCTGATTAATCCTTACCTTTAAGATTTACTTCTACTTTTTATCAGAAAATAATAGGTAGGGGAGCTTTTCTTCTGTTGAAATGGAAATATCTGTTAGTATTTTGTCTGTTGATCAGTATTTTTCAAAATATTTTAATTAGCACATATGCTTATTACATCATTTATATTTTTCCTAAAACTAGTTGTAATATGCTTTACAAAATACTTATCATTTGGCATATAAATCTACACTGATGTAAATACAGAAGGGATAATTTCCCAGCTTTGACAGAAACATCCCACGAATAGGCATACAATTTTAATAAGTTGAACTGATATGTAATAACTCATTTGTAGTATCAGTTTTAAATCTAGAAAGTGAGAACCCTTGTCATTGATGTGCTACTCCTGGAATTGTGTATAACATTTGTTATATCAGTGAAATGTCAAATAAGTTTTCCTGAAGAAATAAAATTCAAGTCTGGTTATGATAATGATAATAAGAGTGATAGTCACAGGGAGCTATACTACATATGAAAGGGGCATGATCCATATCTTAGCATTAGGGATTAAAGTATGATATATAATTTGGAATAAACACTAGAATTTAAAAACAATTTGCGATAATAGAAAAGGAATAATACTCCAGCAATGCAAAGAAGTTTGAATAGATGTGTCCAAAACTTGAGGCTTAGATGCTTTAAAACTTTTTGTGTTTTTTTTTTATGCAAAGAAGGCACACACACATGCACATACACACAGAGTGAGCATCTGCCAGTTAAAATGCATATAAATAAATTCAACATAGTAAGCAGAGAAGACGGCCCTGTTTCTCCACTCTAGGTGATGTTGAGCAGTTGTCTCTACAAGATAACAAAAAAAGCAAAATACCTTTATATGTGTAGATACACATATATTTTCTAACTCTATAATTCTTTGCACTTTTAACTTTTGTTGATCAACAGTATGCTTTGTTATGCATGTATGCATAACATTTTGCTACATAAGCCTACTTCAATTTAATTATTTACTCTACTTATTCTTAGCAGCCAAAAACCTTCAGATCCAACAAATACTGTATTTCATTGTTCACTTCTTCTTTGCTTTTTATTTGAAAAGCAAGTGTATCATATGATTGAACTCACAAACGGAGAGACGACCCATATCCATTATTCCAGATAACATTCCAATTCTGTAGAAACCAATATTGACCTAGGCAAAGAAATTATTGAAAACATTGGGTTAAAAGTATAAATATACATGCTACTTCTGTATGAAGATACCAAATTTTGAATTTCTGTATGAGACAATAGCAACCTTTTAATTGATAGTTTTTCTTCTTTAAAAAAAAAACCCACTTTCCATGTTATTGGTGAGAATTGAAATAAATGGTTAGAATTGTTACTTTTTAATTTCATCTAGGAGATGTCATCATATGAAATTTGAACCCATGTGTATTTGTGAAGAATTATTTTGATTAGTTTTAGCTGCCACTCAAAAGAAAATCCAAAACAATATTGGCTTCAATAAGAGAGAAACGTATTTATCTTATATGAAACTCATCCTATCTTCTCTCACACTCTGGCATAACATTTGAATTGCAAGTACAGGATTAGAGGGAGAGGATGGGAGTAAATGGAACATTTGAATCATCTTTGAAAGTTTTCAGGAAGTTCAGCTTACATCTTATTAGTCAGTACATATTCATGTGGCCAGGCAGAGTGACTAAAGGGATGCTCATCTTTATCCAGGCAACTGTGCTCACATAAAGATTAAGAAATTATTTGTTGCTAGAAAAACAAGCTGCTTCCTATAAACATGGCCCATCTTTATAATTGTTTGTGTAGCTACATGTCTTTTGCTTCTTTGGAGCAAAGCAGTTACTTTCTCCCTAAGTGCTTTGTACTTCAGAATGAGCATTTCAGCAGTAGATTTCTTGACCTGTAGGTTTTTGAGTGATGTCAAGGATAGTTCTCTCATCATTTACTGTGCTTCTTGTCTTCACTTTTATTTAGACAACTTCTGCTCAGTCTCAGCTGCTTTTGGCAGCCCTGACATGTATTTTTGAGTTTGGGGATTATATTTATCTCCAAGAGTCTCTAAAAATGGAATTTTTGAATTCTTAAAAATTAAAAAAAAGTCATTTTGGATTTTCAATGTTTCCAAGAGGATAAGGAGGAAATGCTGAAATACATCTTTGTTTAAAACAGATGTTCTTAGAAGTATTTCAAATTCTGTTCCCGTAGAAGGGGGAAAAAGGATAATAGAGGCTATTTTATTTTGACGTGGAAAGAGGGTGTAATTAACAAGAAGTTCCATAAGTTTTCTTATAGAAGTACACAGGTACCTAGTAGACAATGTAATTATTATCTCAGTTATAAGAGAAGGGGTATAGTAAACAGGGATGAGGATGTGCTTTAGATACCAATACTTCTGAGTTCTATTCCCATTTGTGATGGTGAGTTTTATGGGTCAACTTGCCAACTAATGAGGTGCCCAGATAATTGGTTAAACTATTTCGGGGTGTGTCTGTCAGGATGTTCCCGGTTGAGATTAGCATAATTGGTAGACTCTGTAAAGAGAGTGCCCTTGTTAATGTGAATGAGCATCATCCAGTCCATCCAGGTCCCAAAGAAAGCAACGAGGCAGAGAGAGGAAGGGAGAATTCACTCTCTCTGCCTGACTGAATGAATTGGAACATCAGTCTTTCTCTGCCCTTGGACTGGGACTCACATCCTCGGTAACTCTCGTTCTTGGGTCTTCAGACTCAGCCTGGACTGGCACATTGGTTCTTCCGGGGCTCAGCCCTTTTGTTTTGAACCAAAATTATATCTCCAGCTTTCCTAGGTCTCCAACTTGCAAACAGCAAATTGTCAAATTTCTCAACGGCCATATTCACATGAACCGATTCCTTGTAATAAATCTCTTTATATGTGTGTGTTTGTGTGTGTGTGTGTACAATAATGTTTATAATGTTTCTGTTTCTCTGGAAATCCTAATACACCATCTTATAATTATCTATGTGACACAGAACATTCTTCTTTTTATCACATTAAAAAAAAATTGGCATGGCTTGCGGGATCTTAGTTCCCTAACCAGGTATCAAATATGCATCCTCAACAGTGACACCACAGAGTCCTAACCACTGGGAAACCAGGGAATTCCCAGAAAATTCTTAAAAAATATTTATTTATTAGATGTGCTAGGTCTTCATTGCTGTGTGGGTTTTTCTCTAGTTGTGACAAGAGGAGACTACTCTCTAGTTGTGGTGCATGGGCTTCTCGTTGCAGTGGCTTCTCCTCTTGCAAAGCACAGGCTGTGGGTGAACAGGATCTAGGCACACAGGACTTAGTAGTTGCAGCTCCTAGGTTCTAGATCACAGGCTCACTAGTTGTGGCACATGGGTTTAGCTGCTCTGAGGCATGTGGAATCTTCCTGGCCCAGGGATCAATCTGTATCACCAGCATTGGCTAGCAGGTTCCTATCCATTGTACCACCAGGAACGTCCTTTTATTTCTAAATTTTAAAAATTAAAAGACACTATCTTCTTTTCTGTAGAGCTGTTATTGCCCAATATATGGCATCTATGAATCATCTAGTGGTCATACCATCACTCAACACTGCTCTTCCAGATAATGGGGTACATGGAAAGGCCCATAATTTGATGGACATCAGCCCTTAGCTATACTTCATTTACTCTGAATAAGTTTCTTGGTCAGAAGCAATGCTGTGTGGAATACTATGATGGAAAAGAAGGCATTTTTTATGTTTGTGAATGGTGGTTTTGGCAGAAGCATTCTGCAAAAGCAAGACAAACTCATATGTAGTATAAAGTTTATTCCAGTGGAATAAAATGCTGCCCTTTCCATGACTGGACACATCTTATTTAGTTATGTATTTGATTTACCTTTGGTTTACACAGTAGTTGACCAGTAAACCCAGATTATGATGCCATTTTATTTCAGAGGCTTACTGTTGTCTCTGATTTGGGCAGGTGGTAGAGTATTTGTTCTTATACCACGATATCCTTGTTGAGTCAGTCAAATTTGCTGATCCCGTGGATTGTTATCACTGCATCCATGAACATTTAACTCAAGAGTCCAATGGATAAAGAACAATATAGTTAGAGGGATAGCTTTACTGATATCCTTACAATGGGTCAACTTGTTCACTTAATTGCTATTATTTTCCTTGCACTTGAGTGAGCTTTCACATGAGGCAAACATATCTTCACTTCCAATGCCCCTTCAGAATTTTTTTTCCATGCACCACTTACCCATGCTCCCTTTTGTATCAATTTCCCCCTTTTGTTATTTTCAAATCCCTAATGATTAAGCCAAATCATTAACCACTGTCCATGAATCAATAAAGATCTACGTTTCTGACTATTTCTCTTTCTACACAAAATCAACAACAAGATACAATGCTTGAAGTTTGTATTTCTTTATAAAGGTAACAAACATCTAATGTTATCTTCTTTTACAGTGACCCGAGAGTAATCCCTATATAGTACTGCCCTTGTGTACTTACAGGTAGTATTAAATACACAAACACACACAGTTGTGTACTTTCAAGTATTATGAAAAAACACCTATAAATGAATCCCAGTTTTTGGTCATCAGCTGCTACATATATGAGAAATTGCCTAAAAGTCCATATATGTGAGTTGAGAGAAAGAAGGCAATATAATACCATTCTGCCACAATTCTTCAAACACCATCTAATCAGCTAATTTACATGCCCATGCATTATATCCTAAATCTCTTCCAAGGCATATTCCTATTCTGGGACCTACTCAAAAATGATAACTTTTTGGAGTTAATCAGTGTACAAATAGCACTTCCATGATCTGAGACAGAATTTTTCTCTTTTTTTGGTGGTTGAAGAGGCTTGAGGACGAAGGTGGCTTTCAACTTGGAAGAGACCTTTCAACATTTTCTAGACCAGTGAATTTTGAGGGGATTTATTTTAGATTTTTTGCCATGTATGTTTTCACTAGATGTCTAAAATAGTAGCTACTTCCTAATAATCAGGTCCAATCAGTATATCCTAAATGCAATAAATCAATAAAATAGATGACATGGCTGGAATGGAGAGGTAATCAAGGTTGTCCCAGAGCAGACAGGATTAGAGAGTTACATAGTTATGAGGTAGGACAGTGAGGACATATTACTGGTACGTTCAGCTGAAAGAAAAGCACTTTTGATGTGCTTTACAACCAAATATAGAGAAAGTCATTTTCCAGATCAATAGCTACATAACAGGTGCTGGCTGAGGGATATGTTAATTTATTCCAGCTATGGAACTTCATCTGTAGCAGCAGCTGCAATTGGAGTCAATATATGATTGAGACGATGGTCATCCATTATTATTCTCCAAGATCCATCTGGATTGTGCATGACCCATATAGACAACTTGAATGAGAATGTAGCATGAATCACCATTCTTACACTTTTTAAGTCTTTTAGATTGTCACTTATCTCTGCAATGCCCTCATGATTGATCTTGAATTATTCTTTTGCTAGACAGAACCAGTTCTGGTGGCTTTCACTTGACCTTTCTTGTTAAAGCGGCCTGTTAATCAATGTGCAAATTCTACCAGTGGCAAAGTATGACTATTTCAAATTATGAGAAATAACCATCAGTTGTATTCAGGGATTTGTGAGGTCCTCTGTGAAAGAAGAACAAGCCAAAACTCCATTGCTCACTTGACCTTCATAAACCTCAAATCTGACTAGAGGACCAGAAAGGCATTTCAGGCCTCCAGGATTAAGATTTTTTTTGAGACACAATCCAGTAATCCCCTAAAAGTTTGATTATCTCCTCTGTGTCAGTGCATAACCAACCTTGTAAATGACTACAGTGTATTTGAGTAAAGGCCAAGAGAAATTTGGGGTATTTATTTTTTGGTTTTATGGAAGGATTCTTCCTTAAGGGGACCTGGCTTTCACTCTAATCAAGAGACTAGAGTTCAGTAAACAGGCTAAAGTCTGAGAATTCATTTAGAGGCTATGATTTTATATTATAGTAACTGAAATACTTTGGCTAACCAAACTTGAAGTATGTTACTTACACAAATTTAGTAGGCTATACATCTATTTCAGTTTAGAAATACAATGTTCCTCTAGCCAATGCCAAAAATCTCTGCAGGTTAGGTGAGTCTGATTTCTGTGTTGGTCCTGTCCCCCATTATGGTAAACACATGTGCACTGCCTTTGACAATGCTTCATTAAGAGTCACAACCAGATCTGATTATCTTCGTGAAATTTGGAAGCTCAGTTCAGTGGCAGCAGTTTCCACTATCATTTCTGGCTTAAAAGAACAGCTATGACAGAACTATTCAAGCATGAAAGGGTTCCACTCATGAATGTCTTTTCTAGATGTGAAAAGGACTGTCCTTTATAACCTCTGTGGGGCACAGATAAATCCATTTAAGCATCCCAATCTCCTTCAGCTTTGAATACCTTAATCTAGGGCATACTAAAATGTGCTAGTATTTCCCTCTCATTTAGTGTGATGCACATTTGGATACAAATCAATTGACCAAGCAAAATATTAGAGTCTCTCTCAGCCTGTTTCACTAAGGCAGTGAATGCTTATATCTATGGAATGTTGATATGAATATTGAATGTGAAATATCTATTTAAGTAGTATAAATTCAATCTGCTCTCCCACTATATTTTTAAAATCTGATTTAACACCTTTAGAATTAGTCCCGGGCATGTTTCTCAGCTTTCTAGCTACAGAAATTTGCAAAATCTTGGTAACAACTTTGCAGGCATTAGACCTTCTCATGAGATATGCTCTGTACCTTAATCTCTGGCCTTGCTGAAATTTAAGTGCGATTATAGACCTAGAGAATGAGTTGTGGGGAGTTAGACTTAATGAAGATCAGAAGTCCCAGGAAAAACAGTACCACAGGGGAGGTAACTAAAGTTGTCTCAGACAAAAGTAGACTACTTCTTCAGAGAGGGAGAAAAGAGAGCTTCTACTGGCAAAGGAGGCTCAGCAAAATTTTATGAATTCAAGGTCCTTAGATAATCACAATCTGAAATATATGCCCATCATAATTTCCAGTGTCCTATTTCCAGTGTCTATTCCATTCTAAACACTGGCTTTTGCCTCTGCATAAAAAGGATGCTTCTTACTTCAGTTAACAATGACATGTTCCTCATTTCCTCTGAGACCTCCCCTGCAGCAACCACATTTATATTAGCAGTCTATTCTAAGAAATGTAGGCTTTCTATATCACTTTCCTCAAGATTCTCATGATTCCAAAGTGACTCTTAAATTTTTAGATATTTGTTATAACAGCACCCCACTTCTAGGCAATAGTACTCTGTTAATTTTCTACTGTTTCCCAACAAGCTGCTACAAAATTAGTGGCTTACAGCTACACAAATTTATTGTATCAGAATTTTTCTGGGTCAGGAATCTGTGCACAGGTTAACTAGAACCTCTGCTTAGGGTCTCACTAGGCTGAAATCAAGGTCTCAATGAGATCTCCATCCTCATCTGAGGCTCAGAGTCTTATTCTAAGCTTATCTGGATTCACGGCAAAACCAACTTCCCTGATTTCCCTGCTTTCTGGCTGGTTGTCTACAAGCAGCTGTTCTCAGCTACTGAAATTCCCAACAATGTGACCCCAGAGCTGCTCTTTCAAGGCCAGTAGGCAAGTTGGTTGATGTTTTATTTTGTTTTAGGGACTCAACAAATTAGGCTAAGACTACCTCATGAACTGTGTAAAAAGGCAAAAAGATATGACACCAAAAGGTACCCCCCCAACCCCAGGTTAGAAGATGTCAAATATGCTATGAGGGAAGAGCAGACGACAACTGCTAATAGTTCCAGAAAGAATTAAGTAGCTGGGCCAAAGATGCCCAGTTGTGGACATGTCTGGTGATGAAAGCAAAATCTTATAACATAAAGAACAGTATTGCATAGGAACCTGGAATGTTAGGTATGTGAATCAAGGTAAACTGGATGTGGTCAAGCAGGAGATAGCAAGAGTAAAAATCAACATCTTGGGAATCAGTGAACTAAAACGGATGGGAACGGGTGAATTTAATTCAGATGACCATTATATCTACTACTGTGCACAAGAAGAGTGTCCCTGGTGGCTCAGATGGTAAAGAATCTGCCTGTAATGCAGGAGACCAGGTTTGATGGGTACGAATCCCATAGAAGAAATGGAGTAGCCCTTATAATCAACAAACAAGTCCAAAATGTCATCTCAAAAATGACAGAATGGTCTCATTTCATTTTCAAGGCAAGCCATTCAACATTACAGTAATCCTAGTTTATGCTCCACTGCTGATACTGAAGAAGATAAAGTTTACCAGTTCTATGAAAACCTACAAGACCTCCTAGAACTAATACCAGAAAAGATGTCCTATTCATCATAGGGGGTTGGAATGCAAAAGTAGGAAGTCAAGAGATACCTGGAGGAACAGGCAAGTTTGGACTTGGAGTACAAAATGATAGGCTAACCGAATTCTGCTAAGAGAATGCACTGGTCATAGTAAGCGCCCTTTTCAACAAAACAAGAGATGACTTTACACATGGACACCACCAAATGGTCAACTCTGATATCAGATTGATTGCATTCTTTGTAGCCGAAGATGGAGAAGCTGTATACAGTGAGCAAAAATAAGACCTGGAGCTGACTATGGCTCAGATTTTAAACTCCTTATAGCAAAATACAGGTATAAACTAAATAGAGTGAGGAAAACCACTAGGCCAATCAAGTATGACCTAAACCAATCCCTGTGAATATACAATGGAGGTGACAAATAGATTCAAGGGCTTAGATCTAGTAAACAGAGTGCCTGAAAAACCATGACAGAGGTTCTAGTACTGCACAGGAGGCAATGAACAAAACCATAACAAAGAAAACGTGATGTGAGAAGGAAGGTGGTTTTCTGAGGGGGCTTTACAAATAGTTGAGGAAAGAAGAGAAGTGAAAAGCAGGGGAGAAAGGGAAAAGTATACTCAACTGAGTGCAACATTCCAGAGAATAGAAAGGAGAGATAAGAAGGTCTTCAATGAACAGCACAAAGAAATAGAGGAAAACAATAGAAGGGAAAAGACTAGAGATCTCCTCAAGAAAATTGGAAATATCAAAGGAACGTTTCATAGATGGGCACAACAAAAGATAGAAATGGTAAAGACCTGGTAGAAGCAGAAGAGATCAGGAAGAGATGGCACAAATGCCCAGAAGAAGTGTACAAAAAAGATCTTAATGACTTGATGTCCATGGTGGTGTAGTCACTTACCCAGAGCCAGACATTCTGGAGTGTGAAGTCAAGTGGGTCTTAGAAAGCACTGCTGCCGATGAAGCTAGCAGAGGTAATTGCATTAACGCAGACCTATTTAAAATCCTAAATGACAATGCTATTAAAGTGCTGCATTCAATGTGCTATCATATTTGGAAAACCCAACAGTGGCCACAGGACTGGAAAAGGTCAATTTTCATCCCAGTTCCCAAGAAGGGTAGTACTAAAGAATGCTCAAACTACTGGAAAAAATAGCTACTCATCTCCCACAGAGGAAGGTTATGTTCAAAATCCTTCAAGCTAAGCTTCAACAGTATGTGAACTGAGAACTTCCATATGTTCAAACTGAATTCAGAAAAGGCAGAGGAACCAGAGGTCAAATTGCAACATTCACGTGACCATAGAGAAAGCAAAGGAATTCCAGAAAAACATCCATTTCTGTTTCACTGACTACACTAAAGTCTTTGACTTAAAGAGATGGAAATACCAGACCATCTTAACTGTCTCCTGAGAAAACCTGTATACATGTCAAGAAGCAACAGTTAGAACCACATATGGAACAACTGACTGGTTCAAAATTGAAAAAGGAGTATGACAAGGCTGTTTATTATCATCTTGTTTATTTAATATATATACAGAGCACATCATGGGGAATTCTGAGCTGGATGAATCACAAGTTGGAATCAAGAATGCTGGGAAAAATACCAATAACTTCAGATGCAAATAATACCATTTTAATGGCAGAAAGTGAAGAGGAACTAAAGAGCTTCTTGATGAGGGTGAAAGAGAGGAGTGAAAAAGCTGCCTTAAAACTCAATATTTAAAAAAAATAAGATCATGGTATCTGGTCCCATCATTTCATGGCAAATAGAAAGGAAAAGGTAAAAGCAGTGACAGCTTTCCTTTTCTTAAGCTCTAAAATCACTGCAGATGGTGACTGCAGCCATAAAATTAGAAGAAAATTTCTTCTTGGCAGAAAAGTTACAACAAACCTAGACAGTATATTGAAGAACAAAAACATCACTTTGCTGACAAAGATCTATATAGTCAAGGCTATGGTATTTCCAGTGGTCATGTACAGATGTGAGAAATGGACAATAAAGAAGGCAGAGCAAAGAAGACTTGATGTTTTCAAACTGTGATGCTGGAGAAGACTCTTGAGAGTCCCTTCAACACCAAGGAGATCAAACCAGTCAATCCTAAAGGAAATCAACTTTGAATATTCATTGGAAGGATTGATCTTGAAGTTGAAGCTCTAATACACTGGCCATGTGATGTGAAGAGTCAACTCACTGGAAAAAAATCATTATGCTTGGAATGATTGAAGGCAGAAGGAAAAGAGGGTGACAGAGGATGAGATAGTTGGATGGCAAGGGACAGGGAAGCCTGGTGTGTGACAGTCCATGGTGTTACAAAGGGTTAGACACAACTTAGCGACTGAAGAACAACAACCCCTTATCATCTCTGTTTGATTAGTTAAAGACCAATTGATGGATAATGTATTCACGGTAAGGATATCCTGTAACATTCACAACTTCTGCAGACATGCAGTGGGAAAGGATTATACAAAGCAGGGGGCATGAATTGGGGATCATCTTAGAATTTTGCCTATGATACCCAGTGAACTTAGCAAATATAAAAAATCCAAGCAAAACATTAAACTCCTTATTTTCATGAAATTATTCTATAATGACAGCTTATTGATCCTCCAAGGTTTTGCTTCCCATATATACTTGATATAAGTGTCTACAATGATCATTTAAGTAACCTCTTGACTGCAACAGACTACCAATAGCTACACTGCCACTGGAAACTGTGTCATTGATATCTTTAAATATAATCAGATCATGGAATCATTTCTAGATAATCCATGACTAATTCAGAGAACCTCCTTTAAGGTTCTTTTCCTCTAGAATCTCTTACTATACCTATTTTTCTAACTATAAATTTTTATCCAGATATATGCAAAACCACCCTGAATTCAATGTGTGTGTTTAGTCACTCAATCATGTCCAACTCTTTGTGACCTCATGGACCATAGCCCACCAGGCCCCTCTATCCTTAGAATTTCCCAGGCAAGAAAATTGGAGTGGGTAGTCATTTCTTTTCCAGGAGGGTCTTCTCAACTCAAGATTCAGATCTGCGTCTCCTGCAATGCAGGTGGAATCTTTAACACTGAGTACCAGGGAAGTTCAAGTTCAACAGAATTTGGATTTATCGCCTTGTTTAGGCCTTACGCAGTTAGGATCTCAAAGAAGTACATATGGCATTCTTTATCCTGGCCCATAAGAACAGAAGATGAAGAAGATAGAGTGTGGGCTGGAGAAGCTGCAGGTCCAGATGATTCCCCATGCCAATAAGATAACTAAACACATTAGTGACAACATGTCAAACTGCCAAAGTAATTGGCACCCTCCTTCAATCTTCAGAGTCTCGATATGCTACTTCATTTCTGCCTTTGAAAACTCACAGAAATTTGTACTGTGGCCTAAGCTAACTCGAAGCCATGTGGACTGAACTACGTAGCTGTGTGTGCATGCTAAGTTGTTTCAGTCATGTCCAACTGTGTGCAGTCCTATGGACTGCAGCCTGCCTGGCTCCTCTGTCCATCGGGATTCTCCAGGCAAGAATACTGGAGTGGGTTGCTGTGCCCTCCTCCAGTGGATCTTCCCAACCCAGGGATTGAACCTGTGTCTCTTACATCTACTGCACTGGAAGACAGGTTCTTTACCACTAGTGCCTCCTGGAGAGCCCCCATGTAGTTGTAGCCTGACTAAACTGACAGAGTAATAAATCATCACAATTTACAAAATTATGGCTACCAGAGATTCAAGTAGATAGTATGCAGACTTTTCTTAAAGTAGCACATCCTGTTAGATAGAAAGATAAGTAAATGTTTACAGAAATTGTATTTCACAGTTTTTTAATAATACCAGAAATGATAAATCATAGGTATTTGAAAGCTTTAGCTATCTCACTTTTGAAGGAAAAAACCATAATTTTGTGGTTGATTTTACTAATAGAGAGCCAATTTTCATGTTGTAATATTTGATCTTTTTTTTTAAACTGATTTGACATTTCAGAATTCCTGACATGGTTAGGTTATGGAAAGTCAGGAAAGAGGCACTTACCTTAATTTGAGAAACCAAGGTGTCTCTTCTATGGCAGTACTTGATCCTTTGTTATAGGCAACAGTGTATCTATCCTTCAACCAGGTTACAGACTTCTTAGAATAATAAATACCCCAACATAATATAAGTGCTTTTAATACTTAATGCGTACAATCTGAACTTCACAAATTTTCCATACTGCTTCGCTTCTTTAGTTTCTTTTTTCTGGTTAATTTTTATTGGCACATCTGTTATTCTTCCCCAACATGTTTTAGATTTCTTTTCTTTAGGGGTGTATTGCCCTTTTTTTTAGATTCCATAAATATTCCTGTTACTCCTAATTCCACTCTGATCTACAACAGTGCTTGGAATACACCAGAAATTTAGGAGATGTTTCATTGACTTGAGTATTGCCAGCAATGTTTTTATACTTGCAGGAAACTATGTAACTTCTAGCCTGAGAGTTTATATACATTTGGGAAAAAAAGAATTATTGACTTTAAAAGAATCTCACCCTCCACAAATTATCTAAATAATGAGACCTCTCAAAGACTATTAATCAAACTACATAGAGAAGAGTCATAAATATTCATGAAGTGTTTAATACTGTTGTCGTTAATGATTGTACTGCTCATTTTATATAAAAATCCAATCTTTTTTCCTACATATCATTTGGTAAAGTTCTTTACTGACTGAACAGAATGTGAATGATTATCACTTTTTCTCCTGTTTTGATGTACAGTCACTGCCTAAAGGAGGATAAACCAAAGCAGACAGCATACATCCTAAAAGTTGTGATGCTCATTCAGAAATGATATGAATTTGAAAGATTATGCAGATAGCATCATTCAAATAGCCTGAGCTTTTCCTATTTCCTGAACTTTTTCTTTGAACTAGTAAGTCTTTTTGAATTCTACAAACTCTTGAATTGTCCACAATTATTCACCAGCTATGCATGAATACCCCTGTATTCAGGCTGAATACTGTAATTATCAGGACTGATTTTTATTGTGAAGTTATAACCACTTCATCTCTTTCTAATGTGAATCAGGCTTATAAAGAATGTTATGCACTCTGTAAATGGTAATTAGGTAAATATGAAAAAAAGAATGACTTTAAAGGGGAGGTTATAATGGTTTTCTGGATTAGCAAATTAGAAGGGTGACTGATAACAATTGAGTGTTTATTGAAGATGTCTTTTTTTTTTAGCCAAATATTTTAAGCCTTTATTGCTCTCTGATTAAAAATTGGATTGTTCAACTTTTAAAACTCAAAGCCTTAACCTCTTCCCATCTTAGACTTAAGTTGCTCATTTTAGACTTAAGTACTTAAGTAGCTCATATATATATATATACACACACACACACATACAGAGAAATAAACTGATAGTTGAAAAGTAAAGCATACAAATGACTGAAACTTAAAGAAAAGCAAATGAATACAGGATAGGTAAATTGACATGCAACTGACACTTTGCCAGAAGTTTGAAAAGTCAGCATAAGGAAAAACAAGTTTTTGGAAAGAAAGTGCTAATTCAAGTATATAGATGATAAACTTTCTTCTTTTTGAAAAAATTTACATAATTTTACGTTGCTCATCAGTGATGTCTCATGCCTCATAATTATGATTTGTTTCTAATCTAGTAAAGCTACTAATATTGTTCCAGAATGTGAACAATTTCAACATTGGCAAAAATAAGGTTTTGTTATCACAAACAGTGCAATTTTTTGTATTACCCTTCCTAGAGTAGAGATATCAGATGTTAAAAATCAGTCATTTATAAGTTTGTTTTCTACATCTGTGACTCTATTTCTGTTTGGTAAATAAGTTCATTTGTACTATTTTTTTTAGATTCCACATATGAGCAATATCATGTGATATTTGTCTTTGTCCTTTGAAGTAGACATAAAGAATAAAAACAGCTGGAAAGTACTGTGTTTATAATGCATTGGATGCAAAGTACAAGATTTTTAAATTTAATCCTAAGAAGATTCAAGGAGCCATTATATGTGTTCCATATGTGAAAAGACAAATCTGGAACATTTAAGTTGTTTACTGAAGGTCACACAGAGCTAGGATTCAAAATTCCTTACTACTGGGATATGGTGTTGAAGAGTGATTGGGTTAGATACATCACAACATTACTTTTCATCTAGAAGTTGGTAAAAGAAAACCTGCTGGGCATTATGATCTTTGTCCTAAATAACTCAAATTGGAAGAATCATGGTTCAGGTTTCCAAGGAGCACATTAACACCCTACTATCTTTTCAAGATTAATTTGATGGATTGCTATGCATATTAAGAACATTTCTCTTAATTAAGAACACTTCTGAGTTTCCTAAATTCACAGAACTAAAATTTCTGAAAGTTCATTAGCTATACATTAGTGTATATAGTGTGTGTATATATATATAATTATACACAAACACATATAATGGAAGTGGTTTAGATTCAGTAAATTTCTGGTATATCCTATTTGCAAACCTGGTCTTGAAATTGCATACACCGATAAAAATTCAAACTGGTTTAATAAAAATAGTACTGTATGAATAAAAATACATTAGTTTTTTCTTTTATCAAACTTATTAAGTATGCTAGTGATTAAGCATTTTATTGGGTTAAGACAGTTAATCTGAAAATTGTTCTCCTAACCTGTATCCAACTATTCAAGTTTAGAAGTGCCTTACTTAAAATGCAGGAAATTTCCAGTAAATTTCCAGACTCCAAAGATACATTATTTATGTTAACAAACTGGAAAGAATTCATTTGCTTTAATATATATGAGGAAGATCAATGAGACATACAATGAAATATTACTAAGCTTTAAAACCACTACAAAACATAGATTCAATTAATGGAATGTTCACCAAAGAATACCATCAGCAACTCATAAATAAGTGATTGTTACAAATGTCCAGATTTTTAGCATCCTCTGGAATACCTTACTGAAGTCTGCCATTAAGAAATGCATTTTGCTACTTCTATCCATTAAAAAATGTAATTTTAAGGAAAATTAGATGCAGTCTTGCTCAGAGCAAATTACATATTTTAAAGCTATATTAGTTTTTAAGCCTTTGAAGATAATAAAGAAGCTCCTTAAGCAATTACTTTTGACTTACTTGAAATACTGAATAACCCCAGAATGATCAGGTTCAAATAAGTCTAATTGGCGTGAGCCATACCATAGATTAAAAAAAAAATATCTTGCAAGGTATTCATAAAAATATTAATTTCAAAAGTCTTTTTACAATAAATAAAATTAAAAGTTGAATTGGCAAACAACTTGGTAATAAAGAGATTGCTAAAATATCTGAATAATGATATGAAAAGCTTCTCCAGGGGATCTTCCTGACCCAGATATTGAACCAGGGTCTCCTGCATAGCAGGAGGATTCTCTACTGTCTGAGCCACTAGGGAAGACTAGGTATATGTAAATATGAGAAACACAATATAATTTATTTATATAAAATCTTATCAGCCAGAAAAAATTTTGATTTTTCCCTTTAGTACAAGATATGAATTAAGGATGTATCAAACCTTAATAAGAAAGTAATAAGGAGTTTGAATAAATGAAAAGACACAAAAGCATTTTCTCTTGAAGATGTCTATTTTTCAAAATGATGTAAAAATAAAGCTATAATCAATATTACTCTAATGAAGTGACTTTTTAAAGCAGGAAGACAGCAGTACAGCTATTTATTTAAAAATTTTCAGAAGTATCTAACCAAGGATAATATTTCCCAATAAGCAGTCACTTCATAATTGACCTAAGTTTTAATTTTATTTATTCAAAAACGTATTAGAACAATGCAAATGTATTAGTTCCTATACTGAAGTGCTTGTACCAATCAATTGCAGAGGACTTTTAAGCTTATTAAGCACTTTGATCTTGATCACATTGTGAATCCTTTCAACAATTAATGAAATGTTCATGAATTTCTGAATGAAGCCCAAAAGAGCTTCCCCCATTAACTTATATTTGGGAAATCTTTGCTCAGTAGGTATCAATAGGTTTTTGCAGAGATATTATAAGTGATTTTTAAATTACCATTTAAAGATGGTATATATATATATATTTTTTTTTTCTTTTAAATTTTTAAATTTATTTATTTATTTTCTTTATATTATAGTCTTGATTTTGCCATACATTGACATGAATCTGCCATGGGTATACACGTGTTCCCCTTCCAGAACCCCCTCCCACCTCCCTCCCGATTCCATCCCTCTGGGTCAGCCTGGTGCACCAGCCCTGAGCACACTGTATCTAGCATCAAACCTGCGCTGGCGATTGATTTCACATATGATAATTTACATGTTTCAATGCCATTCTCCCATATCATCCCACCCTAGCCCTCTCCCATAGAGTCCAAAAGACTGTTCTATACACCTGCGTCTCTTTTTATGGCTCACATACAGGGTTATTGTTACCATCTTTCTAGATTCCATATATATGCGTAAGTATACTGTATTTTCGTTTTTCCTTCTGGCTTACTTCACTCTGGATAATAGGCTCCAGTTCCGTCCACCTGAGTAGAACTGATTCAAATGAATTTTTTTTTTTAATGCTGAGTAATATTCCATTGTGTACATGTACCACAGCTTTCTTATCCATTCGTCAGTTGATGGGCATCTAGGTTGCTTCCATGTCCTGGCTATTGTAAACAATGCGGCGATGAACATTGGGGTACACATGGCTCTTTCAACTCTGGTTTCCTCGGTGTGTATGCCCAGCAGTGGGATTACTGGGTCATATGGCAGTTCTATCTCCAGTTTTTTAAGGAATCTCCACACTGTTCTCCATAGTGGCTGTACTAGTTTGCATTCCCACCAACAGTGTAAGAGGGTTCCCTTTTCTCCACATCCTCTCCAGCATTTATTGCTTGTAGACTTTTGGATGGCTGCCATTCTGACTGGTGTAAAGTGGTACCTCATTGTGGTTTTGATTTGCATTTATCTGATCATGAGTGATGTTGAGCAGCTTTTCATGTGTTTGTTAGCCATTTTTATGTCTTCTTTGGAGAAATGTCTGTTAAGTTCTTTGGCCCACTTTTTGATTGGGTCGTTTATTTTTCTGGAATTGAGCTGCAGGAGTTGCTAGTATATTTTTGAGATTGTTTCTCCATTGCTTCATTGGCTATTATTTTCTCCCATTCTGAAGGCTGCCTTTTCACCTTGCTTATAGTTTCCTTTGTTGTGCAGAAGCTTTTAATTTTAACTAGGTCCCATTTGTTTATTCATGCTTTTATTTCCGATATTGTGGGAGGTGGGTCATAGAGGATCCTGCTTTGGTTTATGTCAGAGAGTGTTTTGCCTATGTTTTCCTCTAGGAGTTTTATAGTTTCTGGTCTTATGATTAGATCTTTGATCCATTTTGAGTTTATTTTTGTGTATGGTATTAGAAAGTGTTCTAGTTTCATTCTTTTACAAGTGGCTGTCCAGTTTTCCCAGCACCACTTGTTAAAGAGATTGTCTATTTCTAAAGTGGATATGTGACTTACTCAAAAGCATATATGTACATACACAACCACATAGGAAATTAGGATTCATAATAATTATTCTGTATGACTAAAAAGTTAATTGATGATATGAAATGACAATTGATAATATAATTTTGCTAATCAAAAATACTTCCCATGATTTATGGTACAAAATTCTGTGAGAATTTATTTTACACATCTGCACAAAGTTAAAACTAATTGATATAATAAAATTTATCCTCACCATAAGCTACTTTTATAGAGAAACTCTTATATGGTTGGCTATCTGAAGTGAAATAAAATGAATTTGTTTAATTCAAAAAATAGAATGACAGCTTTTCCATCTTTATGTTTGGACTAGAAACCATATATGTCTCATTTGCCAGGGGACATGATGCTGAGCCAACTGCTTTTAAGTTCCTGCCAAAAGCTCCATTTTCGAAATTATATTTGGTAGTCAGTAGAACATGCTAAAAATTCATTGTTGTAGGTTTTAAGTTTTCTTCTCCATATTTTAAGTTTGATTATCAAGGGCATACACTTTTACTAAAGAAAGTTTTCAGACTCTTACAAAATAAATGCAAACCTATCATGGTCTGACATAGGAAATTCTTTTCTTTTTTCAATGTTACACATTAAAAAAAATAGCTTCAGCTTTAAAGTTGAAGATACTGTGCATTATCAGATGCAATGACCCTGAGAATAGGATCCATATGATACTGCTGACTTAAAGAAAAATGCACAGCATAAGTGTTGTGAGTTTAAGTTTTATTTAGGGTTTTACTGAGTATGAAATCCCCAGGAGACAGCCTCTCAATAGCTCTGAGAAAACTTGTCTGAATCGGTAGGAGAGAAGCTAGTTTATCTGTGATTTTTAGGCTAGGGAATACATGCAGTCAAGCATGCATCTTGGTAAAAAATAGCACTGCTATTTTCAATGAACAGATATCTCAAGGCAATAATTTCAGTGGTTTTCTATGTTTGCGAAGATGCAAAAATCTGGGTTCATTAAAATTCTTTTTGAGATATGCATCTAACTCTCCATAGGTCCTGTTTCCCCAAAGCAGAGAATGCCACATCCTGAAACCCTCTCGGTGTACAGTGTCCATTAGCAAATGCACTGAGAGCTAATGGCTAAATCCTTGTAGCACTTGGTGATGAGCAACACTGTTCATTTTACTTTGTTTAAAATACATTCCTTTTAGTAGTTGGTATTAGACAAAGTTTCCTTCTCTAAAAATACCTAGAGATTAACTATGAATAAAATAACAATCAAAAAATCACTATTTGTTATTTCTCCCTTATGCGTGACACATGGGAGATTACGCATGTCTCCAAGTTATTGCACTAACAAGATCATCTTTAGTTGTTGCTCATTCAACGCTCCTCATTCTTTGGGTTTGGTGTTTGTGATCATTTCATAAGCATAACTTATCAAACATAAAAATACATAGAATTGTACATACATACACACAGATAAGAAGACACTGTATTTTAATAACTAGGTAAAAGCATAATAAAATAAATAAGAGCTCTTGTGTTCTTCCAAATGAAGTTAAATAAATAAATAACAAAATTTTCCCCATAGAAGTCAGATGATGTTGCCTAAGTATCTAAACAGTTCATGAAATGTATCACAAAGAAGTTACTTTTAAAGTGAATTATGAGTACTCTAGGCATTTAAAAAAATTATAGTCTAATATTGCCGACGTTTAGAATGTAAGGAGACAGGGGAGTATTCAAGGACAGGGAGATGAGAAGCAATAATCAACTATAGGCCATAATTCTTAAAGTCTTATATGGGAGAAGATAAGACAAACCACCACCCTCAAGATTGAAGAGACATGAAAATACAGGAAGTCACATTTTACTGCAGCAGAGACTCAGGAGTGAAAACTGCTGTGGCAACCAACGCCCAAGAAGAAAATGAGAAGTGTATTTGACAAATTGCTGGATGCTCAGTGAGATTATCTCTGAGAGTTAAAACTGCGGGGTAGCCCAGTCTTAGAGAGAATCTCACAATATTTACCTCTAGGAGCTCAACCAGATGCCTACAGTATATATAAAAGTCTCATCTTGCTTCTGGCAGGGAGGAGAGAAAAGGAACCAAGGGGACAGTCTCCAGAGCACTCTGTTTTTCTTAACTGGACCCACCTTGAACAGGGAAACTAGTTAACCAGAATCTTATGTCCTGGGCTGTTATCAGAGCCTAACTGATATGGGAGGGCAAAAGATATAAAAGAAATCTCTGTACCTTCCCCTCAATTCTGCCATCAATTTTAAACTTCAATTAAAAATAGTGTTAATAAATAAGAAAAAGTTTCCACCTGCCACATTAGAAAACTTGCATTTCATTCTATAATTAGTGTTTAGCAGAGAATTACTTTTTCAGAATATTAAAGTAATATATTTCTTTGAGAAAGTCAAGCAATACAGAAGTTATACATAAGCTGAAACGTGTGCCCTCCTCTTCCTACAAAATGGTGAATTAGAAATTCTTAAAACCTTCACTGGAAATAAAAGTCTTTGATGGGAAGGATAATGAACATAAATAAAATTAATTTATGTTCACAGATACATAAGATAAATCTAGTGCTAAAAGAGCAAGAGGAAATATAATTCCACAGTGATAAGCTTGAACTAAAACCTACGATATATCAAGGGTGTATGGTGATACCAAGAAAATAAAGCCTTAATGTGAAAAGCCAATCAGGATTCAGGTGGCAAGGCGTGAACTTGCTCAATGTGTGCACTGGGGAATACATCCTCTGGCTAAAGATATAGATCCATAGGAAGCATGTATCAGTGAAAAAAAATCAACTGCAGGAACAAAAAGCAACTAAATATTTTGATAATGAAAGAACATTTTAAAAATAGAAAGACAATGAATAAAGGCAGGAAGGATAGGAAAATAAGACTCTCCTGGCATTTTGTGAGCTTCCCTGGTAGCTCAGATAGTAAAGAATCTTCCTACAATGTCGGAGATTCGGGTTCGATCCCTGGGTTGGGAAGATCCCCTGGAGAAGGGGATGGAAAATCAATATTTTCTAGCAGCAAATTATTAATTCAACAAATTATTCTTTGTTGATAGCAAGTTGTGACTTGTAGAAGTAAAGCAAAATATCTGAAGAAATCTTCAGTCTAGGTCCCTCAGTATTTTAACCATTCAGATAACTTAAACATGAGGTCAAGATGTGAATGTGCATGCACGCGTAGACACACACACACTATAAAATGACTGCAGAAAAAAGTGCTAATGGTGAAAGACTAAAAAGCTGAATCATACTCCCAAGAAATTCTGATACTAAAATTATATAACTGTCATGTTTAAGTCATTTAGAGAAATAAAGAAGCAAATGAAAATGGCCAGTAATGTCCAGTCTAATCTGCAGAACCACACATAAGAGGTTCATAAGAAAAATTATATCATGGCACCATGTACCCACAAGGATGTTAAAAAGGAAACCATGTTCACAAGGAAATGTAACTACATAATGATTTAATGATGGAAGCTACTGTTGAATGCATCCAAGGTTCTGCTCCCAAAGTTAAAAAAATAATATTTTAACCTCATATGTAATACAATCACACTTTTGAAATACAGAAAATACAGAAATTTTATAAACAAAGCTCATAAAGTTTTCCATGTTAGCATTTGGTGTAGTTCCCATATTTTCCTGTCAACTTATGTATTTCATATGACACAATTTGTATTAAAAACTATTTTTACATGTCTTCAGCATGTAATACTGAGGACACATTAAATTACTGAAGTATTTCCATTTCCTAGGATATCAAACATGTTTTTATAGTTGTAGATTTTTATATTTGTATGTATTGTTTCTTGACAGATGATGATATTCATATAACCAAGAGCATAATAACTGACTTAATAAAAATGTATATTTTTTAAATGTAGCAACATTTGTGGTGGCATTTCAAATTTGCATATGCATCACTTCATAACAGTTTGGACAAAGCATTGCCTTATTCATGTCTTGCTTTGTTGTTGTTGTTTGTTTTGATTTTCTAATTCAGTGATATGGAAATTTCATGGGATCAGGGCTTTAATTAATATTTCTTTAGAAGAATTGAAGTTTTCAATACCACTATAATTTATTGTATAATCATGCTCACTGCTTAGAAAAACATTTGTAAATAGCAATTTTCCATAAAACTAATGGAATGTTGATGTAGAAATTACCCAATCTAGGCTAATACTGGTAACACTGCTCATCCTAGTAACCTTGTTTCTCCTTTGTCTTTTTTTCCTCATGAAAAGGAAAAGATATTTTGTTTTCCTCAACTTACTTATATACCCCTCATACTCCCACCAACAAATGCAGTCTTGACCCTGGTCCTGTGGTTTTTCACTCACTCAATCAATGCTTGTTAAATGTATTCCGATAAACTGAACTATAAACAAATAAATTTATCTTGCAATGACTGTCCAACCAAAGCACATTGTTATGAACTGAAAGCATCTCTGAAACTTAGCTTTAAAAAATTCAGATTATTGTTTGAAATATAAGGAGTTTCAGTGAACAGTTCCCCAGTTTTTCTCAATTTCTTGCTTCCATTCAAGCAAGGAAAGACAGATGCTTTATTACTATAGACCTTGCTGAATCTTTTAGAATTAAACTCCTGATGAGCAAGCTTCCTGAAATCATGTTCCTTATATGCTCCTTGAAGTGTGAGGTAAGCACATAATTGGCATATGCACATAAGAGTCATGCTCAGTAGCCTATAATTTCCACGTTTCTTTATATTAACTGAACTTATTTATTTTTTCCTTTCAGACAGGATAAGAACATAAGCAAAGGTTATGAGAATGCCTTTAACAGCAGTCTGATATGATGTAAAATCTTTTTTCCAAAGTAATTTATTTTTGTGTTTTCAACAGGAGACATGCATATGTGATAAGACAAATAAAGAATTTGGAGGAAAAAAGAGAAAAGAATAGAAGGAGAAAAAAGAAGGATAATCATAACAATACCTCCTATACTGATATATCTATAATGTAAAGTGTGTACCTTTGTAATTCAGGAGGCAAATGTATAATATGTGTTAGAACTGTTAACTCCAAGTAACTAAATTTATGGCTTTGAGTACTGAAAATCAATAAATGATATCCTTTGCAATATGTCATTTAATTTAAAAATATATCTTAAAAGGACAAAATAGTGATTTCCTTTAGTATTGAGTAAATAAATAAATCATGAAAGATGAGGCATTACTTTCTTCTTCACTGTTTTCACATTGGCTATAACCTAATAAACCACACATGAAATCTGTTTCCTTCAATAACTACTAAGATTTTACCTATAAAAATCTAAGTTTTTATCTTTACTCCCAGGAGAAATATGTCTTTTTATTTATTCCTAGTTTTTATCAAAGTGTTCTTTATTACACGGATCAATTTATTAAAAATATTAGGAGAGGGTCATATATTTTAATTCTCCTCTGTCCATGGAATTTTCCAGTCAAGAACACTGGAGTATGTGGCCATTCCCTTCTTGAGGTGATCTTTCTGACCCAGGTATCAAACCCTGGTCTCCTGCACTGAATGTAGATTCTTTACCATCAGCCACCAGGGAAGCCATTTTATAATTCCATTGACTTTCAATTATTTAAGAAACACTGTCTTGAGTCTTCTTGGTATAGGCATAATGTTAACAACTTTACATCAGAAATTCTTCACATGTTCCAAAGGGTAGTCAGTAAGCAGAGGACGCTATATGAGACTCATTTTACATAAAATTGGGAAAACCAACACTTAAAAATAGCAGACACAGAAATGGAATACATTTTTGAGAAGCTGCAGATTAGAAAATATTGCAAAGAGAGAAAGATGGGTAAAGGAACCCTAACAGTGGTGGAAAAAAACTGTCCCAGAGGTAATTTCTTGCCCTGGGTAAAGAATACTGAGAATGAGTGAGATGCAGTGCATCAAAGGAAAGGCCTGAAAGTGTACACTTCCAGAGGAAGCAGTGTTGAAAGCACATCTAAATAAACAAGAGGAAAAAGGAGGAGGCTGGTGGTGAAAGGGGAGAAATAACCACGCTGTTCAAGTTGATAAACCTATGAAAACAAGAAGGTATAACTGAATCAGAAACAGAAGGCACAATGACCAACTCCCAGTGACCACCTATCCACAGGAAATTGCCATTTATTAAAGATAAATGGTGCACAGTAAAGTGCAGTGGTACAAAGCACAGTAAAGCACTGTGACACCAGAATAGAAAACTCTCAGAAAATAAGTAACCATTCAAACTCCTTTGCGCCGTCACAAAATCTATTATTGCTAGCACAGAAAACATCTACAAAATTTATTATAAGAAAAAAAAAGATTTATATCCAGACAAAATTTTATAAGAATAAAGATATACTAATCAATAATTTTAGGTATGGAAATAATTGTAATTTCTTACAATGAAAAAGGGGACCTAGAAAAGTTGAGTAAGATGTGAGGCAATTTTTTGGCTTTAATTGATTAAAATTAGATAAAACATTAGAGAAATGAAAGAAATATGACAAACTATGCATTAAAAATTCATGATTGTAATGTACAGGCAAAAGAAATATGTGATGTAAGAGTGAACTGAATAAAGGAAAACAAGTGTAGAAGAAAATATCTCAGAAATGTTACAGGCTACCAGTGGAAGAATAGACAAAATCTTCAAATAAAGTAATAAATTTAAAATAGAACAATTAAATAAAGCTAAGACAAAATAATAAGGAAAAACAAAGTGGATCAAAAAAAACTTATATACGATTTAATGATAAAAACATAGCTGTGGATATAGGTATGAGTAGTTATGTACATACATTGTAGACCCCAAAAAGCAAAAGCTAAACAATGGAAAACAACTAACATTTGATATTAAAAAGAAATTTTCTGACTGAAAGAATAATGAGAATCTTAGTATTGATGGGATTGATCTTATGCTTGAAAAATTGACTGGAGTGTTAAAACAGAAAACAAACAACTCTATCTTAGAATAGCTATATATTTTCAGTATAAGTAGAAAAATTCTTCAGACCAGGCAAGCAGTTACAAAAATAAAGAAAAATAATTACATTAAAATTATAAAATTTCTCTAGTTCTTATTGGAGAAGGAGATGGCAACCCACTCCAGTATTCTTGCCTGGAGAATTCCGTGGACAGAGGAGCCTGGTGGGCTGCTGTCTATGGGGTTGCACAGAGTCAGACACGACTGAAGCGACTTAGCAGCAGCAGCAACAGTACTTATTAATAGAAAGATAGAAAGCCAAGAAGTAAATATTTTCTAGAAAAAAGTAGCAATAAACATGCAAAAGCACAAGGAAACTATCTATACTCATGATTCCTTCCTTAGATGTCTATTAGAAACAAGCTCGCAAAATGAAGCTCAAAATAAAAAATTTTATAAAAAGATTGAGAAAAGCTTTTATAATATTTAATTTTTGATTTGATATTAAATCAAAATCAATCTTTGAACACAAAAATAGTACTAATTGACTATATTTTTAAAATCTTGGTCTAATACTGATATTAAATAAACAAATATATAAATAGAAAGACACAGAGGTAAGAAAACCTCTTCTTTACAGAAGAATATAATAAATAATATGCCATTTTAGAAATTTTATAAAACATTTTGCAACCCCAAGTGTAATAATTAATTAGAAAAGTAATCATTGGGTGAAAGTACGTTGAGTAACATAGTTGCATGGACTACTTTACTAATCAGAAAAAAGAAATTTTCTCTAAAACAGAAAAATACATTGGGCACTACTTAAACCAAATGATAAAACCTGACTAAGTTAAGAGTCTATAGTTAATAATTGACAATATATGCTACTGATGTGATGTAATAAAGAATATACATTATCATCTATAAGTATTTTTGACATAATTACATGTGTTCATAATTAGCATGATGAAATTATATAAGTATTTATATATAGACAGAGTTTGAATAAAGCAAATTTGGGAAATATTTGTTGACATTAGATTTGTTTCTAAATAAAAGTTTCTATAAACTTGGGATATGTATACTCTGTAATTTATTTTATCAAATATACACTAAAAATAAATATCACCTCTTTTTTCATTGGCCTAACTATAACAATACAGTTTAAATACATATATTCTATAGTATCCACGATATAAAATACTCTAGTTTAACTGAAATACTTAAAGACTCAAGCATTTATAATCAAGTTGATGTCTTAATCCAGGAAAACACAAAGTACTAAATATAATGATTTCAATACTCTTTTTTATAAATTATAATTAGATAAAATCAATACTCAGTCTAAATTATTTTGTTTAACTTGAAGATAACTGGATTATTATATAAAATAGATATAGACATTTTGAAATCACAAGTCATTTTTAATTTAAAAAGTCCCCACAACAATACACTTTCAATGAAAATATTTTACAGATATTTTGTCTGTGTAAAGTTAATGATAATGAATAAAGAATGGCAATAATGAAGAGTGTTTAAGCTTATAAATTATTTAGAACTGAATTATGGAATAAAATGTCTGAAAAATTAATTGCTAAGCAATAGCTCTTTAAAGTGCAATTTTGATTAATAAACGGCAATATTCTTTTTGTGATCATGAATAGAAACATATCATAAAATCCACCAGGCAGGAGCTTTATCCTTAAGGAAAGGGCTTCAGTTATGTATAACTTGTGGTCCAACATGCTTTGATGGAGTCTCTAATCCATTGTTGATATCACTCATTTGTCAGACCCAATAGGAATGTAAAATATAAGAGAATCCTTTGATGCAGTTTATAAAGGCGAGTTTCTCCCACACAGACTGGAAGGATGAAAGTTTGAAGGAGATTGATTGTTGAATAATATATTCAAACCCTCAGGTCTTCCTATATCTGTTCTCTTTACAAGGTAACTTACTGCTCTTCCCTTCAATATTGGACCCTATCATGCCAGTCCTTGAATCTGGATTGATCTTGTGATTTGTTCTGACTAAGAGAATATGATGGAAATGATGTATGGGGTTTTGCTGTGTTGTTGTTATTTTAAATTGTGGTGAGAACGTAACATGAGATTCACCTGCCTAAGGAATGTTTAAGGTATAACACAGTAGTGCTAACTACAGACATGTTTCTGATTTTTTTTTTTTTTTTTTGGTCTGAGAATCTTGCAAAACCATGAATATAAGCCCAAGTTAGTCCTCTGGAGAATGAGACTACATGGATAAAAATTGAATAATGCCAGCCAAGGGCATCTGAGACCAGCCAACATTCAGTCAATCTGCCAGTTGACCCCAATTAGACTGCAAGGGCAGGCAAGATGAGCTTTGCTTGACCGAGATAATAAACTATGTTCTTGTGAGAAATAGCAAATGAAAGTTGCCTTAAGTTCCTAAATTTGAGGATGATTTGTTATGCAGAAGTAGCTAACTAATAGAAAGTTGCAGGACATTTTTGAAGGCCAAGGCAATAACACTCAGCATAATCTATGTTTTTTCCTTCTCACCTTCCTTTTCTGTTATTTGTATAGATTTGAAAACAGTCTGTCTTAAATACAGGGGGCCCAGAAACTTCTTTCATTAGCTGTACTAATTAGCTGCATCATCTTACTCTTTTCAAATCCATGACTGCCCCATTTCTAGCTCTGTTTGGTGCTAAAAGTTTAATGGCATAACAACCAAAGCCCCAGACCTGTTTGATTCCTAATGCTAAATATGGACTCCAACCTGGGGGTTTCCTCTTATTTAGCAGCTCTAGCAGTATGCCTACATCCTGAGCCAAAACATATTTTCCAATAAGATGATCTTTTACAGCAAGGGAAAGTAATAGCTGGACAAGAGAAGAACAAATAATGTGTCCCTAACTTGAAAGTTATCCTCAATTTGGTGCTAATTTTGGCCTTTTTTGGTGTCCTAGAAAATTAAGTTGCTGAATTTAAATTTCAACTGTGTCTTAAAAAGGTCTTAGGGTAGACAACAATGGCAAAGCAGAGAAAAGTATGGAAACATATTCTAAGCAGATGTTCCAGGGTGGACAGATGCATAGACTGATAATAACAATGGCAATTGGTAGCAGATGAGTAGCTACAATTAAGGATAATGTGGATGAGTCAAGCAAAAGGAATGACAAGCAGTGAAGGTGAAAAATTCCTGATAGAGTAAATTTGCACTAGCATCTTGAGAGTCACGGTAGAGGACTGAGAATTCACTTAAGCTGCAAGATGCCTTGGAATATTTAGAAAACATTATTCTTTTTATTATTATTATTATTATTTTAAGAAAAGCACATTGGAACAGCAGACTGAGGACAGAAACTGTCTATTCTGCTACTCAGACATTATATATGAGATATAATGAGTCTCTTGCAGTGAAATTTTAAGAGAAAGGGAGATACATTCTAGATAAATAGATTCTCAGTGGTGGAATTTATTTATCTGGGTGACAGTTAGTGGGGAGCAACTGTTGGGGGAAATTAGGGAAATAAAGAATAGAAGTATTTAGTAAAAAGTTGGAAAAATGGGCCAGGAGTTCAAGAGAGAGCAGGAGTGGTATTGTGAGAGGCATAAAAGTAGCAGTTACTATCTATAGCTTGTCATTCTGAGTCAGATAGTTGTCATGCCTAAACTCATGTAATCCTCAAAATTTTCAAAGAGCTATATGCATGTAAACACACAAAACCAGTGTTTTTCCTTATCTATCATAGCTAAGTATCATAGATATCACACATGAACATGTACACAAACACAGACACACAATTCTATGTTTTAGGTTTATGAATTTGATGCATTTTTGTAAAATTTATTTTAGTTTATCTTCTATTCATCCTCACTTAAAACATCTAGAAAGCTCTGCTGTGGGTATAATTTAAACAATGACAGTTTCATTTCGATTTGCTTCTATAAATTCAGATTTATAAGAAACATTAAATTTATACTAAATTAATTGTAACTGCAAAAAAGACTGCTACCAGTTCATCTACTATTCACGTTCTCTTCTTCAGCCTACAGCAATGCTACATTTCCTAACCTCCTTTGCATTTAGATAGAATCATATCATTGCCTGTAGACAGTGGTACATAAGATAAGTGATGGGTTCTATTTCCAGACTAAGCTTAGCAAGTACTTTCCTCTCCAGACTGCCTCTCTTTTTATCCCAGCTGGAATCTTGCAATAACAAGACCCTAGACATGAGAGAGCCAAATAATTTAAAGGACTTGGAGTTCTGACTCACTATGTGAAGAAGAGCTACCTAGTGATGAGGACAACTACATCAGATTGTTTGAGTGAGGAATAGACTTTCATTGTGTTTGGGTTTTGGCATTTGGGGATATTTATTATTACTGTCTACTTATCCTTAAACCTTGACATATAAATATGCATCTTTATAGGGTTCAGATTTTCATAGACTTGAGGCAAAACTATTTAATTACTAACATTATTTAAAGTCTGTTACTCTGATTTTAGTGTTTCCTGATTGTCAATTTACAATTTGGTTAATATTGAATATTGTAAAAAATAATTAAATGAGTGTGCTGAAAGAGTAAAATTGTCAAAAATCTCTTTGCCTTTAATATTCCTATACATGTAAGATGATCCTGCCTCCATATTTATAATTAATTCATAGCTTTCTTTTCATTCCATTTTATCATCTACATAACATAAATCAAAGCAATTTTGCTCATCATTACTAAGTTCTTCTGAGAACTATAAGTGGTATTCCAGTTACTCATTTATGAAACTGCCTAGAAAGTAAAATTTATTGTGAGGAAATCATGAAAGGACAAGAAAAATCTTAATAACTGGATCTTGGCATAACAAAGAAGTCCTTGAAATACTCAGACTCGAAATAATCTACTCTAATTTTCTCTGGAGCTTTTGGTCCCAATTAAGCTTGTATGTTGTGACTGAATTTTAATTAGTAAGGATGTTAGTACTTTAGAAATTCAGAGCTTGAATTAAACTTCATAAATTCATGAGACCAAAAGAAAAGAAGAATAATTGAATGAGCTTAGAATTTTAATGAGGGCATTTGAAAATGTTGGTATTCTTTATATCGTTATGGTATCCCAAAATACTTCTATACAATTGGTTTGAAGATCCAGATTGAATTAACCAGTCAGTTGAATCAAATGTTCAAAAAAGTTCAAACACCCATCAAAGGCTCTGTTATACAAATTAATATTTTAGCTGAAGTATTTGGTTTTTAAATTTTAAACAAATCATCAAATAGGCTCAGGAAGACACAGACTTGAAAAATTTTCAAGTTATATTTTTGATTTCCAAACAACAAAATTTTGGGGAGGATTTTTGGGGGAATTTATTGGCTATTTCACTTCAGTCACTGAAGTCTGCCAAACTGGAAATGTGGTAAGACTGTTTCAATAGTAACTATTCAGGTTTGTTTGTTGTTGTTGTTTAACTTCATTGAGATGTAACTGACATACAAGAAACTGTTTATGTTTAATGTATACAACTTGATTAATTTGGAAAAAGGTATGCTTCCATGAATCTGCCTTTTCATTTGTCTGCTTTTTAAAGAATTGTTCAGAAAATAGTAGTGCAGCGGCATCACCTTTTACCTTTCATAACAACATTGAGCATGTGTTTCTGAAGGAAGAAACCATGCCTTAAAAAGAGTGGTTTTCAATCCTAAGTGTGTACAAAAACCATTTGGAGAGCTTGATAAAGCAAATTTGGTGGATGGATCACAACTCCTTAGTCTCCAATTCAATATTTCTAGTATGCTATGCTATGTTGCTTCAGTCATGTGGGACTCTTTGCAACCCTATGGACTGAAGCCCACCAGACTCCTCTGTCTATAGGATTCTCTGGGATCAAATACTGGAGTAGGTTGCCATACTCTCCTGCAGGGGATCTTCCCGATCTTTTGATGGAACCCAAGTCTCTTACGTCTTCCACACTGGCAGGTGGGCTCTTTACCATTGAGGCACCTGGTAAATCCCTATGTATAAGTACCAAGAATTTGCATTTCTAATGAGTCACCTGGTGATATGCTGCTGCTGGTCCAGAGTTCATTCTCTGAAAACCAATAGCTTAAGCATTGTCTATTTAATACTTGAAATCTAGAAAATAATTTTAAAAAATCAAATTTTTTTTAAAACATAAAAACATAAAAAAACATATTTTATTTCATCAAAAATATAGGCTTCTTCTTTCTACCTGACATACACTGTCTTTAATAAGTAGAATATTTCACCAAAGAGTAAAAATAGTCCCAATTTCTGGATTATGGAATCGAGTTTCAAAAAAGTAATGAGATATATAGTCCAGATATAAATGATAAAATCTTTATAATGATTGAGGATTTCTTTCTTTCACTCTCTAGTTCTGCCTTATTTTGATTTATATATACTGAGGCTCTCTTATGGGGTACATATGCATTTAAGAGTGCTTTATCTTCCTATTCAATTGACTCATTTATCATTATGAAATAGCACTCTATCTTTTGGTGAGATCATTTTGTTTTTTTAATTAAAAAGAGCCAAAAATACTTTCTTTTGATTAACATTTATGGTACATTTTTTCTACTCTTTTAAACTATCTTTGGACATATGTATGAATATAAATATATTTGAATATATAAATATAGGCACACTGGACATCTTGTAGTTACATTGTTATAGTCTCTTTTTATATGATAATTCCTTTTGTGAATCATGAAGTTCACTTGTATTTAATGTAATTATTGGTATGTTTGTGTTTACATCCACCAGTTTCCTGTTTGTTTCAATTTTTTGTATGCTTCAAACAACTCTGTTTCCCCTTTCTATCTTTTTCTGTTTGGCTTAGCTTAATTTTAAGTTGTGTTGAGCAGAGGGGGACAGGTGCTATCCCTATAAAAATCCCAATGTCATTTTTTACAAAAAGAGAAAAAAAATCCTAAAATTGATATAAAATGACAAAAAAAAAAACCCTCAAGCAGCCAAGGTAATCTCAAGAAAGAAGAACAAAACTGTAGCCGTCACACTATGATTTCAAAATATATTCCAAGCATATAGTAATCAAAACAGTAATGTACATCCATAAAGCCAGACAGTTAGATCAATGGAACAGAATAAGAATCCCAGAAACAAACCCACACATATACAGTCAAGTGATCTTCAACAAAGGAATATGCAATGAGAAATATGCTAGGAATATGCAATAAGAAAATGATAGTCTTTCAATAATTAGCACTGAGAAAATGGAATATCCACTTACAACAGAATGAAACTGGACACTTACCTTATATCATACACAAAAATAAATTCAAGAAAGATATGTAAATATAGGACCTAAAACTACAGAATTTCTAGAAGACGACATAGGGGAAAATCTTTTTGATATTAGTCTTGGCAATGATTTCCTGCACATGATACCAAAAGCATAAGTAAGGAAAATAAAAATAAAAAAGTGGGATTATATCAAATTAAAAACCTCCTATAAAGCATAGGAAATAATCTACAGTATGAAACTGAAATCTACAGAATGGGACAAAAAATTCAAGTCATCTATCTGATAAGAGATTAATATCCAAATACATAAGAAACTCCTAAACTCAACAGTAAAAAAACAGAAAACCAAAAAAGAAAAAATAAACAAATGGACAACAGTTTTGAATAGATATTTTTCCAAAGAAGACATAAAAATGACCACCAAGTACATGACAAAGTGCCCAACATCACTAATTATGAGGGAAATACAAATCAAAACCACAGTGACATATCACCTCATACCTATTAGATGGCCATTATAAAAAAGACAAGAGATACCAAATGCTGAAGAGACTCTTGTACACTCTTGGTAGGAATGTAAATCATTACATCTACTATGGAAAACAATGAACGCTACTCAAAAATAAATAAATAAATAAAAATAGAACTACAGTATGATGCAGCAATTCTATTTCTGTATTGGCGAGGATATGGGAAAATTTGACATTTTTTTTAATACTCAACATGCTTCTTCCATTTATTATACTATAAATATCTTTATATAATTTAGTGTTTAAAGTCTACATAATTACTTTTTAATTTTGACACATTTGGAAAATTTTAAATCACTGCTTCAATTTTTAAATCTTATTCTCTCCCTTCTTTTTTCTAAGATTCTAGGTACATGACTCCTATAGTAGTAGAGACTTTCTCATAAATCCAGATATTTTCTCATAACTCATGAAAACTACCATTTTTTAATTTTAAGACTTGCTTTTCTCTCTGTATTTCTATTTGGATTATTTCTACTGCTAAATTCTTCACAATCAGTGATATTTTCTTCTGCAGTGTCTAATCACCTTCTAAGAACTTTCAATAAAATGTATGTCCTTAAATTTATTTATAACCTTTCCTTAAAACTCTACTCTATTTCTAATACTATTTTGAAGCTTCAATTTAGTCTTTCTTTAAGAGGGTTTAGAGAAGATCTTACCACGTGATGTGGTCCATGGTTTTAAGGTGTGAGCTGCCTCTCATCTCAAAAGAATGTTTTGGGTCATCCTGGTGCACCAGCCCCGAGCAACAAACCTGGGCTGGCGATTGATTTCACACACGATAATTAACATGTTTCAATGCCATTCTCCCATATCATCCCACCCTTGCCCTCTTCCACAGAGTCCACAAGACTGTTCTATACATCTGCGTTTCTTCTGCTGCCTCGCATGCAGGGTTCTCACTGCCATCTTTCTAAATTCCATATATATGTGTTAGTATACCGTATTTTTGTTTTTCCTTCTGGCTTACTTCACTCTGGATAATAGGCTCCAGTTCCGTCCACCTGAGTAGAACTGATTCAAATGAAGTTTTTTTTAATGCTGAGTAATATTCCATTGTGTATATGTACCACAGCTTTCTTATCCATTCGTCAGTTGATGGGCATCTAGGTTGCTTCCATGTCCTGGCTATTGTAAACAATGCGGCGATGAACTTTGGGGTACACGTGTCTCTTTCAATTCTGGTTTCCTCGGTGTGTACGCCCAGCAGTGGGATTGCTGGGTCATATGGCAGTTCTATTTTCAGTTTTTTAAGGAATCTCCACACTGTTCTCCATAGTGCACCAGGATGACCCAGGGGGAGGGAATCGGGAGGGAGGAGGGAGGGGGGTTTTGGAGGGGGAGCATATGTATACCCATGGTGGATTCATGTCAATATATAGCAAAACCAACACAATAAAGTAAAGAAAATTGAAAGAAAAAAAAAAGAATGCTTTGGTATTGTTGAGGCCTGTCTACACAGATGGATCAGAATGCCAAAATCTCCAGCCATATGTAGCCTTTTTACTCCATAGCAGCTGTATCCTGTTTGGTCATGTGAAATTTCGTCCTGAGCAATAACAGAACTGCCTTTGGTAAGTGATCCTTCAGGAATCCCATTGCATACAATTTCTTCCTTCTGGTGTTCTGTCCTACAGGTTCCATCAGTAATAGTGTCCTTGAAATCTGCTCTCTGCCTTCTCAACCCAGTAGTACCATCATGCTCTCCTTAGGCTTGACCTCCCTGAGTCAAATTCCAGAACCTGTCTCTAGGTAGAGAGATGGGGTAAGTGTGGGGCTTATCTCATGTTTGCATTTCCAGAATGTCCTTTTCCCTAGTATCTTTGAATATGCTAAGACACAAATTAGAATTTGATTTCAAAGACAAAGTTTCAAAGGCATTTTTACAATCAAGAAAAACATTATTATAATATTTTCTCTAGCCATAATTATTGTTTATTTTACTTAAGTCATTATACTGTCTTTATAATTTATATTATTAATAGTGATTCTTTGGTTAAAATATTTTTAAAGTGTATCTTCTAAGTTTCATTTTTATTTTATTTTTCTCTTTGATTTTATATTTTGAATGATTAAACTCAAATTTTTAGTTTCCTTCCTGTTATTATTATTTCAGAAATAATACATATGGACACTAATATACATCAAGAAGTAATTATAACTCAGGCACTGTTATTAATATTTAGGTTATTACTCTATTATTTTGAAGATAGTGAGGAAAAATGTAACATTATAATAAATTAGTGTAAATGTGCTTTAATATGTTCAGTTCTTTGCAAAAATGACTTATTTAAACTGCAAATTAAGTATTTTTAATTGAAACTTTTATTACAATTTTTAACATATGTAACCATATACTTTAATATTTTAGTCCCAAGTAGAAAATAAAATTATTTGAAGTAGTTTAGAAAGAAGCAAACAGTAAAACAAGATAAAAATAAATTAGGAAATCAGCGACTCAGAAGATTGGAATAGGAAAAATGGAATAGGAAATAGGATTGGAATAGGAAATATAGAAAAACATGTTTCACTCATTTTTTTTCTGACTCTATGTATATTTTAAAGCTATGCTTAAGATTGATCTTTTTGTTCATTTGCGACTCTTGGTGGAAGAAACATGAAAAATTCTAAATCTCTTAGAAAAGAGACTGTATATATGTATATTTTATAGATAGCTAAATGTACATGCACATTTATTTGTGGGTGTGCTACACCTTCAAGAAGGAAAATTTTTCCTAATTTGTAGCATTGGCTACTTCATTTCCTTTTAATCTGTCAAAAAAGAAGTACTGGAATTTTATTCCATTAAATTTACCTAAGACCAGGATGACTTTTTAAAACTCAAGTCATTTAGTAGTTAATTCTATCAGTCATGTGTAATTTTTTTTCATGTTATTCATTGTCTTATAATACATAGCACAGATGCTGAGAAATATTCATTAACTGATGAAGAATTTGTGGCTTCTGAAAACATTCTGTTGTAGGAATCTCCAAGTTGAAAATAAAAATGAAAATAAGACACTTTTTAACTCTATAAAAGTTCTTTTTTCACAGTTGTGTTATTTTTCCTTGTGAAATCAGCATGTATTTTGTCATGGAGTTCAGTTCAGTTCAGTTGCTCATTCATGTCTGACTTTTTGCAACCCCATGAGTTGCAAAATGCCAGGCTTCTCTGTCCATCACCTACTCCTGGAGTCCACTCAAGCCCGTGGCCATCGAGTCGGTGATGCTATCCAGCCATCTCATCCTCTGTCGTCCCCTTCTCCTCCTACCCCCAATCCTTCCCAGCATGAGGGTCTTTTCGAATGAGTCAACTCTTCGCCTGAGGTGGCCAAAGTACTGGAGTTTCAGCTTCAACATTAGTCCTTCCAATGAACACCCAGAACTGATCTCCTGTAGGATGGACTGGTTGGATCTTCTTGCAGTCCAAAGGATGCTCAAGAGTCTTCTCCAACACCACAGTTCAAAAGCATCAATTCTTCAGCGCTCAGCTTTCTTCACCGTCCAACTCTCACATCCATACATGACTCCTGGAAAAACCATAGCCTTGACTATGTGCACCTTTGTTGGCAAAGTAATGTCTCTGCTTTTAAATATGCTGTCTAGGTTGGTTATAACTTTCCTTGGAAGGAGTAAGCATCTTTTAATTTCATGGCTGCAATCACCATCTGCAGTTATTTTGGAGCCCAGAAAAATAAAGTCTGACACTGTTTCCACTGTTTTCCCATCTATTTGCCATGAAGTGATGGGACCATATGCCATGATCTTAGTTTTCTGAATGTTGAGCTTTAAGCCAACTTTTCACTCTCCTCTTTCACTTTCATCAAGAGGCTTTTTAGTTCCTCTTCACTTTCTGCCATATGGGTAGCTCCTCTAATATTATAGAATATTGATCAACATACACTTACTGCAACAAAGAACAGCTATAAAGGATGCACTACCCTTAATTTTTGTTTTCTTGTTTAGCTGCTAAGTCATGTCTAACTTTTTTGCTACCCACATCGACTGTAGCCTATCAGGCTTCCCTGTCTATGGAGTTTCCCAGGCAATACTGGAGTGGGTTGCCACTTCATTCTCCCGATGATCTTCCTGGACCAGAGATCAAAAATGTGTCTCCTCCACTTATAGACAGATTCTTTAACACTAAGCCACCAGGGAAGCCCCTCTAACCATAATACGATATCATCACCCATTAATTTTTTTTTTCATGTATGTGTGCCTTTGGGTGAAAATGGGAGACAGCAAAGCACTGACATCACAGATGCAGCTGCATATTGGCTAGAAAGTGGATAAGAGCACAGGTTTTTCTATTGGAATCTATTTGCAATTCAGAGTGCAGTTAATTATAAGTACATAAATAAGCCTTACTCTAACTCTGGTTAGGATAAGTCATCCAAGAAAAAAACATGTTTTATATGACATAATTTCACTCAGAAGCTTGCAATTAGCATGTATGATAACAAAGGGTGGCTACTTTAAGCTACACTTTACTAAATTTCATCCTGTGTAAAGAATGATATGTTGTGACTTCCAAAATATAATTTCATTTCAAATAAAATACCCATTGGTAAGACATTTGGGAAGTAGTAAACTATTTACTGGAGAAGGCAATGGCAACCCACTCCAGTACTCTTGCCTGGAAAATCCCATGGACGGAGGAGCCTGGTAGGCTGTAGTCCATGGGGTCGCAGAGTCAGACACGACTGAGCGACTTCACTTTCACTTTTCACTATCATGCATTCGAGAAGGAAATGGCAACCCACTCCAATGTTCTTGCCTGGAGAATCCGAGGGACGGGGATGCCTGGTGGGCTGCCACCTATGGGGTCGCACAGAGTTAGATACAACTGAAGTGACTTAGCAGCAGCAGCAGCAGCAAATTATTTACTGTATCAGCTCAGTCACTCAGTGGTGTCTGACTCTTTGCAACTCTATGGACTGCAGCATGCCCATCTTCTGTGTCTATCACCAACCCCCAGAGCTTTCTCAAAGTCATGTCCATTGAGTTGGTGATATCATCCAACCATAATCCTCTGTCATCCCCTTAATACTCAATTAAGAGTCATCAGAAAATCTAGTCCACTGAAATGGAATATTCTAAAGTGATGCAATGAGGAAAATTAAGCAGGCATTTTGTGCCATAGAAAATAGCTGTGTATTGGTAGTAAAAGAAATATACAGATGCTTTACCAGAAATGTTTATGGGAAGTAAAAGACTTTATTATCTAGTTCTCATCCTTTTATTCTACCCCGAATCTAGTGGTGAATTCCTTATAGTAGTCCAAATGTTACCTTCTGACATCTATGAAGGTATTTACAAATGTGATCCTAGTATTTGGAATTCTTTTGCTTCTCTTTGCTCTAATATTCCCTATATTCCTACTTACGTACCAACGACTTTTTCAGTCTTCAGGGATAATCTCAGAGAAATCACCTCCTAACGCCAACATTAAGTATAGTCATTCTTCCCTGTGCTTCTATGGTATCTTTTTCATACCTTGATCCCAGTACTTTATTACATTCAATTATAATTCTCTCTCTTTTCCAAACTAAATTGTAATCCCTCTATGTATCCCACTGGCTACCTGTCTAGTAGCATGCCTAGTACATATCAAGAACTCCCACAGGCATATATGGCCTAAAACTGGAAATTATTGATTAACCTTCATCCATATGAGCTTAGTTCTTATTTATTTTAATCTAGGGAGCAGTAACACTTTTATACATTAGATGTATATCATGATTGCATCCATTTTGTATTATATAGTCATAGCTAACTTTATCAAATGTGTTTTCTGTGATAGGAACTGTGATTACTGCTTCACATGGATTAATATATGTTTCATGATTATAAACAAAAATAACAGTGAAGTAGGAAAATGCATTATACCAAGTTGGTAAAAAAAAAAAATCAGAGTTGACCAGTATCAAAACTTAAAAATTCCATGGAAAAAAATTTTAAGCTAATTCTTACTGAATCTGGTGACTTCTTTTTTAACCATTACCATTGAATAATTTTGTATCCTTTCCTTCTTGTTTTTTTGCTAGTAAATTTATCTGTTTTTCTATGTTTCTAATCCCTGACTTGTACGAGACACTGAATGAACTGAATTGCTAATCAATAATCCCAAGAATGAATCTGTTTTTTTTTCTTAGAATATGCAAAACTTGGAAGCAAAGAACAGCATACATGTTTAACACTAACAAGTGGGAAAAAGAGAAATTAAATATTAACATTGGCTTTAATCTTGTGTTGATAAAAGTAATGTATAACATTTCAATAGTCTGGGGTTCACTTTTTTGCCAACTTAAAACCCAGCTGAATACAGCTAATGAATGGGAAATAATAAGCTGGAAAAAATTATTCCTGATACTTAAAAAGATGCTATAAAATCCATGTACTAAAATTCTTGTATTTTACTGATATTTCTTCAGTCTGTAAGGAAAGAAGCATGCCAAATAGTAGTTATTATTCTTTGCACAGACACATACAGCAATTTACTTGAATAACTGGCAAGCTAAAACCTGTCTGATTATATCAGAGCTACTTGTATACCTTACTTACATTTTCTATGTCTTTGTTATTGACTAGAGAAATTTCTCCTTTAATATTAGGTTATGATCAGTTAGATTTTGGTTGCATGAATAAAGTCAATAGGAATATCTGTAGAATTTTTACCAATGAAACATGCTTTGAAACATAGGAGAGTTAGGTTTTCAGAATTACCCTAGACACAAAACTTACATGGGCTTTATGGAATATTATATAGAACACTCAGAAGAAATTTACTGAGATGATCACTTGAATTTATTGCACCTTTTCCACATAAAACCCATATAAATTGTTTTAATATTTTATATCTTATATTCTTATACAATAAAATGTTAAAATATATCATTTGAAACATAATTATGAAGTATCAGTTGTTTATTTGTTTCTGTAAATAGAAGGAGCATTTAGTATGATAAAGGTTCTTGTTTCAGTTAGAAAGAAAGCCAGTGTTGGCAGATTTCAGAGCTCTCCAAATAGAAGATGGAAAGATAAAAGAAGGAACCCCTGATTCTCAAAATATGTAGTATGAGAGTTGCTCATCAATTAGTTCTCTAGGAGAACTAATATATGCTATGTGATTAGGACATTCTGTGTTAGCAATGGCTCAGAGGAGAAATGGGTTCGTTGATCCTTGGATCAGGAAGATTCCCTGGAGAAGGAAATGGCAGCCCATTCCAGTGTTCTGGACTAGGAAACCCCATGAACAGAGGGACCAGGTGGGCTACAGTCCATGGGGTCATAAAGAGTTGGACATGACTGAGCACAGACACACACACACACACACACACACACACACACACACACACACACACACACACACACAGAACGATATTTTCATCAATAACCACCAGGAAGCTTATGGTGGGGAGGAGGAAAAATTTATTTTTAAGTCCTGGAAATTACATAACATGCTTGGGACCTCACAGTAAGGTCAAGGGTTGGGGATGGGTAGTGAGTGCCTGGCATTTTGCATTTTGCTTTATTGAGGTTGATGGATGGGTGGATGGTTTCTAGGGCTAATTCTTTATTGTGAATTTAAAACATGTCAGGGAGAATTTAAAGGACAGAAGATTGAAAAAAAAAAAAAAAACCTAGCAACTATAGTCCTAAGGGACAGTTATCCAAGGAATACAAGGGTAGGGGGCAGCCTGGCTCCATATATAGTCCAGAAGCTGGCAATGTGTTTATTTGAGACAGCCATGCTTCTTTGAAGTGGATGGCTTGGCAATCACAGTTTAAGTTAAGCACTTGCATTACACAAAGGGAAAACCTACTGTCAGGGTTTACACCACAGGGTGCAACTCTTCTGAACTACTTTCTGTAGAGAAGGCATTATTTCCAAGTGGTCTTTTAACATTCCTTTTTAAAGTCTGTTCCCTATAAGATAATGAAATCCTTGATTTTAGGGATGTCTCATTGCCATCTTAAAAAAAAAAAAAACTCAAATATCCAACATCTATATTTTAGAATGAAGATGTCTTTATAATAACAATGAAACAGAATTGTTAATATTAATGAAGTCATGAGTTTTTTGGGTATCTTCTATTATTCATTTCATGGTTATGGATATTTTTTTCTAGATGTATAAATAGGCATTTTTCTCTGAGACAGTTTTGCTACATCTTATACTTACTTTAATCAAGACAAAATTATAAAAGACAACACAAAACAACACAGAGAGTCTGTATCCAGATTGTGGTTTTGAGATGAGAAAAATATTGCAATGAGTTACATAATTAGTCAGTTACAAAACTTTTTCTGTGAGAAAATAGAGATCCATCTCAGTGAAATGTGCCAAGTGAGACCATTCCAGCAATAACCATTAAGACTCAGAACAGAGAAGCTAAAGTATACCAAACAGAAAAAGAGATTGACTCATTAAAACTAAATTCTCCTTCCCCCATAGGATACCCTTGAATATTCTCCTTAATATGGAGAATTCTGGCTGACATTTGCAAGAACCATTTATAACTCAAATCCTGGATGAACTGCAGAAAATGATGGGTGCTACATGCACAACAGAAGTTTTAGGCCTTTTTCTGATTTTTCTCAGAAAAGATTTTAAAAAAAAAACAACTCTAACACAATTTGTGATTATATCTAAGTATGAATTGCTTTAGAATTTTGAAAACATTATCATGTTTTTTGTAAATTAGTCCTAATTTTCATTTTATTTGACAAATAACATGATTAAAAGTTTATGAATTGCACCTGTTAGCCAGTAAGTACTACTAACATTTTAAATCTTTTAACATCTACAAATCATAAAAATATCTTCTCAAAATGTACAATAGACCAACAGGATACTTGACACAAAAGGTTTTCTATTATGTGAAAGATTACTTATTCACTTAGGTCAGTTATCTAATGTTATATATGGTGATGTTGCAGCCTATTTCATACATATTGAATTATATTTTTAAATTATAAATTATTATATATAGTTTTGGTCCCCTAGTAATTAAAGAAGTTTCTGACATCTAATTAAAACTATTATAATAATCTGATAGAAGTCATTTCCATTGTTTCAAAGTTTACTCAGAAATTTATTAATAATTATATAAATGATCTAAGCCAGTTGATTTGTCAACAAAAATTTATAAACAAAGATTATATATTTGTTTTAAAATATCCCAAGGTAAACTTTAGGAGATGTTTGTAAAGATTATATTTTGCCATTTAGTGGCTAAATCGTGTCTGACTCTTTTGCAACCCCATAGACTAGCCTGACAGGCTCTCCTTTGTCTATAGAATTTCTTAGGCAACAATACTGGGGCTTCCCAGGTGGTGCTAGTGATAAAGAACGCATCTGCCAATACAGAAGATGCAAAGGACATGAATTTGATCCCTGGGTGGGGAAGATTCACTGGAGTAGGAAATGGCATCTTGCTCCAGTATTCTTGCCGGGATAATCCCATGGTCAGAGGAGCCTTGAGGGCTACAGTCTATGGGACTGCAGCAAGTCGGACACAACTGAGAGACTAACCACAGCACAGTCAAGAATATAGGAATGTGCTGTCATTTCCTTTGCCAGGGAATCTTCCAGACCCAGGGATCGAACTTGCATCTCCTGCATTGGCAGGTGGGTTCTTGACCACTGAGCCACCAGGGAAATGCAACAAATTGTGTATAAAACCTTTATGTAGAAATATCTTCAAAAATAATATTTGTGATGATGGTGGGATCTACATAAGTCACTATTTAGTAAAGAGCCATATATCAACTATAAAATTGATTAGCTAATAAATCTTTTTTTTTATGCAGAGGATCATTTACACTGAATGCTTTAACCCATACTTCATTTCTTTGTGTAATGTAATTTGATTCCATTTACAAAGCATGACACAAGTTAACATTTGCTTAATATATTCTTACTGATTTATTCCCAATAACACCCTTCCATTTTAGGCAAGGTAGTGGATTCATAATCCAAACTGACACTAATTTGAAAGTGAAAGAGTTTTAATAATCAATAGTAAGTTATCAAATATGGAACCAGTGTTACTCTGGAACTGGCTTTTATTGTCTTGTATGAGCTGATTGTTGAAAAGAAATTTTGTAAACCAGATGTTAAAACAGCTTGAAATTAGTCACCACGGTAGTAGTATTTTCACCATGAAATTCAGCTAATGCTATAAATTAACACCTGCCCATACCCCAACAATTGTGAAATATATGCTAGCATATCACTGACATGGAATTTTTTGATTATGAAAATATATTATATTTGACAATTATATCAAAACACAGAGTAAACCAAGACTGCTCCAGGTAACTGGAATGTATGGGTCATAGTTAAGGTTTTTATTATTAAACTAATAACTAAAGAAACATAAAGGAGGCTTGCCTGGGGCTTACTATTGCTTCTTTCAAAGCTATTCTTTACAAATGAAATGATATTTTAATGTGGTATAGACAGTCTACTGACCTAAACTATCTGAAGTCATCTCACGCGCATTAGGATGAAGTCCAGTATGCTTAATATGAACTTTACTAAGCACAGTTGATCTGATGCCTGATTATATTCTTGGCCTTATTCTTCATTGTTTACCTTGAAAAGTTGTGTTTTTTTCAAATATTTATTTTAATGCATTATGTGCTCCGTTTCCTTCAGGAATTTGGACATGCTTATCCTTCTGCCTCAAATTGTCTTTAATTCATTTAAGTAGCTAAATCCTACTCATTTTTTCATTCTAGAATTTTGTCTTTTGAGTAATGCTTTCCTGAGTCCTGGTTTGCATTTTCTGTTTCACCTTTCTGAATCAAATCTGGAATTTCCTTCTACTTCTACTTCTTTGATTTCTTTACCAATATCCTTAGGTGTTCTATACCCTACCATCTTAAAAAACTGCAGGCTCTGGGCTAATTAACGTGGATATATCCCTCTACTAAAGGTCATCTTATATCCAGGTTTTCAGCCTTAACTATCAACTTTGTGTTGATTACTCCAAAATGTATATCTTCATACCCAACATCTCTTCTGAGTTCAAAACTCATATACCTAAACTGTAAATTTAACATTTTAAAATTTATAACTAATGGATCTGAAATGTCACGATTGAATTTGTGCCACCTGAAACTGTTTCTTCCTGAGTTTCTCTGAATCAGGAAATGATATTTATAACTATCCCAAATATCAAGCTAAAAATATACAAGTCAGCTTTGATTCTATCTTTTCATTCCACATACTTCTCTCTACCAGTGATTCTATCAGCATACCACAAATCTTCTACTCTTCTCCATATTCAGTAATGATCAATCTAACAGAAATCATCCAAACTTCTGATTTAGATCACTGCATTACTGAACTGCTCTGCATGTTTCTGTCTCATCCACCTCCTCTCCTCACTATCCATATTCCAGTATTTATTTTTCAAATACAAATTTCCTTTCTGATTATAATCAAGTATTATTAAAATCTTCAAATAGCTTTTTTATTTATTTATAATAAAATCTGAACTCCTTAGTTGTAAAACATGATTTATTGTCCACCTACTTATTCCATATCACTTCCTACAACTTTCTGCTTTATATTTTTAATACAACAGCCATAGACACCTTCTTTCTGCTTCTTATGCATAAGAGAGCTTGTTTTCCAATATTTAATACTTCTCCTCCAAGTTATCTTCCCTAATTCTTCATACAGTAGATTTATGCCATAATTCAGGTCTCAATTTAGATATCAAGTGAATTAATTCCTGCTCTCTTAGTTTTAGGGAATCTTCCTGCCAGTGCAGGAGACATGGATTGAACAGAAGAGCCTGGTGCAATATGGTCCATGAGGTCACAAAGTGTCAGACATGACTGAGCAACTGAGCACAGTAAGCTAATGTAACAAAGTGCCACACACTGGGTGGCTTAAAATAACAGCAATTTATTGATTCAGTTGTGGATTCCAAAGGCCACAAATCAAGGCGCTGGCAGAGCTGACTCCTTCTGAGGTCTGTGAGGGAGGATCTATCCCCTGCCTTTATCCCAGATTTTGGTGATGGCTGGGACAATCTATTCCTCACTTTGTAGCTGTGATAGCATCCACATGGAATTCTCTCCATTTGTCTTTGGGTAGATTTTCTTTTGTTATAAGGATATTAGTCATATTGAATTAAGACCCTAATGTTCCCATCTTTACTTGTTTACATATTCAAAGATCCTCTTTTCAAATAAGACCACATGGTGCAGGGGTTAGAGCTTCAACAAAGCTCTTTAGACAACACAGTTCAGCACATGACATTATCTCTCCTTAGTGTGATTCAGGGAAAGCTCACTATTAATGTACTATCTACATTTCATCAAAATCCTTACCATTACTTGATTATTTAAGTAATGGTCTCCGGTATGCCTTCCCCCAATAAAGGAAAAATTCCACAAGGAACTGACCTTATCTGTTGTTGCTCTTGCTGATTTTCCTACAGGTGTAACTAGAAGAGGACACAGCATGCAGTAAGGACTTCGTATAGATTTGTTGTATGTATATGTGAATTTATGTTGAGCTTATTATAATATCTGTTTATCACATAATATTACTGTTATATTTGTTAAAATAGTATTGTTTATCATAATATCTGAAATATTATGTGTACCATTTAATTTTGCTTTAACTTTATAATCTACTTAATGATTAGTCAAGGTTATAGTGAGTTTTTTGTTAATCCAATAGACTATAAGTGCAATACAACAGTGAGTCTTTCTCCATTACATTAATGTAACACAAAATCTGATTTTGGCAGTATTCCCAGGTAGTCGAGGTTACAAAGTCATTTTCTCCTCTGCATTTGTGTATAATGGAGGAACCTGAATCATAGTGATATACTGTAAAGTTACTGAGAGGAGTTGACCTCATTCTGAAAGACACTTGATTATTTCCACTGACAGGTGACACCCATAGAAATAATAATTATTATTTCAATTTTAAAAAGGATAAACATGTGCTGAAAATGAAAACTACTATGAATCTATAAGGAAAAACATCATAATCAAGCAGGATGTTATTGAAGCAAGAATTTAATGTTATTGAATATAGCATGACAATGAGCAAAGATACAGAATAAGATAATTTTTTGAATTGTATTATTTTATAGTACACATTTCTAACAGAAACGTAAAATGTAAATCTATTAGAAACTAGCTTATACATACAAGGTTTTCATGTTTGCATATTCTAAAGCTTGCATATTCATTCAAAATGTTTAGATGATTTATTGGTCTTTTAGGCCAGTACTATGCAAAATATTGAATTGTAATATAATTGTAATTTATAAAAATGAACATTTTCTTAACCTAATTGAAGAGTTCCAAAGAATAGCAAGCAGAGATAAGAAAGCCTTCCTCAGTGCAAAGAAATAGAGGAAAACAATAGAATGGAAACGACTAGAGATCTCTTCAAGAAAATTAGAGATACCAAGGGAAAATTTCATGCAAAGATGGGCTCAATAAGGGACAGAAATGGTATGGATCTAACAGAAGCAGAAGATATTAAGAGGTGGCAAGAATACACAAAAGAAGTGTACAAAAATATTCTTTATGACCCAGATAATCAAGTGATCACTCATGTAGAGCCAGACATCCTGGAATGAGAAGTCACGTGGGCCTTAGGAAGCATCACTAGGAACAAAGCTAGTGGAGGTTATGGAATTCCAGTTGAGCTATTTCAAATCCTAAAAGATGATGCCGGGAAGGCGCTGCATTCAGTATGCCAGCAAGTTTGGAAAACTCAGCAGTGGCCACATGACTAGAAAAGATCAATTTTCATTCCAATCCCAAAGAAAGGCAAGGCCAAAGAATGCTCAAACTACCACACAGTTTCACTCATCTCACACACTAGTCAAGTAATGCTCAAAATTCTCCAAGCAAGGCTTTAGCAATATGTGAACCGTGAACTTCCAGATGTTCAAGCTAGCTGTAGAAAAGGCAGAGAAGCCAGAGATCAAATTGCCAATATCCACTGGATCATCGAAAAGAAAGAGAGTTCCAGAAAAACATCTATTTCTGCTTTATTGACTATGCCAAAGCCTTTGATTGTGTGGATCACGATAAACTGGGCAAAATTCTTAAAGAGATGGGAATACCAGACCACCTGACCTGCCTCTTGAGAAATCTGTATGCAGATCAGGAAGCAACAGTTAGAACTGGACATGGAACAACAGACTGGTTCCAAATCAGGAAAGGAATATGCCAAGGCTGTATATTGTCACCCTGCTTATTTAACTTATATACAGAGTACATCATGAGAAATTCTGGGCTGGAGGAAGCACACGCTGGAATCAAGATTGCCAGGAGAAATATCAGTTACATCAGATATGCAGACGACACCACCCTTATGGCAGAAAATGAAGAGGAACTAAAGAGCCTCTTGATGAAAGTGAAAAAGTTGGCTTAAAGATCAATATTCAGAAAATGAAGATCATGGCATCAGGTCCCATCACTTCATGGCAAATAGATGGGGAAACAGTGGAAACAGTGGCTGACTTTATTTTGGGGGGCTCCAAATTCACTGCCGATAGTGATTGTAGCCATAAAATTAAAAGACACTTACTCCTTGGAAGAAAACTAATGACAACCTAGACAGCATTTTAAAAAACAGAGACATTACTTTGCCAACAATGGTCTGTCAAGGCTATGGTTTTTCCAGTAGTCATGTATGGACGTGACAGTTGGACTATAAAAAAAGCTGAGCCCTGAAGAACTGATGCTTTTGAACTGTGGTGTTGGAGAAGACTCTTCAGAGTCCCTTGGACTGCAAGGAGATCAAATCAGTCCATACTAAAGCAGATCAGTCCTGAGTGTTCATCGGAAGGACTGATGTTGAAACTAAAACTCCAATACTTGAACACCTGATGCGAAGAGCTGACTCATTTGAAAAGACCCTGATGCTGGGAAAGATTAAAGGCAGGAGGGTAAGGGGACGACAGAGGATGACATGTTTGGATGGCGTCACTGATTCAGTGGACATGAGTTCGAGTAAACTGCAGGAGTTGTTGATTGAATGAAAGGCCTGGCATGCTGCTGTCCATGGGGTTGCAAAGAGTCAGACACACCTGAATGACTGAACTGAACTGAATTTTAGGGACTTAAAAAAATCAATTAAACTTAGAAGAAATTCATTAGAGGAGAAAAAACTATTTCATTAGTTTTTGAGAAAAAGGGACTATGAGTTTTCCCTTACAAACATAGAGTATAGTACATATATATATGGATTTCCTTGGTGGCTCAGAAGGCAAAGAATCCACCTGCAATGTGTGAGACCTGACTCGATACCTGGCCTAGGAAGATACCCTGGAGGAAGCCATGCTGACCCACTTCAGTATTCTTACCTGGAGAAATCCCATGGACAGAGAAGCGTGGTGGGCTACAGTTCATGGGGTAACAAAGAGTCAGGCCGTACTGAGTTACTAAGACATTATAGTATATTATATCTATAGTATGTTATATATATAGCATATTATATATAAAAATATTCTCAATAAAGTTACAGGATTTGAAATTGATGAAGAAACAGAAAAGTTTAGCAAGGTAAAAAGAATATTTTACTTTTGACTATTCAGTAAAATAAACTTTAGATTTTAATTATAATTTAAGCTAATTGTATTAGCTTCCAAACTTTAGCACTGTAGATATTTTGGCAGGCTAATTATTTGCTGTAGGGGAACTGTCCTTTGTATGCTGAGTTGTTTAGCTATTCCCTTGGCCTCTACCCACTGGTTGTTAGTAGAACAATCTCACTCCCATTTTTGGAGAGAAACAAAAATATCTCTGGGTATTGTTAAGTGTCTTTGTGAGTGGGTCTTAGTAGGGACAGAGAGTCTCCTTGTTGAGAACTACTGCATTAGAACAAACAAATTATTCCTACCACACTGAATTTGTGGTATGAACATGTCTTGGCATTCAAGTAGGAAAAAACAGTCCTTTGAAGAATAAAAATTCAAGCCTACAAATGAACTTTTATACAAAGCAGAGATAGAGTTACAGATATAGAAAATAAACGCATGGCTACAGGTTGGTGGGGAGGAATAAATTGGAAGATTAGGCCTAACATATATATACTACTATATATAAAATAGATAACTAATAAAGACCTACTGAAATAGCAGGGGGAACTCTACTAAGTACTCTGTAATGACCTATATGGGAAAATAATTTAAATGAGTGGATATATATGGGTAGGTATAACAGTTTCACTATTACACTTGTAACATTTGAAACTAACATAGCATTGTAAATCAATTATGCTCTGATACAATTTTTTTAATTCAAGACTACATAAAATATGGAATAATGTAAATGCATTTACTTAGCCAGGTGGGTAAAAATTCCAAGCAATTTATAAATTGCTCAAGTAATACTACATATTTTTCAAAGTTCTTAGCAGATGCAATACTATTGCTCCCTACTCATGTGAATATCTTTTACAAAATAATGAACTGTTATTTATTTGTAAACCATCATCATTATTTATCATTTATAATCAATGCTTATTTATATTCATCCATGTTTATCAATTTTCTTATCAATTCATATTTCTATACTGAATTAAAATATACAACTTAAAAATAAATCAGAGAGCAAGATATTAACCCATTGCAAATACTTACTGAGAAAATCATTGAAAAAAATATCTTGTGGGGGAATTACATCCACTTGGACCAACAGAAGTAGGAAAAATACAGGTTGAAGCCTCTCTTCTGGGTTCCTTGTAAAATTTTGAGAGAACAGAGAACTGATGCACTTCACAAATAATCTATTTTTTAAAAATAAAACCTTTGAAATTTTCTGTGCCCTTACATTTATTTACTATCATTTTAATAGGATTTTTTCTACTGTGCTCTATAATTATGGGTTTTAATAAATTTTTAATATTAGGACTTTATTATATATAGGGCTTGCAAATGTTTTTTCCATTGTCTCTGTTGCCTTTTCATTTTGTTGATGATTTCTTTTGCTGGGCAGAGGGACTTTTCATTTGATGTAGTTCTACTTGTCAACTTTTTATTTTGTTGCTTGTGCTTTTGATGTCACACCCATAAAAAAAGTTGATAATCGTATTTTAGGATTTCTTCAGGTGGAAAACAACCTCATGTACTGTAGCCCACCAGGCTCCTCTGTGCATGGGATTCCCCAGGCAAGACTACTGGAGTGGGTAGCCATTCCCTTCTTCAGGGGGTCTTCCTAACCCAGGGATTGAACCTGGGTCTCCTGCATTGCAGGCAGTTTCTTTACTGTCTGAGCCACCAGGCAAGCCCCATTTTTAGAATGTCTTCAGGTGGCAAAACTGAAAAAGGGAATAAGAGGGATGAAAGTAACAAAGGGAAATAGATATACAAACCATAAAGTAAAAGAAAATGACACAAAATTTTGAAATCAGAAACATGGAATTTTAAGAGGCAAAGAATTCTTTAGGATTTGTTGAGTCACTACACTATGATAGGCTACAGTAGTAAGATCAAATTAAGATGAAATTATGGGCTTAAAACTGCATGTATTACTATATAATATCAGAGAGTCAAACATTTGTGGTTGGTCCTAGAATAGTGGTGTCTACCTGAATAAATCTTCCCACATATCATTTAAAAAAAAGTAAGATAAAAAATCAACTCAAATTGGACTAAAGACTTGAACATGAGACCTGAAACCATGAAACTTCTATATGAAAACATAAGAAGTAAGCTACTGAGATTGGCCTTGGGAATAATTTTTTTTTTGGATATGACACAGATAAAATAGGAAACAATAAAAAATATACAAGTGGGGCTACATTGTTATGTCTCAATAAAGTTGGGCAAGATAAACGGACAATTAAGAACTCTATATAATTGATAAATATAATGACAGAGAATCTTTTAACTATACACATTTAATCCAAAAGCATAAAAATTAGCAACAAACAAATCTCACCTCATCTTAAAATGTGTACTTTAGAGGTGTTGGTACAGAAATTCCAAACCTGTTTTTGTATATATTGACGATTTGAATATATGTGTAAATATATTGATTATATTGGAAGGGAGATTTCCTACTGAAGAATAGGTAAATAAAATATTCAGTGGGACGCTCAGTAAGAATTCTCTAATTGGTTGGAACTGGGAAAATCAGTTTAATTTCATGATTTCTAAATACACACACACAAGCACGCACACAATTCATTTGCTCTGCTGATGAAAGGATCTGTAAACACTGAGGTACCAGTAGTAATAAACACACATATCTCCATATGTTTTTTTAAACATTGTTCTCCACTAACAGGAACCTAAACCATTTGTAAAAATGACCACAGGACTTAGAAGGAAAGTATAATATGAGTCCTAAACATTTTGCTGTGCTAGAAATAAAATACTCCAAAATTAACACAGGCCTGACAAAAGAACCAAATAGAAGATGTTTTCATTGGCTAAATCTGGGATAATTTAAGGATATAACTTGGTTAATTATTGCTTATAGGGCCCAAGTAACATGATGTTATCAGTATATTGGATCAAATGATACCCTATTCATTTAATGAACAAATCTGACTCCTGCAGTAATGCTCAGACACCTTAAAATCATTTTATGAAAAGGAGCAAAAAGATTAACATTAGTCCTTGGGCAATACTGTGAATTTACATTGATAAATGTTATAAATGAAGGCAGGCCACTTCTAGGCCTTGGTAAATATAAAAAGAGAAAAAAAATTGCCTTCACAAAATAATTTGATGTCCACCATATAACTTGTACCATGTGAAATATTTAAGAATGGTTATTAATGGCCCAACAGCTGCAATTAGGGCTTCCATGTGATTGAATCTGTAGGAGTTTGCTGTCATCTTTAAGTAAAATACGACAGAGAAAACAATCTCTATACCTTTTGTTGTGTTCCAAAAAGTTTTCAAGAGTGGCACTAATTTCTGCCATTCCCTCGGCATGCAATATCATTTTTTATTAACTGTTTAGCCGTGGGTTGGGACAGTTTCAAAGGCTTCCATTTGACATTTTATAATACAATAGCCCTTATCTCACAAGGCAAACTGTCACTGTGGGAGCTGTACAGTTTTCCACTACTTGCTCATTGCAAGTACAAGTATATACAAGGAGGCTAGAGAAATAAGTTTTTGGTGCATCTTTGTGACAGTGGATGCTCTGAGTGGATGCCTTCCAATTAATAATCAGAACTGACTTCCTATTTGGACTATAAAGAAAATTGAGCACTGAAGAATTGATGCTTTTTATCTGTGGTGTTGGAGAAGACTCTTGAGAGTCCCTTGGACCGCAAGGAGATCCAACCACTCCATGCTAAAGATCAGTCTTGGATATTCATTGGAAGAACTGATGGTGAAGCTGAAACTCTAATACTTTGGCCACCTGATTCAAAGAGCTAATTCATTTGAAAAGACCCTGATGCTGGGAAAGATTGAAGGCAGGAGGAGAAGGGGATGACAGAGGATGAGATGGTTGGATGGCATCATCAACTCAATGGACACACATTTGAGTAAACTCCGGGAGTTGGTGATGGACAGGGAGGCCAGGTGTGCTTCAGTCCATGGGGAAGCAAAGAGTGGGACACGACTGAGCTACTGAACTGAAATGAACAGATTTCCTTTAGGATGGACTGGTTAGATCTCCTTGCAGTCCAAGGGATTCTCAAGAGTCTTTTCCAACACCACAGTTCAAAAGCATCAATTCTTTGGCACTCAGCTTTCTTTTCAGTTCAAATCTCACATCCATACATCACCACTGGAAAAACCATACATTTGACTAGGTGGACCTTTGTTGGCAAAGTAATGTCTCTGCTTCTTAATATGCTGTCTAAGTTGGTCATAACTTTTCTTCTAAGGAGCAAGTGTCTTTTAAATTCATGGCAGCAGTCACTATCTGCAGTGATTTTGGAGCTCAAAAAATAAAGTCTTTCACTGTTTCCATTGTTTCCCCATCTATTTGCCATGAAGTGATGGGACCAGAGGCCATGATTTTAGTTTTCTGAATGTTGAGTTTTAAACCAACTTTTTCACTATCCTCTTTCCCTTTCATCAAGAGGCTTTTTAGCTCTTCTTCACTTTCTGCCATAAGGGTAAGGTCATCTGCATCTCTGAGGTTATTGATAGTTCTTCCAGAAATATTGATTTTAGCTTGTGCTTCATCCAGGCTGTCATTTCACATGATGTACTCTGAATATAAGTTAAATAATCATGGTGACAATATACAGCCTTGACATACTCCTTTTCCTATTTGGAACCAGTCTGTTGTTCCATGCCCAGTTCTAACTGATGCCAGTTGACCTGCATAGAAATTTCTAAGTAACAAGTCAGGTGGTCTGGTATTCTGATCTCTGGAAGAATTTTGCAGTTTGTGGTGATCCATAGAGTCAAAGGCTTTGACGTAGTCAACAATGCAGAAATAGATGTTTTTCTGGAACACTCTTGCTTTTCTGATGATCTAACAGATGTTGGCAATTTGATCTCTGGTTACTTTACTTTTCTAAATCCAATTTGAACCATCTGGAAGTTCGTGGTTCATGTACTGTTGAAGCCTGGCTTGGAGAATTTTGAGCATTACTTTGCTAGCATGTGAGATGAGTACAATTGTGTGGTAGTTTGAACATTCTTTGGCCACCTGATGTGAAGAACTGACTCATTTGAAATGACTCTGATGCTGGGAAAGATTGAAGGCAGGAGGAGAAGGGAATGAAAGAGGATGAGATGGTTGGATGGCATCACCGACTCAATGGGCATACCTTTGATTAAACTCTGGGATTTGACGTTGGACAGGGAGGCCTGGCATGTTGCAGTCCATGGGATCTCAAAGAGTCGGACACATCTGAGGGACTGAACTGAATTGAACTGAACCTGAACATTCTTTGGCATTGCCTTTCTTTGGTATTGAAATGAAAACCAATCTTTTACAGTCCTGTGGCCACTGCTGAGTCTTCCAAATTTGCTGCCATACTGAGTACAGAACTTTCACAGCATCATCTTTTAGGATTTGAAATAGCTCAAATGGAATTCCATCACCTCCAAAAAGCTTTGTTCATAGTGATGCTTCCTAAGGCCCACTTGACTTTGGACTTCTGTATGTCTGTCTTTAGGTGAGTGATCACACCATCATGGTTATCTGGTTTGTGAAGATCTTTTTTGTATAGTTCTGTGTATTCTTGAAACTTCTTCTTAATTCCCTCCGCTTCTGTTAGATCTATACCATTTCTGTCCTTTATTGTGCCCATTTTTGCATGAAATATTCTCTTGGTATCTCTAATTTTTTTGAAGAGATCTCTAGTCTTTCCCATTCTATTGTTTTTTTCTCTGTTTCTTTGCACTGATCACTGAGGCAGGCTCTCTTGTCTCTCCTTGCTATTCTTTGGAATTTCTCTAACCTTCTTATTCTTTGGAATTTTCAATATTGGCAAAGAGAAATTTAGAAAGGTAAATGTATTATTTTCCTGGAAGACCACCATAAATTTTAAGTGACTCAAAAAGATGCTTATATTCAGTTTGTTTATTGCTGAAATAATAATTATCCTCATAATAATGAGGATCTCATAAATAACTTCAGATTTTCTATCTGGTATATTTTCTCATTAAGTTAATATAAATATTAATATAGTGATAATATATTTATTTTATGACTCATTCATTTTGAGAACAAAATTTCAATAATAACTTTTGAAGAAATGAAGACATATTACAGACAACTATTATAAGATGCATCTCAATTTCATAAAAGTAAAACCGTGTAAAGAAAAAAATAGCATCTTAGACTTAAGCCTTTAAAATGGTGCTATCTATTTTAAAACATTTCTATGATTTAAGTAATATAGAATAATATATTGTGTGTCAATGATTTAAAAAGCATTTCAATGTTGTTTTTGTACATGTACGCTCAGTCGTGTCCCACTCTTTGCAACCTCATGGACTGTAGCCTTCCAGGTTCCTCTGTCCAAGGAATTTTTCAGGCAAAGACACTGGAATGGGTTGCCATTTCCTACTTCAGAGAGTCTTCCCAACCCAGGGACCCATCCTTATCTCCTGCCTTTCCTGCATTGGCAGATGAATTCGTTACCACTGCACCATCTAGGAAGTCCAAATTAAATGCTTAATTATATATTAAAATCAATTGTAAGATATGCTGTAACATGTAAAAAAAGAAAGAAAAAAGAAAGCTAATTCATTGCTTACTGCACGGGTCTGGCAACTATGTTGGACTGATATAATGTCAATGAAATTATCAATAATGTAACATTTAGGATGACAAATATTACTATTTTATGATAAGAAAATGAAATCTAAGAAACAACTTGAAATCAGAAACTTATTACTAATGGTATTATACACTAGCACATTACATATGCTATCTTTAAAAAATAAGCTTGTTGAAAGGCAAAATGTATTATTAATATGAAGAAATGAAAAACAGAACAAGAAAAAATGGAATATTAACTTAAAGTGTGAAAAAGTTTCCTTAAATTTAAGAAAGAATTTCCTTTATTGTAAAATTACATTCATCAAATAAAATAATGTCATTGTGTGACATTGAAAGATTATTATTTTCAAACTTAACATAATAGCATTTGATAGTTCATATTTTAAAGTTAAAAGAAGACAATTTTAAAAATAGCATACTGGGGCTACATATTAGCCTAAGTTAATGTCATTTACAGATCACTGGAGGTTTGGTCTTTACACTACAATGGTCTCAGCCAGAGAAACAAGGCTGACTAAATCTAATTACGACTTGTAGATGTGATGAACCCTGGTTGCTAAAAGCTGAAATGGCATTGATTTAAACAGTAGCATGGTGTGGTACAATGAGCAAGAATTTAGAGTCACAGAAAAAACATTATGTTTGGACAGCTCATCATTACCAGTTTCATCACCCTGGGAAAGTTATTTGATTCTCAGCTCCCTATTATCCACCTCTGTAAAATCTGCAATGCCATTGAACATTTTACATGATGTGACAATAGTGTAGAATAATAGTTATACAATAAACTCTGGAATTAGACAGACTTGGTTCAGATTATATTACCCAGTTTACCATATTTATCACTGTGGGCCAATCCTCTATCTATTGGTACTTGAGGACAACAATATGTATATATACTTATTGATATTTTAAGAAGGTCAGGAAACAGTGACTACATTTTTCATCATATTCCCTGTCCCACAGTAATCCCTATGCATTTTAGCTGTTTCCATGATGTTAGAAAAGGCAGAGGAACCAGAAATCAAATTGCCAACATCTGCTGGATCATCAAAAAAGCAAGAGAGTTCCAGAAAAACATCTGTTTCTGCTTTTTTGACTATGCCAATGCCTTTGACTGTGTGGATCATGATAAACTGTGGAAAATTCTGAAAGAGGGGGATACCAGACCACCTGACCTGCTTCTTGAGAAACCTATATGCAGGTCAGGAAGCAACAGTTAAAAATGGACATGGAAAAATAGACTGGTTTCATATAGGAAAAGGAGTACGTCAAGGCTGTATATTGTCACCCTGCTTATTTAACTTATATGCAGAGTACTTCATGAGAAACACTGGGCTGGATGAAGCACAAGCTGGAATCAAGATTGCTGGGAGAAATATCAATAACCTCAGACATGCAGACAACACCAACCTTATGGCAGAAAGTGAAGAAGAACTAAAGAGCCTCTTGATGAAAGTGAAAGAGGAGAGTGAAAAAGTTGACTTAAAGCTCTGCACTCAGAAAACTAAGATCATGGCATCTGGTCCCATCACTACATGGCAGATAGATGGGGAAACAGTGGAAACAGTGACTGACTTTATTTTTGGGGGCTCCAAAATCACTGCAGATGGTGATTGCAGCCATAAAATTAAAAGACACTTATTCCTTGGAACGAAAGATATGACCAACTTAAAAAGCATATTAAAAAACAGAGACATTACTTTGTCAACAAAGGTCCATCTAGTCAAAGGTATGGTTTTTCCAATGGTCATGTATGGATGTGAGAGCTGGACGGTGAAGAAGGCTGAGCACGGAAGAATTAATGATTTTGAACTGTAGCATTGGATAAGACTCTTGAAAGTCCCTTGGACTGCAATAAGACTCAACCAGCCCATCCTAAAGGAGATCAGTCCTGGCTGTTGATTGGAAGGACTGATGTTGAAACTGAAACTCCAATACTCTGGCCACCTGATGTGAAGAACTGACTTATTGGAAAAGACCCTGATGCTGGGAAAGATTGAGGGCAGGAGGAGAAGGGGACGACAGAGGATATGATGGTTGGATGGCATCATCAACTCGACGGACATGAGTTTGGGTGGACTCTGGGAATTGGTGATGGACAGGGAGGCCTGGCATGCTGCAGTTCATGGGGTCGCAAAGAGTTGGACATGTCTGAGCGACTGAACTGAACTGAGCTGATAGGCAGAATGCTTAAATACTGCATTGTTTCTGCCTTATAGCCATGCTCTCAAAATTCATTTCCCTATGTTCTATTCATGACTTATTGCTATTATTCATATAATTGAGGCAGCAAATACAGTGAAAAGTGTACACTCTTTTGAGGCATTTGCATACTGGTTTCACGATTTCCTAGATATTTAATACATTGCAAGTTGATGTTCGTATGGATGCAAAACTGTTTATGAAAACAATTGCCTCAGATTCAGGTAGAGGCACTTGCAGAATGGTTTGTTAGGATACAGCAAATACTAAAATGTCTTGTCCTTGACATATCTGTGAATGTGAAAACTGGAGAAAGCAGAAGAGTATTGAAAGTAAAGGAGAAGAGGTAAGAGCTCACATCATCAAAATTAGCTTAATTTTTACTTAGCCGTAATTGTGTTCATTATTTAATTATAGTTATTTCTATTTCTTTAATTTTGTTGTCATTGTTGTAACACTTGTTTTATTTGTTCTTTTATGAAAATTACAGTAAAGGGCTTGCAGCGTGACCACCATGTCAGTGTTATTTGAGCTCATTATGATCTGGAATCTGTACAGAAACCAAAGGCTGGTGGTGAGCAGTTCATTGACCAGTGTAGCAGAAGCAGTGGCTGACAGACAGATATGAATTTTAAAACATATCTGCCTCTTTCTTATCAAACATGGCATAAGATTGTAGGAAATTTCATTTGACGTTGAAAAGGAAATACACTTCTGCTGATGTCTGGTTACAAAGGTGTCCAAACCAATCATGAGGCACAGTTTGCTAGTGGGTAAAATGGCAGTAATAAGAACTATCCTACAAGTTTATTTATACAATTTAAATGCTGTGAGAGACAGAATTTGCTGCATTTTGTTCAACAGTAGATGTCTAGGAATTAAATAAGAAGTGCAAACAAATATTGACCCTGAAAATTAAATCACATTACATAAAAAGAACCATATGTAATACTAAGAACACAAAAATAACTAAGCAGTGTTGGTTTAGAGCTTTCATATTATATTTTAATATTCTATGAGTAAATAGCATTAATGTTCTGTAAAACTAAATGTATATTCATTACCTATGTGAATACATATAGTAGATTAACACTATGCTTGGTGCTGTAAACACAAGACTAAGAGGATCTAAATAATTCAAAGTTATCTTTGTTTTTGTATTGTATGAGGCCCTTGATTTGCTTAAGGAATCATTTTTTCCCCTACGTTTCCTTTCTTTCTCTCATCTTTCTTATTTTTTACTTCAGGATTTTATGTATCTTGCTATTTCCCCTTGTTATCTGTCCTTATATCAGACTTTTAAATCAATTATATTATTATTATTTTAAATGTATAGTACTTTTTAAAATAAATTTCCCATGTGCTATGCTAGTTTTTTACATTAGGTAGATGCTGTTTCACAATTGTACTATATTCTTGATTCTCTCTGAAATATTAGTAGAGTTGTGTATTATGTACAAATGCAGCTAGGTTATTCCTTCACATTTAAGCATATTTTGTTCATGGAATTATGTTGTCTTTGGGGAGGGTCAATTTTTCTTTTACCCATTTATCCCATTGTAAATTTAGCTACTATGATTTTCAATTAATTTTAAAAGATTTAGCACTATAAGCAATAAAAAAGGTATTTCAGTGTTCTGTGCTTAACAGTGGGGCTTTGGAAATGACAAGCTTTTTTTTTTTTTTTTTGATAGCTCACCCAGTTCACCCACTGAAGCATGTTTTGTAAGTAAATTTTGCACTTTCTTATGACAATCAATGATCCATGTTTAAAGAAATATCTGATTATGAAACAGAATACAAGTCAAGAAGGCATTGATTTAAAGGGTTTTAAAGAACAAGAAATCATTGACTAAGTACTGGTATTAATGTCAAGCCTAAAAGTGTGGGAATGATTTCACATCACAGAGAAATAGTCTTTAAAAAATTCATTTGAATCAGTTCTACTCAGGTAGTCGGAACTGGAGCCTATTATCCAGAGTGAAGCAAGCCAGAAGGAAAAACAAAAGTACAGTATACTAACACATATATATGGAATTTAGAAAGATGGTAACGAGAACCCTGCATGCAAGACAGCAAAAGAAACGCAGATGTATAGAACAGTCTCGTGGACTCTGTGGAAGAGGGCAAGGGTGGGATGATATGGATGAATGGCATTGAAACATGTTAATTATCATATGTGAAATCAATCACCAGCCCAGGGTTGATGCTTGGGGCTGGTGCACCAGGATGACCCAGGGGGAGGGAATCGGGAGGGAGGAGGGAGGGGGGTTCTGGAGGGGTGGCATATGTATACCCATGGTGGATTCATGTCAATGTATGGCAAAACCAACACAATAAAGTAAAAAAAAAAATTACTGATTCTTTTTCTATAAAATCAGTAATCTAACTTGATAGAAAGACAAGCTTTACTTTATATTCATCATGCATGGAGGAGTGAGATTTAAGCTTAGAAGCATACCTAAATATAAGTGTATTTAGGAACACCTAAAATTGGGAAGTACTGGAAAATCTGCTCAGAGCCTTCCAGTCTCTTCAGAGAAGTAAATTTTTACTTCTATTAATGTGTCTACCTGTCTGCAGAGGTTTTGCATGGAGAATAGGTGGAAAGTAGAGCTGAAGTCCTCTCTAGGAAAACTTGAGAGTAATGGCTGTTTTTCAGTCCCACATCTAACTTCTAGCCTCTGCTCACCCAGCACTGCAGTGACCTCAGCCTCTCAATATGCTGTAAAGAATGAATCCTCTTTGGGCCATATCTTCCTCTATGGCAGCAGCTTGCTTCTCCCTTAATCCAGCAGCTACCACTCTTCCAATTCCTTCCCTCTCCCTTGGCAATGCTGATGCCCTGTTGGCACATTTTATATCTCTTTCTTGTTTTGAACACACAAATGAGAAATATTAAGTTTATGCCATTTCAGGTTTGTGTACTACAAGAATTTAAGTGAAATTATTTGGTCATAATCTTGGTGGCTCAGCGGTAAATAATCTGCCTGCAATGCAGGAGACTCGGGTTCGATCCTTGGGTCAGGAAGATCCCCTGGAGAGGGGAATGGCTACCCACTTCAGTGTTCTTGCCTGGAGAATTCCGTGGTCAGATGAACCTGGCAGGCTACAGTCTATGGGGTCGCAAAGAGTCAGGCACCAAAGAGTCAGGCACGACTGAGTGACTTCTACTTTTTCACTGCTCAATCAAACTAAAAGTCCTTACATTAAACTTTTTCTTATCACATTTCAATTATTTTCCCATAAACCATAATTTATTAATAAACTTTTCCCTCAGTATCATATTCAAACAGAGTAAAAGATACACTGTAATTGGGTTATAAATTATTCTCACTTAAAATATGATAAGCATTTGAAGCATGAATTGTTGAACACATTTGTGAGTGGAGGCAACAGATGCTTATTTGAAATTTCTAAGCTAAATTTATCATAATGTCAATAAGGAAATTACATTTGGACTCTACAGTGCATTACAGGAACTGAACGCCTTTTATTCTGCTTACATTATGCATTCTGCATTTTTTTAAATATGTAAACTAAAAATTTTATGACATATTACATATTATACCTGCAGGCACTTGGAATTTCAGTTAGTAAAATAAGTTATAATTTGTCCTTGTGTCACTCTCATAAAATTTCAAGGAGTATGGGTATATAGATTTTTTAACAAATACACTACTTAAGATTGGAAATGATAATTTTTTTTATATAAATGAAGTTGTGGTACTTGAAGACAATTTTTTGTTCACTGCCTGTATTCTAAGTATTTCACTGACATCTATTTGATAATTTAACACTGAAAGTGAAAGCGAAAGTCAATCAGTTGTGTCAGACTCTTTGTGACCCTATGGCCTATACAGTCCATGGAATTCTCGAGGCCAGAATACTGGAGTGGGTAGCCTTTCCCTTCTCCAGGGGATCTTCCCAACGCAGGGATCGAACCGAGGTCTCCCACATTGTAGGCTGATTCTTTACCAACTGAGCCACAAGGAAAGCCCAAGAATACTGGAGTGGGTAGCCTATCCCTTCTTCAGTGGATCTTCCATACCCAGGAATTGAACCAGGGTCTCCTGCATTGCAGGCAGATTCTTTACCAACTGAGCAATGAGGGAAACTCATTTTAACATTAGATGATACTCAATAATATTTCAAATGAATGAAGGCATTTATTAATCCTTCAACAATCTGTGATCTTCTAGTTTAGATGAGATACCTTAAGCTCAGTGTATATAAATAACTTACCAAATGTTATTAATTAACAAGTATTTACAAACAAAGAAGCCCAGAACTTTTGTTTAGTAGCTGATACTACCTCTCTCATCTCAGGTTGTATTTCACTTAGTTACAAATGATCAGTTTAGAAAAGGACAATTTGATTCATGATCCTACTATTTTGAATTCATCAAATATTTTTATACATTATTTTGGTGGAGTCACATAATTTATTCTCTTTTTATTTTCTCACATACATATATCTCTCAATGTAAATGAGAAATTTGCAGTGTACTCACTTAAAAAGTGTAACTTTTTTTTTTACACTCTTAAAAGTGTAACTACCTTTTGTAAATGAAGGCACTGTTAACACTGACAGTATTTCTGAAGTAATAAGACAGCTCCACTGAGGGCTATGTCTATTCTACCAAGAAAACTCTTACTTACTGTAATGTTGTAGCCATGTGTTCTGGAAAATAAACTCACTCAGAAGGACAATGCCAATAGTGGAGTCGGGCCCAAGACAGAGGGGACCAGTTTTTGTGAAAACCTTATATACCCTAAGTGTACGTGCCCAAACCCACCTTCCCAAATTCCCTGAAACTAGTCTGAACAAAGGAAAAGAAAGATACAATCAAAGTTAACCCATGATTCATATGCCTTAAGCCTAGGTAGTTAACAGTGGACAATTATCAAGAGGCTGTGGTCATACCCCAATAAGCATAATAGAATTTATGATTCTGTTTGGTTACACAGATAATTAGGGTATTCTTTTAGGTGACAGAGAGTCTAGGTAACTAGCCTGGGGCTTTTCCATCCAGGGGGTCTGGTTTTCCAGTTGGTAAGTCATTTCCATAGATACTCAAAGTATCAAAGCTTTCCATAGCTCAAAGTCCACAGTCTGGCCCAAGATGGAGTTCTGCTTTCAAGATGGAGCCTGTTTCCTCCTTCAGTAACAATCTCCTATACTCCCATGACTGGATCATTCAACCATTCATTCAGTCATTTAATAAAACTTGCTGTTGTTAATAAGTATACGGAACAGAATACTAGGAGAAGCTATGGAATTTATGATTTTGTAGACTATCAAGGTTTTTCTTGTGATTGGGGCAGCAGGGGCACTTTTACTTAGAATTTCATACAAAAGTAAGAATTAAAAAAAAAATTTTAAAGGATGCAAACTCACAGCACATGAAGTTACCTATACGTGACTCTTTCCTCAGCTTCCTCATTCTTCTTATTGCCTGGAACTTAGATGAGGTTCACTAAACATTAGCAGTTATTTTTAAGCCATAAAGATGAAAGCAAATGTTAAGATACGTAGAACAAGGAAATAAAGAGATTCAGGGTCCTTTAGGATGGTGTACTGGATTGCCTAATTCCATTTATCTTGATGTTTAAGGAATTTTGTTTTTCTACCTACTTAAGCCATTCTTAATGAAGCATCCTGTGACTCATCAAACAAAATATTAGTTTGTAAAGATCAGATCCAATAATTCTCAGGTAATCTAATCCATGACTTATGGAAAAAAAAGCTGTAGAAAGAAACACTAATGTATTCAATGTCACAGAAATTATGGCAAATTGTTTTATGAAAAAACCGTACAGGTTCTATTTACAGGTAAATAAAATTCCAGGATTTATGATGTAGTTGTGGAACAGGATCAATGACAGCTGCTAAAATGTAGTTACTTAATTAATTCTGTAAATAATGTTATAGCACATTGTAGGGCAAACACATATATAAGTGATAAAATAATTAATTTTTAATATTTCGTGACTTAATTTATCTATTCCATTTTTCCAATAAGAGCTTTTGTGATATTTCTGCTAGAGTCAAGTTAAGCCTTTAATTTAAGAATTGTAAAAATTGCTAGAAATATACAGCCCTCCAAATAGATGCACTCACACACACAAAAAATCTTTGCACTAGAACTGAAAACAAGTAACACACTATGAATCTTTATAAAATCCTGCTAGCTATGAAATAAGACACTGAAGACTGACTTAGACATTTAAAAATTAATAGCAGAGAGACATTCAGTTCTCCCTATCCACAAATGCCTCCGTTTTAGAGGACAGCAGAAGTGAAACACAAGAAAGATGAGAGTCATTTGGCCAGGGGTATTGCTAGCACAGTTTAGCTGCTAAAGTTCATAGCTATTTTGGGAGATTTAAAGATATTTAAAGGTTAAAAAATGACAGTGTGCTGTCGATCCCTACTTGATACAACAAAGCTAGCTTCTCTAGATGACATGACAGAACTCACAATATGCTTCAGAAGGGCTGAGCACAACTTGTTCTAGCCTGGGCAACAACTCCCCCTTAGAGAAAACTCACTGGACACCCAGTGGGATGATGTTCTCTTTCCTCTTCAGGGAACTTTCCCAACTCTTGCTCAAAATAACCCAGTTCTCTAACTCCCCCCACCTCATTGTCTGCTACTTTGTAGCTTTTCAAAGGAAAAAAAGTCCTCCATATACACATGCTAAAATGTATTTGCAAAGAACTGGTTTTAAAATGAGTGCATGCACTCCAAATTAATAGGGACAAAATTAAACAGAATTAGGCATATAGAAAGAATACAATGGAGACAAAATATCCACAAAAACAAAAAATAGAATGAATGCAAGAGACTGGAAAAAACAGCACCAAAATGCATCGTTTGAAACTACTGGAGTGAAAGAATTTAATATTCTCACAATGATAAACAATCATATACTGAGTAAAACTTCATAAAGTGCATAATACTACTCAAAAGGTAAAGTGTGACATTTATTATTATAGATTAAGTGCTATAATAATATTGAAATTTTAACACCTTAAAATTCTTTTTAAAAGCTGGAAAGGATATACAAATAACAATAACCCTGTCATATGTTTTGATATGTGAATTCATAGCTAGCATTTGAGACTGTAGGTAGAGAGAAGAGATTTTGCAACGTAACTTCAGTGCAATCTAAATTGATAACTCCAAAAAATACAAAAAGAATTAAGAAAATAATAAAAACAATTATATGTTGACAAATTGGACAACCTAGAAGAACTGTACAAATTGCTAGAAATATACAGCTCTCCAAACCTGAATCAAAAGAAATAGATAATCTGATCAGATTGATATACAAATACATGTACATATAATGATGTGTATCAATATAATTATATGTGTGTGTGTGTATATATATATATATGTGATGGAATACTATTCAGCCATAAAAGGAATGAAATAATGCCATTTGCAGCAACATGGATGGACTTAGAGATAATCATACTAAATGAAGTCAGACAGAGAAAGACAAATATCATACAGTATTTCTTACTTATATATGGAATCGAAAATAGGATACAAATGAACTTCTTTACAAAACAGAAACAGACTTGCAGATACAGAAAGCAAACTTACGGTTTCCAAAGGAGAAAGTCATGGAGTGATAAATTAAGAGTACAGGAATAGCAGATACAATCCCATGGACAGAGGAGCCTGATGGGTTATAGTACATGGGGTCGCAAAGAGTCGGACATGACTGACTGACTATCACATATATAAAATAGATAAACAACAAGGCCTTACTGATAGAACAGGAAACTATATTCAATACCTTGCAAAAACTACAATGGAAAATGATATGAAAACAAATATGAAAATTTTCATAAATATGAAAATAAATATAAATATATACATATATAACTGAATCACTTTGCTATACACTATAAATTAATACAACATTGTAAATCAACTATACTTCAATGAAAATATAAAAACAAATAAAATATCTCTTTTTAAGAAAGAAAACCAGGTTTGAAGAAGTTGCTAATTTATCAAAAATTTTCAGTTATATATAAACTGAATGTCTGTATAAACTGAAAAATCAACAACTAATCTTAGACCTGGCACAGAAATGAAGTCACAGAGCAAACCACTGCTCTTAAAATAGGAGACAGAGGTGATTACGGAGAATCAAAACTTACCAGAGCTGAGAACCATTAGCAGAAACCTCCAGGGGAACCATGGCAAGAGTGGGAAAATTTAAACTGTAATTGACAAGTTACTAGACCTTCTGTGTAGACAAGCCTGAGAGATAAAAACTACAGGAGGACCTGGCCTCTGGGAGCTTCCATGCTTATGTGAGTTTTACCTCCAAAAGCCTGATCTGATCCTCACAGTGAATATCAAAGCTGAAAAAACCTCTGGCTTCAGGCAAAGTGAGGGGAAAAAGTAACCATTTTTATATACTCCAAAGTATTATGTACTCTCAGAAGAAAATATTGTATCAGAGCTTAACCTGTCCACAAGAAGGGAAATATCCAACTTCAGATTCCTTTAGCCTGAAAGAAACCTTAAATGCACTACTAAAGATCACAGTCCAGGGGCACAGGATCACCAGAAGACTGAAACAAATCACAGGATTTTTCTACTTTCCATCTCCCCATATCTTATCACCACAGTACCAAAGGCTCACATAAATGGAGCCAACTGATCTTGGACAAAGGAACAAAGGAAGACAATGGGACAAACGTAGTCTTTCAGGAAATGGTGATAGAACAACTGGATATCCACAGAAAAAACAACAAATCTAGGCACAGTATTTACAAAACTTAACTCAAAATGGATCACAGACCTCGCCACTACACTGAGCCTTAGTAATATTTAATGTACTGCATCATTATGAGCATACACAAGGAGTTTCTTGTCATGGTCTTTAAGACCCCATCTTTCCTGTCATCAAGAGAGGCTGACCAAATGCTCAAGAGTGCTTTCAGTTCTTCTTTTTTTTTTTTATGTCTACAAACTTTTTTCTAATCTATTTTGGATTTTTCTTGAGTTTCCCTATAATTTTTCAGAAGCGCTCTTCTGCCTCTTGCTTTTTTTTTTTTAGATGTACTTGGTGCTAAATTTGTTTTGTCTAAAATTTTTTTTTCCTCCCTTTTATTGTTTTTGCCATACAATGCCATGATATCACCATGGGTTTACATATGCTCCCCCTCCAGAAACCCCTCCCCCCTTCCCTCCTCCCTCCCCCCTGGGAAATCTCTATGCACCAGCTCCGAGAATCAATCATGGGCTGGCGATTGATTAGACATATGATAATTAACATGTTTCAATACCATTCTCCCATATCATCCCACCCTTTCCCTCATTCACAGAGTCCACGAGTCTATTCTATACATCTGCGTTCCTTTTGCTGTCTCGCATGTTGGGTTCTCGTTACTGTCTTTCTAAATTTCAGTTCTTCTAAGTGAAGTATAACTTTAAAAATTATCATGAAAAAATACCCTCACTATGAAAAAAGCACATCAATTACTCAAGGATTATGTAACTTTAGTTTTAGGACAATAATGCAACTGTACATGTTCTCTTTTACATAAAAATGGGCTCATGAAGAAATTTAACTTTTTAATCACTTCAGAAAAATATTCTTCCAGAATGCTTATATTCATTCATTATCCTGTTTAGAGACAAACAAGTTCTTGTAGATAATTTTAAAATATATTGGACTTATACAAGTTTTTCTAAAAGTGTATGTTCATATAGCTAGCGTATTTTGAAGGGTTAGAGTGATTGTTTACTTAGTTAGGGGTTTCTCTGCTGACTCAGACAATAAAGAATTCTCCTGCAATGCAAGGGACTTGCGTTCATTCCCTGGATAGGGAAGGTACCCTGGAAAAGGGAATGGCTACACACTTTTGTATTCTTTCCTGGAGAATTCCATGGTCAGAGGAGCCTGGTGGGCTAGAGTCCATAGGTTCCCAGATTTGGACATGACTGAGTGACTAACACTTTTACTAAGTAAGACACTTTTCCCAAGTAAGACACTTTTCCCATCTCTCTCCTATTTATAAACTTCACACCTGTCTTTCCCCTTCTTCCCTCTCTGCATCTGATACAGAACTTGGAGCCATTTATTTTACAGCTTTTTAGAATCTATTCCAATTTAAGGACGTTTTTCTGCCTCCATTTGCAATAAACCACATTTCCTGATAGTGTTAAGGGAAAAAAGCTGATATTCAAAAAGTCTCCATATGGGAGAATGGCATTGAAATATGTTAATTATCATATGTGAAATCAATCGCCAGCCCAGGGTTGATGCTCGGGGCTGGTGCACCAAGATGTCCCAGGGGGAGAGAATCGGGAGGGAGGAGGGAGGGGGGTTCTGGACGGGGAGCATATGTAAACCCATGGCGGTTTCATGTCATTGTATGGCAAAACCAACACAATGAAGTAAAGAAAATTAAAAAAAAAAAGTCTCCATAGACATAATATTTACATTATGCTTCTAAATATGAACTTTTTAAAAAAAATTTTCTTATCCTAATATTAATTAACTGTAGCACAGGAAGAGTCAAATTCCGGTCCTGTTAAATTCTTACACTTTCAGGTTTTTTTTTTTTTAAGGTTTATTTTTGAATTGCTTTTCAATCAGTACCACATAAACCATCAAGCAAGAAAAGTGAAATGACTATAAAGGTAAGAAAAATAGAAAAAAATATTCACCAGTTTCTAGCTTTTTGTGGCCGAGATGATAGTAATAGCTTGTTCATTCACTTCATATGTGATGCATACCAACTTTAGGAGACTACAGTTAATAGAAAATCTGCAAAAAAAAAGAAAGTCTGCATTAGACCTGACCTGAATATTCAAATAAATTGTTAGATATTTCTTCTGAATAAAAATTTTAGTCAAAGACAAAAAGATTTTTAATTTCCTTTTCTTCGAGTCTATCCCATGCAAGTTGACTGAAATCCTATTTCAAAATGTGTCGGTGGAAATATCTAAATAATAAAAATTTAATTAATTGTTTTACCATGATTTGTAACCACAGCATATAAAAATTAAATTTGAGTACATATCATGGTGAAATGGTATTACTGAACTGCATAAATGTACTATAATTAAACTTCAACTTTACTTTGAATGTTTGCCAGCTAGAAAGCAGGTCCAGGTATTTTACCTAATATTTACTGATCTAATCTTCAAAAGCTGGGAGCTCTCTTGGATGCTATGAGAATTACAAAAAACTTCAATATCACACTTACCAGTCAGCATCATTAACACAATATATTTAAAATAATAAAGTAATAGCTCACTGGGGAAAAAATACACATTACAACAATCATATAAAAGTAGATAAATAAGGAATAGGAATTTAATAAAAAATCATATTTTATTTGAAACCCCACATACATAGCTTGTAGATCTATTTCTGCCACTATTACCATGCGGAAGGGCACTATACCTTTATAACCTCCAAACAATTCCAATTACATCCCTGCACACTGAGGACTGAAATCCAATGCAATGCTTCTTTCACGTCTGAAACTATTAAGTGCATATATAAAGTGTGTCCACACATGCATGATTGCCTTGGAGGATGTATTAAGTCAAAAGAGCTTGATAGGACTTTCTAGAATACTGTAAATGTCCCATATCTTGATTTGGGTAGTAATAATATGGCTGTAAAAATAGTCAAAATGGAAACATGAAAACTTACAACAAAAAGTAACAAATACAATTTTTTTCTATTTGAGAGAAGTGGAAACTTGCATGTCAATATGCTGCTATGAATAAATACTTCACATATCTTTGAGACTTAGATCTTAAAACTTCTTAATTAATTTAATATTAACATGTTAATTATTGTATTTATTTATTCCCAACTGCAAATGTTCATAAGAAGGATGACATAAAATAGAATTTTATATTTTAAATGTTCATGTTTACTGCATTTGCTATATACTACAATTTAAGAAATTATCTTTTCCATGGCAACAAAAATTTCATGCCAATTTAAGGAAAACTCACTAGTGTATTCTTTCACTATTTCAAACAAGAGAGAAATACTGTTTCACCAAGAAATATTTAGTAATTCATCATTTAACTAAGTTTCTATGAATTATAAGTTACAGCATTTTGATTAAAACATCTCTCATTATTAGTTGGAATTTTAATTTATGGGTAGAAAGAAGTATTATTAAATTAAGGAAACTTAGGTCTCTGAGCAGAAATATAAGCTTAAAATATTTTACTAAAATCTAGCCAAAAGGAAAATATATATATATAATTTGGGGCTTTGATTCATCATAGTTCTTTAATATTCCAACTAGACTGCACACGTGGAAATGACCTGTCATTTGGATAGTGAATCTTAATTTGTCTTGTTAGATAGATTTATGTAATATGGGCATCATCCACATTTATTTATTTTTAGCATATAAGTAGATATTTAGATAGAAAGATAGATTTCTATTTCATAAGAAAGTTTAATTTGAAAGTTAAGACATACATAGTAGAAAACATTTGTTTTTTCAAGTGCATCATGTAGGTATCAGCTAATGATGCTGTGATAAATAGATCACAAATATAATAGCTAAACTATGAAATTATATTCACTCATGTAAAATCCCAGAATGAGATTTTTAGCTTTAAGGGTAAAGCTACATGCTGGTGCTGCCATCCTTAAAACCAAGCTCCCTAACTGACTCCTATTATCACCATTTCCCAGACAGTATAAAAGGCAAATGAAGGGTAGAGATCAAGTGGATTTATCTGCAAGATGACTCAGAAACGATCCACATCATTACCATTACATTCCATTGCCCAAAGGTAGTTATGTGAATCTACTGAACTTTTGGAGGACGGAGAATTTTATTTTTAGCTGCTGGTTAACATGTGCACATAAAATTTGGCACCTAAAAATTACAGAGAAAATGGAATGTGGGAACAATTAGTATCCACAAATCCCACTACATTTTGCTTGACCAGCATTTCAGATATTCGGGTGCTTTCTTTTTCTTTATGAAGAACACAACCTACACTTTCACCAGTCCTATCATATTATCAGGCATCGTTGGTGATTCAGTGGTAAAGAATCTTCCTGCCAATGCAGGGGATATGGGTTTAATCTCTCTGGGTCAGGAAGATCCCCTGAAGAAGGAAATGGCAACTCACTCCAGTATTCTTGCCTGGGAAATCTCATGGACAGAGGAGCCTGGTGGGCTACAGTCCATGGGGTCACAAAGACTTGGACATGACTTAGCTGCTAAACAGCAACATCATATTATCAGATTCAGCTTTAACTCAAAATGTCTGGATTATGCACAGTTTACTCCACCAGGCTTTATGAGGCAGGAATTTTATTATTTTGCTTACTTTTACCAGACTGGAAAACTCAAGAAACAGTGTTACTGGGGTTAATGAGAACTCACACATATTGTTAATGACACAACATTGTGAGCAATTCAGCATTATTAAAAAAAATAGGTATATATGTATTCAACAATTTGTTAATTCTGCTGTGTGTTTTTTTAAGAAAAGAAGTTAATGCATTTTCACAAAGGTACATATTCAGATATATTCATGTCAAATTTATATTCAGCAGAAAAGAAAAGAAAGCTACTCATATGGTTTGAATTTGGCTGAAACGCACTGGTATGGCTGTTTCTTTTTTAAATCTGACAGTGTTCAGAGTGATTATGATTTTGTTTCTGCTATTCAGTTTTTATGCAATACTTATGGTTAAATATTTTTAATATTTTGCTACAAATTGTCCATCAATAGTAAAAAAAAGACAAATAAATTACATATATCTTCATAAAATAATAAAAGACATTACTGAAAATAAATGTACCATGACAACATACATCAATTCAGATAGGTCATAAATATGTAATAGTGGGCCAATTTGATGAAATGTACTGAAAAGAGCACATAGTTTTATTTTAATTGTATAAAGTTCAAATCAAACAATATATATAAATATGTATGTATATATGTATGTATGTATGAGTTGGACACGCACGACTGAGTGACTTTCACTTCGTATATATACATTTTATTTCCAAGTGGCGCGCTAGTGCTAAAGAACCATCCTGCCAATGCAGGAGATGTAAGAGACTCCAGTTCAATCCCTGGGCTGGGAAGATTTTTCTTTAAAGAAAAATCAAAGGGAGATTTTTTTTTTTGAGAAGATGTTTTTATTTCTACAAATCACAGCTGATGAACACCAAAGCTTTCCCACAGAGAGACCATTTTTCCCACAGAGAGACCATTTCCCACAGAGGTCCTAGTTGGGCCTGGGGACCACTCTGAAGAAGAGCTGCTCCCAGGAAAGGGTGGCGTGATGGGTGGAGTCCTGCATGGCCCAGAGTCCAGGGTAGGTGGAGGTCCGGCCCGATGCTCACCCTGAGCATCCTCGGCAGCCGCAGTGTGTGCACTCAATGATCTGGCCCACTTCCAGCTTGCTTTTGGGGACCCGGCAGATTCAGTTTTTCCCGAAATTGGTGTCCTGTGTCTGAATGCAGTGCAGGCAGCATAGGTTCTTGTAGCCTTGCTTTTTCCATTTTGCAATCAGGTTTTTATCTGCATAGCCTTCTTTAATACAGTACTCATACAGTTCTCTGCTTATGGCTTTCCGCTTGTAGAAGGGGTCAAAGATGTAGCGGGTTTTCTGGTGATGGATCCTGAAGATGGGCCATAGAGATTCCACTTTCCTCTTTCCCTCATGAGGTTCTGTCTCAGCTTTTCTCATTTTTTGATCTAATTCATCCAGTGTTGGCTCCATCGACTCCCACCCATCTGGGGGAGCTTTCCGGCTTCTTTTGACTTTAGGCAAATGCAGATGTATAGAACAGTCTTTTGGACTCTGTGGGAGAGGGCAATGGTGGGATGATATGGGAGAACGGCATTGAAACATGTTAATTATCATATGCGAAATCAATCGCCAGCCCAGGTTTGATGCTCAGGGCTGGTGCACTGGGATGACCCAGAGAGAGGGAATCAGGAGGGAGGTGGGAGGGGGGTTCTGGAAGGGGAACATATATATACCCATGGCAGATTCATGTCAATGTATGGCAAAACCAACACGATAATGTAAAAATAAATAAATAAATAATAAATTTAAATAAAAAACTAAAAAAAAAAAAGGATAGTTAACACAAAAATCACAGCTCTGGTAAAGGGATTTTCAAAATACTATTTATATGAAAATTTTCAAGCTGGTGGTGTGGTGGTGTGGTCATTACTATTTATTCTAATATAAATTTTATATTGTGAAAATATTCTAAGAATAATCTTGTATATGTGGTGCAATTTATATAAAAGCATTCTGAAGTAAGAAGATTTCCTGATAAAAGCAGACTGTCTCTCAACACAGTTTCTTGATTGTTACATTTTTAGTTATCTTTATAAAGATAAGAAAATATGGTTGATTCTTATTGGATTTTCTATGTGGATATTGGTATTTATCAAGAATTCCCCTGCTGCTTTCTAAAATCAACCACACTAAACCCAGAATCCCAGGGAGATTGTGCTGTTAGAATGGACTGCACTACCTTTACCCTGTGCTCCATTTTCCAGTTCTGGTCACCCACTGTTGCGACGGTCACAGGGTGAGGTAGGGGAAGGAATGATGGAGAGGCACGAGAGGGATTCACTTCTTAATCCCCCTTCTGTCAGCCCTGCCTCTGCTGATGTGAAGAACAACAACAACAAAAAGACTTGAGATTGGAGCAAAGGTGAGAAGTCCAGCCATATTTATGCTAGAAATTAAATTTTAAAATCTGGCTAAAGCCTTCAAAAGTAACTTCATTAGAAGTTGTGATTCAAGGAGCATTGCATGTCTTGGTTAAGAATAAGTGTCTTTTTTAATGAAAATAATTGAGGAGTTAAATTATATATCTTTATTTGCTTCATAAACTATCTAAGAAGAAAACTTGAAAAGTAAGTTGCAGCATTCTATATAAATATTCTAAATTTTAATGTCTTTTTGCAACATTCCCACTCTTGTAGGCTATACAATTCCCTCCCAACCTAAAGAGTTAAGAAAACATAATATACACCAAAATATTCTTCTTTGTAAATGTGATACAAATATAACTTTGGATAAAACGATCCTGTCTTAATAAAAGTAAAATTCCTTCTTTTTCTCATCCTTTTCTTCCTCTTTCTTCTTCAATACTGTTATCGCAATCACTGATTTTATTATTTATATTTAACAGTTCCACTGAATTATAAAAGGCAAATATGGAGTAGTATAGAAACCAGCCTTTAATGGTTATAAGCTCCCATAAGGTGTGCTGATTCACTCATTTTAAAAAACAAATTTATATATATTAAGTTTGCTAAAGAAAACTCTTTTTTTTCCTTTAGCAATAATAACAGTGTTTTGTATTCCTCATAAGGCTTATCACTAGCAATTTTTTAAATTTGGAAATTTCCAATACATATTAATATGACATGTATGATCTTAATGATTTTCATTTATTTTAGTATAAGATCCCAGATATGTTTGTATAGAAAAAGAGCATAGTTTCATTTTATCATTTCTCACATATAATAAAGCATTAGGGGTAACCAATTTTACTACCAAAATCTGTTACCTGTTTTCTATTTTTGTCCCACAGTGTGGTACAGTCATCCCTTGGTATCCACAAGGGATTGGTTCCAGAATCCAGTCCCTTATATAAAATACCATGGTCTACTCATTAAATAGCTGAACGGATGAATAGGGTGAGGAAGCTAATATCCCCTTGTTTATTATTCAGCCATAAAAAAGATGAGATCTTGCCATTTTTGACAACATAGGTGGATCTTGAGGATATGCTTAGTAAAATAAGTCAAATGGAGAAAGACAAATACTGTATGTCTTGACTTATATGTAGAATTAAAAAAAAAAAACATATAAGAGAAACAAACTCACAGATCCAGAAAACAAACTAGCAGCTACCAGAGAGGAAAGGGGTGGTGGGAGGGGTGAAAAAGATGAAGAGGATTAAGAGGTACAAACTCAGTTCAGTACAGTTCAGTTCAGCTGTTCGTTGTATCCAACTCTTGGCATCCCCAGGAACTGAAGTATGCCAGGTTTCCCTGTCCACAACCAACTCTTTCTGGAGGTTGCTCAAACTCCTATCTATCAAGTAGGTGATGCCACCCAACCATCTCATCCCGATTTCCCCTACTCTCTTGCCTTCAATCTTTTCCAGCATCAGGGTCTTTTCTAATGAGCCTGTTCTTCACTTCAAGTGGCCAAAGTATTGGAGCTTCAGCTTCAGCATCAGTCTTTCCAATGAACATTCAGGACTGACATCCTTTAGGATTGACTGATTGGATCTCCTTGCAGTCCAAGGGACTCTCAAGAGTCTTCTCCAACACCACAGTTCAGAAGCATCAATTCTTCAGTGCTCAGCTTTCTTTATAGTCCAACTTACACATCCACATGACTACTGGAAAAAGACCATTGTTGGCAAAGTAATGTCTATGCTTTTTAATAAGCTGTATATGTTGTTCCTAACTTTTCTTCCAAGGAGCAAGAGTCTTTTAATTTCATGGCTGCATTCACCATCTGCAGTAATTTTGAAGAATATAAAGTCAGACACTATTTCCCCATCTATTTGCCATGAAGTGATGGGACTGGATGATATGATCCTAGTTTTCTGAATGTTGAGTTTTAAGCCAAATTTTTCACACTCCTCTTTCAACTTCATCAAAAGGCTCTTTAGCTCTTTTTCACTTTTTTCCATAGGGGTAGTGTCATCTGCATATCTGGGATTATTGATATTTCTCCAGGCAATCTTGATTCCAGCTTGTGCTTCATCCATCCAGTCCAGCAATTCTCATGATGTACTCTGCATGCAAGTTTAATAATCAGCGTGACAATATACAGCCTTGATGTATTCCTTTTCCAATTTGGAACCAGTCTGTTGTTCCATGTTCAGTTCTAACTGTTGCTTCCTGACCTGCATACAGGTTTCTCAAGAAGCGGGTCAGGTGGTCTGGTATTCCAATTTGTTTCAGAATTTTCCACAGTTTATTGTGTTCCACAGAGTCAAATGCTTTGGCATAGTCAATAAAACAGAAATAGATGTTTTTCTGGAACTCTGTTGCTTTTTCGATGATCCAACAGATGTTGGCAATTTGATCTCTGCTTCCTCTGCCTTTTCTAAATCCAGCTTGAACATCTGGAAGTTCACGGTTTATGTACTGTTGAAGCCTGGCTTGAAGAATTCTGATATTACTTTGCTAGCATGTGAAATGAATGCAATTGTGCGGTAGAGTGAGCATTCTTTGGCATTGCCTTTCTTTGGGATTGGAATGAAAACTGACCTTCTCCAGTCCTGTGGCTACTGCTGAGTTTTCCAAATTTGCTAGCATATTGAGTGTAGCACTTTCAGAGCATCATCTTTCAGCATTTGAAATAGCTCAACTGGAATTCCATGATCTCCACTAGCTTTGTTCATAGTGATGCTTCATAAGGCCCACTTGACTTCACTTTCCAGAATGTCTGGCTCTAGGTGAGTGATCACAGCATCATGAATATCTGGGTCGTGAAGATCTTTTTTGAACAGTTCTGTGTATTCCTGCTACCTCTTCTTAATATCTTCTGCTTCTGTTAGGTCCATGCCATTTCTGTCCTCTATTTTGCCCATCTTTGTATTATAAGTTCCCTTGGTATCTCTAATTTTCTTGAAGAGATCTCTAGTCTTTCCCTTTCTATTAATTTCTGATATTTCTTTGCATTGATTTCTGAGGAAGGCTTTCTCATCTCTCCTTGGTATTCTTTGGAACTCTTCATTCAAATGGGTGTATCTTTCCTTTTCTCCTTTGCCTTTGTTTCTCTTCTTTTCATAGTTATCTGTAAGGCCTCCTCAGACAACCATTTTGCTTTTTACATTTCTTTTTCTTGGGGATGGTTTTGATCACTGCCTCCTGTACAATGTCATGAACCTCCATCCATAGTTCATGAGGCACTCTGCCATCAGATCTAATCCCTTGAATCTATTTCTCAGTTCCTCTGTATGATCGTAAGGGATTTGATTTAGGTCATACCTGAATGGTCTAGTGGTTTTCCCTATTTTCTTCATTTTAAGTCTGAATTTGGCAATAAGGAGTTCATGATCTGAGCCACAGTCAGCTCTTGGTGTTTTTATTGCTGACTGTATAGAGCTTCTCCATCTTTGGCTGCAAAGAATATAATCAATCTAATTTCAGTATTGACCACTGGGTGATGTCCATGTGTAGAGTCTTCTCTTGTGTTGTTGGAAGAGAGTGTTTGCTATGACCAGTGTACTGTCTTGGCAAAACTCTTTTATCCTTTGCCCTGCTTCTTTTTTTGTACTCCAAGGTCAAATTTGCCTGTTTGTTCAGGTATCTCTTGACTTCCTCCTTTTTCATTCCAGTCCCCTATTATGAAAAGGATATCTTTTTCTGGGTGTTAGTTCTAGAAGGTCTTGTAGGTCTTCATAGAATCTTTCAACTTCAGCTTCTTCAGCATTACTCATTGGGGCATAGACTTGGATTACTGTGATACTGAATGGTTTGCCTTGGAAATGAACAAAGATCATTCTGTTGTTTTTGAGATTGCACCCAAGTACTGCATTTCAGACTCTTTTGTTGACTATGATGACTACTCATTTTTTCTAAGGGATTCTATTTCTTCTAAGCCATTGCAACTTCTACTACATATCCCAGGGAGCTAGAGCAGTGTATGCACGATTAATGCATTCTAGTGTTAAATTGAGTGGTTTTAAATTGAAAGATACAGGTAATGACCAGTGATTTTTTTTTCTGTGAGAGCATCTACCAATATTTAATCTGAAAAATGGACAAACTTTGAAAGAAGGTAGTAGAAGAAAGTGTTTTAGAAAGAGAAACAACATACAAAATATTACAAACTGATTCTTAGTATAGCTAAGTGTCTGGAATGAGTTTAGAATGGCTATAACAGAAAAGACAGAGAATGCCATAGAATTCTGAAAGAGCTGCATAGCATTTTGTGGATATCAAAATTTAACATATCAAAGATAAATCAGTTCAGTTCAGTCACTCAGTCATGTCCAACTCTTTGCGACCCCTTGGACTGCAGCATGTCAGGCTTCCCTGTTCATCTCCACCTCCCAGAGCTTGCTCAAACTCATGTCCATCAACTCGACAATACCATGCAACCATCTCATTCTCTGTTATCCCCTTCTCCTCCTGCCTTCAGTCTTTCCCAGCATCAAGTTCTTTAATCAGCCTGCAATGAAGAAGACCTGTGCTCAGTCCCTGGGTTGTGAAGACCCCCTGGAAGAGGGCATATAACCCACTCCAGTCTTCTTGCCTGAATAATCCCCATGGACAGATTTCTCTGACTCATAAACTCTGCCACTGATTTTCAGTAATGCTTTAATATCAGAGGGATAATGTGTATATTGCTGGGAGTTATGAAGCACTAATCTCAGGGCTAAATTTTATTACTTAACATTTTCAAATATTTGATAATTATTAATATTGATTTTCTGTGAGATCTACTGATCTTTGTGCTGTCATTTCACAAATGAGTAACCTGTAGCTTCCTTGCATGACATTCCAAAGAGCACACATACAGCAGCAAAATAGAGTCAGGAGTGAGTGTTAGACAATTTTGATGTCAATCACAATGTATAGGCAGTAGCTCCTAACTTCATCCACTAGCAATACTTAGCCTTGAATCTAGTGAAGTAAATCTCATTTAGAAAGTGGAACTTTTGTTAAAGTATTTCTTACCTATATCTTTATATTGAGTGGACAGATATTTCATGTAAGTTCACTTCCTGTATGATAAATTGACCTTAATCAAATTATCCTGATTCAAATTATCAACATAGAAGTTAAAAGTAACATTAAAGAAGAAAATATCACTATAATAACAGCTGATAGGTCAGTGGGCTGTGTGCTCAGTACTAAATACACACAGCAGGAAAGATGGGAATTCAATTGGCCATCTATTTTATGAGGAGTAAATAATCCTTTCAGGATTATGTGAAGAGCACTGAAGAATTGTCTTTCTTGCCAAGGTGCTTGATTATACTTTGGATTTGTCCTTAAGGGAAAATTAGTTTCTATCTTTCAAAATTTTAGAGATAATTGCTGCACATGATTGCATCCTGATAAATGTCTGTTGAGCAAATTAAAGGTTAGTGCAATAGAAACATGATATTTTATCTCTGTCTGCCCTTAATGACCAATATTAAAATGGAGCAAAACAAAATAGCACATTTCAATTCAGTTTATCTAAAGCTACTACAGTACTATGTACAACTGCCACAAGTTTGTGGCAATATTTTAAGACAAACTTTATAATGAAATTAAATTGACCAGTTTAATAAAACAGTGCCCTTAGATTTTAACCATATTGATTTGAGAGCATTGATTATCAAGATAAATATTTAAATTTAATTGTATAAGGCAAAATAAAATATTTTAGTAGGTAAAGTCCTAAAGAAGGAAATATATACAGAATAAAAATTATGCTTTCTATCTATGTAGCAGTTCTGTATCAATCTTCTCACTCATCTATGTAAACAATTCTGGAAAATGAATACTATTACTCATCTTTGAAAAGAAAGAGTCCTCAGGTGAAAGTTTTAAAGTGAGTCTTCTAATATCACACATTTTCTTTTCTACATTTCACTGTCTTCAAGCCAGCTTCACTAAATTGTACTTTGGTATCTCCAAAACTTCATAGTTACTTTTGTTGTAGATTTTAAAATAGCTGATCCCTCATTCTAGAACAACTATCTCCTGTTTCTCCTTCTTCTTATACTATTGTACATTAAGTCCTTCTTTAGTCAATAGTTAATTTTTAAGTCCCTATGATGAGCTAGAAAGTGTAATTCTTTCACACCTGTCATATTTTACTATTTCTTAAATTCAAAAGCATTCCCTGATGCTCCAAATATAAGATTGTAGCCCGTCAGTGCCAGGGATTGCAAAAACAAAGCTGCCATATCCAGCCTGTGACCTGTTTAAACAATCTTCAAGCTAAAATATGTTTTCCAGAGATTTTAATGGATGAAAAAGTCAAAAGAAGAATGATTCTGTACAAAGGGAAAATTGTATGAAATTAAAATTCCAGTTTTCACAAATATTTAGAAAAATATAACCACAGATATTTTTTATTATTAGGCATTTAATAAACATTGGAAACTTCCCAGGTGATCATAAAAAGGCATCACATACTTGTCTGATTTCCTTTTTGAGATCAATTGTATTGGTTTCACCATCATGAAATAACAAGGGTAGGCTTGGTAATTTCAAGGAGTTTAAATCAATGAAGATCATTATGAGTGAGGTAGATAATGAGCGTTTAAAATAAAAACTTCATACGAAATAAAGTAATAACCTCATCAAGTGAGCATTTAAAGTGATGACCTCAAGAAAGAAAATAAAAATAGTCTGGTTAAAAATAGGATACTAACATTATTAAATGGGCTTCCCAGCTGGTGGTAGAGGTAAAGAACCTGCCTGCCAATGCAGGAGACATAGGAGACCTGGGTTGGATCCCTGGGTCTCAAAGATCCTCTGGAGGAGCACATAGCAACTCACTCCAGTATTCTTGCCTATTGAATCCCATGGACAGAGGAGCCTGACTGGCTATAGCCCATGGGGTCACAAAAAGTTGGACACAACTGAACAACTTAGCTTACATGCAAGTAAAAAATAATTCTATGATTAAAAAAATCAAATTACTAAAGTGTCCAGATTTTATGAAAACAAAGCAAAATATATAAAGTGTATATAACCTTTAGGAGATAAATGGGAGAATGGAAGGAAATTGTGTGTCTATGTGTGTGTGTGTGTGTGCATAGAGTTAAATTTTGTCTTGAAATCTCATGACTATACGAATAATGGAATCTATGTAACAAACAAAATGTATTTGTTTTAATACATTAAAAACATGTATTAATATTTATATTTTTCTTAAGTTTTAACATTTTAGATTATACTTTATTCTTTTAAAGGTAAAGATTAAATCATTATTTTGAATTGCATATTCTAAAATATATAAGCAAAAAGATAATAAGCACTAGTAATATTTTTAAACTAATTTCAAAGTACTAAATTTATCATAATATTGGGCTTAGTTTTTACATTATCAATCTAAATAAATCATCTTAAATTTCTGGTTCAGTGTTTTTACAATCATTTTTATACTGTGGAGGTTTTATGTATGATATCTTTTCTATATGAACATTTAATGATGGAGAGTAGTGAATCCAAATTTTACTCTGTGACTGGCAGCAGAATTTTAACTACCTCAATTTCCAATATCCAGTATCTTACATGTAATCCCTGATTATATCTTCAGGTTTTTAATATTCCTCACTCCAAAAGACCTTGATCATAGTAATTTCCAAGTTCTGCTTACAAGGCTGGATTTCATATTTTAATTTAATGCTTTAGAACTCATCCATAATTCAGAATAATGCATGACTGATTAAATAAACAAATCTGAATAACTTATTGTCATATAAAAGGCAGAAATCAAAATGTATTCAACTGGTTCAATTATATTATTAAGTGTTGAAGCCTATTAGATTCAAATCTGTGAAGAGAAATGTTTCAGAACTTAAATAAGGCCAAGCATCATAAGTTCTTGAATAATTTTTTAAAATGTTTTCTGATTAGAAATTTTTTTTGGAAAAGAAGACCAAGAAATATGCCATCAGCTAAAATACAGGTCATGGGAGAGTACAGACATTTTTCTAGGTGTTGCATTAGAGTGTGTCTTCTTTCAAAGTATTTTCCTGCTTGTTTCTATGGAGATGGCTTAATCTACATTGAACTTAATAGAGGATGATTAGTGCTCCCAGCATGATGAAAGCCGAGAGTACCTTAGCACTTGACCCTAGTGATTAGATTGGATCTATTTAGATTTTTCCCTCAGTGTTAGGATATTTTCTGACATTAGAGCATTACTCTACTTTGAAAACAGAATTTCTGAAGTGACAAATGAATGCCTGAGGTGTTCAGCAATATGTTTCCACTCAAGATAAACAGAACTCTACCATATTCAAAGAGCACATAACTAGTATCTCCATTTTGCCCTAAACTCCAGACCTTACAATTCTCGTTATTCACCTGCCTAGATTAACTCTTGGCCAAAGACATAAGGCAAAACCTTTTGAATATTTCTGGGCTCAACTTTGGGGATAGCTCACAATGCTACAATGATACTCTCTGCAAATTTCAGCTGCTTCTGAAAACTGAACTCCGTTGTATGTGTCCTCAGCTCAGAAAGACAACTTCTCTCTGTCTGTTTCATGTTCAGCAGCCACAGTCTGAAAGTGCATAAATATCGAAGGCCAGATTGAAGGTAATACCCACCTTATCTGTCTCTCTCCTATCAAGTATCACAGTTAGGAGTTTTCCTACACTTGAAAAGATTCAATTCAAATAGTTGTTCAGTTTTATAATTGTTTTCTGTGTTAGAGTAAGTCCAGTACCTTTAACTTCAAAAGGGTCAGAAAAAATACTGCTGTTACTTAACTAAATTGCTCTCTTCCTTTTTATAACCTAGTTTTAAGACTCACAGTTCCATTGTATATTTTTCATCTAAGTGTCTCAGTCTCCAATTGATAGCAAAGAAGTTTTGATTTCATCCTAACCTAAAATAATTAAGAAATATATCTATTCAATTTTCAAGTAATTGAGTCCATTTTATGCAAAATTTTGTTTTTAATTTCTGCTTTTAACACCTTCTGTATTAGAATGTAGCACTAAATAATTTAGTTTTTAAAATTTAGAGATATTTCCTTAACAGCACAATGTTCAGTAACTTTTGGATACATTTAATGTCTGCTTAAAAAGACGGGAATACCATAGTCTTTAATATGCTTTAGGAGTCTTTAATACCTGACCTGCCTCCTGAGAAATCAATATGCAGGTCAAGAAGCAACAGTTAGAACTGGACATGGAACAACAGACTGATTCCAAATAGGGAAAGGAGTACATCAAGGCTGTATATTGTCACCCTGATTATTTAACTTATAATGCAGAGTACATTATGAGAAATGCTGGACTGGGTGAAAAACAAGCTGGAATCAAGATTTCTGGGAGAATATCAATAACCTCAGATATGCAGATGACACCACCCTTATGGAAAAAAGTGAAGAAGAACTAAAGAGCCTCTTGATGAATGTGAAAGAGGAGAGTGAAAGAGTTGGCTTAAAACTCAACATTCGGAAAATTAAGATCATGGCATCCAGTCTCATCACTTCACAGCAAATAGATAGGGAAACAATGGAGACAGTGACAGATTTTATTTTCTTGGGCTCCAAAATCACTGCAGATGGTGATTGCAGCCATGAAATTAAAAGATGCTTGCTCCTTGGAAGAAAAGCTATGATAAAACTAGACACCATATTAAAAAGCAGAGACTACTTTGCCAACAAAGGCCTGTATGGTCAAACTATGGTTTTTCCAGTAGTCATGTATGGATGTGAGAGTTGGACTACAAAGAAAGCTGAGAGCCAAAGAACTAATACTTTTGAAGTGTGGTGTTGGATAAGACTCTTGAGAGTCCCTTGGACTGCAAGGAGATCAAACTAGTCCATTCTAAAGGAAATCAGTCCTGAATAGTCATGGCAAGGACTCATGCTGAATCCAAAACTCCAATACTTTGGCCACTTGATGCAAAGTACTGACTCATTGGAAAAGACACTGATGCTGGGAAACATTGAAGGCAGGAGGAGAAGGGAACAACAGAGGATGAGATGGTTGGATGGCATCACTAACTCAATGGACATGAGTTTGAATGAACTCCAGGAGTTGGTGATGGACAGGGAAGCCTGGCGCGCTGCAGTCTATTGGGTCGCAAAGAGATGGACATGACTGAGAGACTGAGCTAAACTGAACTGAATGCCTGCTTGAAAATAATTGCTTTTTTATTATTTTAGAATAGAGAATTTATACATTATAATAACATATATATATTTATACTGTTATTATATATAACAGTAATATAATACTGTTATATTTTGTGTCTAGTTTACATTTCAAATTTTGAAATACCTGTGCTAAAGTTTACTTTTGTGTTTCTGCAAATGCATACTTAATACTGTTTTGTAGTTTTTGACAGGTGATATGTGTAATTTTCTTTAATTCTATTTTTTCTGCTAGTTATTTAGTCAATTCTGTTTCTTATGACAAATCAACACTTAAAATCACACACTATTCAGCATTACTGTAACAAATGTCTTTTTGAGTAAGAATTATTCACAATGATATTGCATAAGAAATCTCATACGAACCCATTTTTACACCTTATTGTCAATTTCTCTGAAGTTCTGAAATGAGGTATTCGATAAAACCTGATGTTTGATATTTTAGGTAGTCCATAAAAACTGATAATGTTTAATGCACCATTTTCATATTTATTTTAATTTTTAGAACTATTAATAATGTTTCATTCTTAAGGTCATATGTCTCAGAATGCAATTCACCCCTGCCCTGCCCATCACAACGTTCCCTTTTTGTTTTTGAACACTTGTCGGTAACCAAAATGAAAAAGGGCAGAGGTGATAGGTAGAATACCTTCTTGCCAGCTTATAAGCATCGTTTTTAATTAAAAAATCTCAACTTGTGATACATATGTGACTTTTCAAACTTGCATAAAAATGAAATAAAATATTCCAAGGGCTATTCAATACTAATAAAATTTTACACTCTCTCTTGCACTCCTCCTCTCCTCATATATACTCACACAATATAGCTATTAATTAATAATAATTGTTAAATCATTTATAGCTTGAAAACTAAAATAGGATAGCACTCTTTTTAAGAGTTCATATTGAATATAGAATAACAAATATAATAACATATTCACATAACAAAATACTTTTACATACATTAGAAAGTTAGCAGATTGTCCTTTCTAATGTAAATGTGTGTGTGATATATGTAAAGAGGGTTTTTTAATGAAAATTACAATTGTTCACATTCTATAAATTTTCAAATACTTTGTGTTCCCTAGTAATAAATTTCTCTACAAGTAATTAAAATGATTTATATACAACATTTTCAAAATCAGTGACTTCATGATTCTTGACTCATTTGAGAAGATGAGAAATGTGTATTATGGTAATGGTAGGACTGAAATAATTCAGGCTAAAATAAATTATGTCAAACATCAACCTCATATTAACATGTTTTATCTGTTCTCCAACTTAATCAAATTACTATTGTAAACAGTTCACAATGAGGTAATTTAATAACCCATAAATCTTTTTTAGAAAAAGAACATGACATTTAAGTCTTCTGTGCATCTGTAAAACAAGTTGTTAGGCTATTATAAATAAAAGTGACAACACATAAATTTGCATTCCAATCACCACATAGATGTTCTTGATATTGTTTTCCAGCAAAACCTCAGATGGAATTGAATAAACCTCATATCCATTATCAATCTGAAAGAGCCCACAAATCAAATTTTTCCAAAACATATTCGCCATGGTTGGTTGACTCCTTTCCTTGGTCATAGAACAAATGGAAATAGATTCGTTTTGCTGCACTGGGTGCCTGGAGGTAGATACATGTCTATGACATTTTACAAGTAGTGTTTTTATTTTTTCCTGTAAATGTGAAAGTCCCAGTGACTTATAAGAGAAAAATATAATATTACTATTCAATTAATTCTCCCAAAGTCAATTTATCCTCATTTTAAAATGTATCTTATTGCAACTAGTATACTAATAGATTTGGACTTGAATTATATGTTATTTAAAAATAGAAGTTAAATTTTGACTGCTAAAAATGATTATAAATATATAACACAAAATATAAAATTAAATGTGAATCTTGTAACAATACCTAATTTTGATAGAATTAAGTTGCTTCTTTTAATACAGTATGAAACCGAAATATAAGTTACTTCAAATGGATTAAATCTATTCATATTTTTGTTGAATACTAGAATTTCTTAGAAGAGATTAACAGTTTTCCTCTTGTTATATATAATTTCACAAATTAGGTAGAAGATAAATTTATTTCACTGCTTTTTAAAAACAGCTTTTCTAAAATTTTAATAATTATTAAGGAAAGCACATTTTACTATAGGATTCTTTTCTTGTGTGCAGGCAAACAGATTTCTATCAAAACCTTCAACTGTAATATAGTTTATATGCCCCCTTAAGCATTTGAACATGTAATTTACCTTGGCAGTTCGGAACTTAAAGCAGGTGGTTCCAGTTTGAAATTTATAAGTGAATAGTCTAGGTACAGAAAGGTCAGTGTCATGCTCAATTTGTAATTTTCTAAAATTAGAATAATTCAATCTGCCAATCTCTGGATAGATTTTTTTTAAAGAAAATACTTTTAAAATTATATATTAACAATGGTGATTGCATTTTCCTGATGATCAAAAATGTAAGCTTTCAATAAACCAAGATTCAATTGCACCATTTGGGGAAAAACAACACACTCAATTTCAGAGCTAGAAAATTTGGTTACTAGTCTTAGGATGACTTTAAGTAGTATAGTTAAATTCTCTGGGCCTGTTTCCTTAATGTTAAATGAAAGCAGAGAAGCATACTATCTCTAGTTTTTTCTTGGTGACCATATGTTGCAATTTTTCATTTAAAGAAGTCATTTATTATAATTATAATGTTTTAGACACATAAAAGACATTCCAGAGTAAACACCTCACATTTCAATTTCCTTATAACCTCAGTGCTACTGAGGAAAATGTATGCTATTAGAATAAGATTATCTCATGTGCTCTTGTTTAGTAGAGTGACATCATACAAATCTCAGAGTTATAAAAAAAATATATTTAGTCAAGAAATTTTTAAGAAATTAAATACAAAATATATTAATAGGAGAAAGCACTACTGGGCACTCCCTAAACTGGAGACTATAAAAGACAGTTTTAAGAGATGATGTATTAAATAATAAGAGAAGAAGGGGGAAAGAAAACAAGAATATGAATGAGAAGAGAAATATTTAAAATAATATTCTTACCATGTTCTAAAAAGTTGAGCAAATAGATTTCATTAAAATTTCTGAGATTTGCCAGAGTCTAAAGCATTCAACATTCTTTGGGATATTAAAGGCAAGGTAAATTATACAACAACTACTTGATTGCTAATAGTTTTTTTCATAAAAATACTTATATTACCACATAGAGAAGTAGTAATCAAAATACATCTGACAAATGATGCTTAAGCTTTAAAAAGTGTGAAACACTCCCTACTTTACACTCATTCATAATAAAACAAATTAAAATAATAAAATAAAAATAATAATGAATTAAATAAAAAGTAAAGGATAAGATATTGATGAGAAATAGTGCTCAAAATTGATGGTAGAAATTTACTGAATACATAGGCTATACAAATTCTCATTGTTATGATGTTACAAGACGTGATAGAAGACAATGTTTGAAAATATCAAGTTGGTCAAATATTTGATTGAACATTCATGTCAAGGAAAGCTTTTCAGCAATAAAATGACTTTAAAGCAGTTTGAAGGATCTGTTCATGTTGCTGCCAATGGCAAAATTTCATTCTTTTTTATGGCAGAGTAGTAGTTCATTGTATATACATATCACATCTTTATCCATTCATCTGTTGAACACTTTCGTATCTTGGCTATTGTAAATAATACTGCTGATAATAGTGGGGTGTGGGTATTTTTTCCAATTAGTGTTTTTTTTTTTCTTCAGATATATCTCCTGGAATGAAACTGCTGGATTAAATGGTGGCTAACTTTTTAGTGTTCTGAAGGACCTCCATACTGTTTTCCACAGTGGCTTCCCCAATTTATCTACCCAGCAACAGAGTACAGTTATTCCTTTGTCTCCACATCCTCACCAACATTTGTTATTTATGGTCTTTTTGATGATAGCCAATCTGACAAGTGTGAAGTGATACATTGTTGCAGTTTTAATTTGCTTTTCTGATAATTAGTGATGTTGAGGATCCATTTAAGTGACTCCTGGCCATCTGTACATCTTCTTTGGAAAAATACATTATGCTTTATGAAATAAGCCAATAGAGAAAGACAAATACTATATGTTATCACTGATATATGGAATCTAAAAAATAAAACAAATGAATAAATATTACAAAACAGAAAAAGACTCAAGACATAAGAGAATAAACTATGATTATCAGTGGGGCGAGGGAGAGATAAAATGCAGGTAGGAGATTAAGAGGTATGTTAACTGTTATGTATACAATAAATAAGTTACAAGGACATATTTTACAGCATAGGGAATATAGTCAATATTTAATAATATCATTAAATGGAGTGTAATCTACAAAATTTTTGAAAAACTATGTTGTATTCCTGAAACTAATATAATCAACTATACGTCAATATAGTAAATCAACTGTACATCAATAAAAATTTTTAAATTTTGTTTCTATACACCACCTACCCTCCAATAAAGCTTTACATTTAGAAAATGAAAAACAACTATGTGAAAGAACAAGAATTCATTAAGTGAAAATAGAATTCAAATAACAATATATATGTTCTTCTTGTCCTTAACTGTCTAAGACTAGACATAAAGATGGTGACACCATAAGATCAAATGTTTATAGAAGTCGATAGTGTTTAGTCCTATAATTACTCAAAGCAATTGCATGAGAAAGGCAATTTGATTAAACTCTGGTATGTCTGAAAGTCCTCTTATTTCTTCATTAAGGAATGAAGAAACATGCCACTCACATGCATTCCATGCACCTGCACACAGACACAGAAACACACAATCTGCCTCACACAATAGGTGTTGTTGCTCATGACTGAATAACTACAACTGTGGTTTAAATGACCTTGAATTTCCAGACTATAATGTCTCTCCCTTACTATATTAATGTAGTGACTTACAGTTGATTTGAAAGTCAGGTATGCTTTTGTTTAAATACCTTGAAACTTCTCTGACCTTTTTTATTCTGTATTTTTCTGTTTTGTCTATGTTGAGAGTAACACCTAAATTATTTCTCCCCAGACACCCCCATATAATATGGAGACACAATTAGGAATTAAATAAAATATTTGCAAAAATGGGAAAAAAAGTATTAGCTAAATTTTGGTTAAACGCAGTGGAGTAAAACTCCTTTTCTTCTGGAATTACCAGTTAGCTGGTAGTAAAAACAAAAATAAAATTTAAAAAACTGATCTAGGTTTATCTAGACAGGTGGCACAATGGTAAAGAATTTGCCTGCAATGCAGGAGATGCAAGAGATGCACGTTCCATCCCTAGGTGGGAAAGATCCCCTGGAGGAGGAAATGGCAACGCACAGCAGTATTCCTGACCTAAAAATTCCATGGACAGAGAAGCCTGGTGGGCTACATTCCATGGGTTTGCAAAGAGTAGGAAACAACAGAGTGACTGAGCATATAGACAAAGAGAATAGGATAACAGATCACATTTTCCCCAAAGAAAACTTTTAAGGAAACATGTAGATGAACAAGAAGGCAGCTTACATACAAGAGGTAAATTATAAATTAAGTGCTTACTTTGGGAGACACTCTTGAGGAAAATAATTGACCTCACCCTTGAGATTATTTGGCATCCCCTGTGGCTCAGACTGAAAAGAATCTGCTTGCAATTCAGGAGACCTGGATTCAATCCCAGGGTTGGGAAGATCCCCTGCAGAAAGGAATGGCTACCCACTACAGTACTCATGCCTGAAGAATTCCATGGACAGAGTACCTTAGGGGGCTCCAGTGCATGGGGTCGCAGAGTCAGACGTGACTGAGTGACTAGGAAATTTCACTTTCATTCTGAGGTTCTTAATGTCTCAAGACTTGTAAGTGCCAGGCACCAAGAAAGATGGTGATTAAGACAAAAATCAGGAACTCTGAAAATATGTGTACTGTGTATTTCTGAGCCTCAAAGATCTTTCTTTAACCAAGTAGATCCTGGTCTCCACTTTAAGAAGCTGAATGAAAGTTACTCTTAGAAGACAATTACTGGAGGTGTTTCAATGTTGGTGGCAATAGACACACAGTTACTAGCACTCTAAAGGCAGAATGGAGCTAAAAGAGTGGGTTACTGTGATTTTCTAAACCATAGGGCAACTGAGTTTCTTCTCTGTTTCTGTTAATATACCTTAGATTATGAGCACTGTCAGCCCAACCAGAAGGAAAATAATAATGTAGATGGAAATCATGTATATGAAAATAATTCTTTTGAGTCAAGTATGTGAATATCTTAAAGCAAAAATTCAGACATTTTACTATAGATGACAATCACTGAATAACAATAGAAATGCTAGGAAAGAAAACAGCATGTAAAATATCTGACCCTGGAGAAGTGGTTCCATTTCTTACAAGAGGAGGAATGTAATATTATTTCAGAAAGCATAGAATATCATATATCTATATCAATTGTATGCTCCTCAAAATGTAACTATTGACATTTAAAAATAACCCCTTCACCTATCTATATCCACTCATTAATTTAGATGCAGTGAATTGTGCAACGATGATTAAGCCAGTTTATTTTACTCAATGATAAATAGAGATTACAGTGATAATAGAGTTTTGACAAAGATTTTTAAACAATTTTCTATTCAGAATGAAAAAGTCATAAGCTATCTTTAGAAATTAATGAATAATCAATTATAATTATTTAAAAGTCATCTGATCCATCTGCCAGTTCACAAGGTATCAAAGCAATTTTTTCCATATTGATTCACATTATTTCAATGCAAAATATTGGGTTAACTTATTTACTATTGTGAAAAATGGTGTTTAGTGCTATGGTGGGCTGAATAATGATCCCCTCGAAGACAGCTACAGTTTAATCCTTGGAACCTGTTAATGATACCTCACGTTTCAAATTTGATTTTATGCATATGTCATTAAATTACAGGTAGCAAAATGGAGAGGCTATCTTCAATTAACATCCTGGTGTGCACTGAATATAATCACAATGTCCTTAAAAGGAAGAAGGAAATTATAGACAGAAGAGGATAAAGTGATATATCCATGGAGAGAGAGACTGTAGTAATGCGACCACAAAGCAAAGAATGCCAGCAGATGGAAGAAGCAGAAAATAAATTCTCTAGAGCATGCACAAGAAGCACAATACTGAAGAAAATTAATTTTGATCCAAACTAATTTTGTACTTTTGACTTCTAGAATTATGATACATTTATGTTGATTTAATCACATTTCTGTGATTTGTTACAGATGTCCCAGGAAACTGATATAAGCATATTTTGGTAAAATTCTATCACAATCTCAATTTTTCTGGTATATTGTCTCACACTGCATACTCTTCAATAAGTATCAAATAAGAATACTGGTCTTGGTATTAGGAGGGACATTTGCAATATACTTAGAATCTGGGGAACAATGAAATAAATAATTCATAAGCTTAAAATGACTTACTTGAGTCAGTTTAGAAAATTGAATATTTATGTTTTTCAACTTTAAACTTAACACCCTATATATTTTGTTTGAAATGTCCTTCACGTTTTAGGAAGCATTCATTCCCTGAAGAATTTCATTTAATCAGTAAAATATTTGCTTTCTTCTTACTTGACTGTTTAAAAAATATCCCTTTTGTTTTACCTCTAAGTATAAAATCAAACTGCCATATACTCAGAAACCCATAACCATATTTAATACTTAACTGTATATTTTCATTTTATCATAGATTGCTTGTGACTATTTAATAAAAGATACAAATGCATTTGGGGGAAAGTTACTTTATGAATAAGGAGTGGTTAACTCTTCAAGAAATAATTTAGAATTGATTGCATGAAAATATGCAAACTATGTATTCAAATTACAGAGTAAATTTAAACCATATACCAATTATTATGCAGCATACTATGTACGTGAAATCTCAAGCAATTATGAAATCAGTAGATTTTACATAAGTATAAATTTATGGATTCACTTATTCATACGTGTCTCTTAAATAAGTTAATTTCCTCAATCTGATTTTCCTGACATTTTCCCCCTAAAATGTAGAGGCATATGTAGGTCACTCCTTTTTCTGTCATTCACAATATGAAAAAGATCTACAAAAGTATCAGCAATAGAACATTACATCTTGATAAACAGGTAATCCAGTTGCTGTTGTTTTTGTTTTAGTCACTAAGTTGTGTCTGACTCTTTGGGACCCTGTGGTCCATAGCCTGCTAGTCTCCTCTGTCCATGGGATTTCCCTTGCAAAAATACTGGAGTGGGTTGCCATTTCTTTCCCCAGGAGACCTCCTCGACCCAGACATCCAATCCAAATTTTCTGCCAAGCAGGAGATTCTTTTACCACTCAGCGGATTCTTTTACCATTGAGCCACCTGGGAAGCCCTTATGTTCCACAAAAGTTTAAAAGATGTTTTTTATTTGCAGTGTAAAAACAGGCCAAATTAAAATATTTTAATTTACAAAAACACAATATACTGAATTACAGAATTAGACATTATTAGAATCATCACTGCATGGCATACTAGGGGAACACAGATGAGTGAAGATAAGAATAAGACCCTAAGAATACGCCTTAATATCTGACTTATTAAACAACATGCTATAATGCAGATAGAAAATCATTCCTGAAGAACTCAGTAGCAAATATTTGACAGGGAGGAAGGCCACTTCAGAAAGGTCATAGAGAAAGTGAGGTTATTATTACTGTTAGAGTGAAGTGGGGGAAATAGTCTGAATATCAAATAAAAAAAATATGGCATGTCTGAGCTTTCTTGGTAACCTGACATAATATGAGCAGAAATTAGAAGTGGGTCGCTTTGCTAAGAAAGAAAAAGAGAAGCAATGTGGAGAGAAATTGGGGAAAAAAAAAAAAACTGTGAACACCTTGATAAATAATAATAAATATAAATGAAGCTCTGTTTTGGTTTTTTGTTTTATTTCATTTCTGAGTTACTTAATTGAATTGAATAGATGAATAGTTTTTCTCATGTCATTTAACATACAGGCAGTCCTCACTTGGACTGTAAAATTTATGGTGTGAGCTAAAACCAAACAGAGCTATCTTAAATTCAATGGGAAAAATTATGATTGTTGATAAACTTTTGTCAAAATACCAAACTTTAAAAAATTTTTGTCAAAATATTAAAAACTATCTTTTTGTTAGTTATATACTTATAAGTGAATGAAGAAATAGTAAAATTAATATTTATTATATACTGTATTAAAATAATTGGAACATTGACAAAGTGCTTTATATTCTTTGTTTAAATAAAACTCATAAGAGATAGTTTGAATAGTCCTTCTTTCTCTAGCTCCTTTTATAACATAAAATAATTTTTCCATGTCTTGGTGAATTGTAAGTTTCATGCTAAGTTTGAGTCAGCTTTCAAAATTTTATTCTCTATACTTTCAGTGTTATGAAGTACCTCTGATAGTTTTGTTAACATGAAATTTATATTCCAATATGACTTCCTCTGGGACATTTCATTTTTAAAAAATACATTGAAGTATAGCTGATTTACAATGTTGTATTAGTTTCATATGTACAGCAAAGTGATTTATGTATATATATATGTGGGTGTGTGTGTGTGTGTGTGTGTGTGTGTGTGTGTGTATTCTTCTTTCAGATTTCTTTCCCTTAAGGTTATTACAAAATATTGAGTATAGTTCCCTGTGCCATACAGCAGGTCCTTGTTGTTTACCTATTTTATGTATAGCAGTGCATATATGTTAATCCAAGGCTCCTAACTTTTCATTACTAACTTCCTCAGTTATGCTCATAAATTGTCTCCACTGTGTTCCTCTCACTACATATCTTGAGTCTTCCAAAGAAGGCAGGATCAACATTTCCATGATCAACCATCCTAATCACATCCAGTTTTACTTCCACTGTTACCATTTTTTATTTTCCCCACTTTCATGTTTATCGTTCTATTCCTTCACCTATTTTTGTAAAATAACACTTGGATGTATCAATGGGAGACAAGGTTGTAATACGACTCCATGATTTTCTGCTTTTCTGTGAACTGAATTACAGATGGAGAGACCAATCCCTGACAGACTCTGAAGGAAATGATGAGATTGTTCACTGATCATATGTGCTTCTGTCATTTTGGTTTTGGGAGGAGGAGCTACCAGCAAGTTTGATATAGCCAAGTAATTTAAGATGAACTATTAGGAAATAAGTGTTATTTAAATAACTGCGGTAACTAAAACTCATGTAAGTCAGAGCCCTACAGAAATATCAAATAAATGTAATATATACGTAAATCTGGGCTCACAGGTGGTGCTAGTGGTAAAGAATCTGCCTGCTGATGCATGTCAGCTTTAAGAGATGCGGGTTCAATCCCTGGGTCAGGAAGAACCGCTGGAGGAAGGCATGGCAACCCACTCCAGTATTCTTTCTAGAAGAATCCCCTGGACAGAGTAGCCTAGCAGGCTACAGTCCATAGGGTCACACAGTCAGACATGATTGAAGCGACATAAGCACACACATGTAGGTAAATCCAAGCATCAACAAACAATCATTATTAAAGTTGTGATGTACAATATAACATTTTTTGTCAACATTTTACAATTTTTTTTAAAGTGACGGCAAAACATGAAAATTGTAATGGTGCATATCCAAAAAGATGTTGCATTAGAAATCCTTAATCTGTGAGTCTGAGAGTTACTCTGCATCCTTCCTCCCTGGTCTGGGGTGGGCTGGTTGGCTCACTAGTAATTCTGGCCATTCTATTCTCATTTTGCCCAAATACATGTTGAGTGATCCAAAACTGGCTCTTCTCAATGGTCATCCCCAAACACATCTTCAGACCCTGGTTTAACTCCAGCCTTCTGACGCTCTCTAGCTCATACTCCACCTGTGACTCCGGATCACCTGGTGATCCACAAAGCCACACATTTGCCTCCCCCACAAGCCTGCCCCTTCTTTGTCTTCATCCTCTCCTGTTGCTTGTTCCAGAACTCTCAGGACTATAGCTCATTCCCTGGACATTCCCATCTCCATGATTTTAAAGTTCCCACTGCCTGGAAAACCTTCCCTTTGTGGCCCACCCAGTGCAGCATCCTAGAGCAGGAGGCTAGTTCCTGCATCCCAACTCAGGCCTCACTGGGTCTGTGGAGGAAGTCAGAGCCATGTCTTGTTCTGCCTGATGTTCAGACCCCTGAGAAGGTACTATTGCCCCAGTCAAATTGGGCGGCTCATCCCTGAGGTCCGCTGACCTCCCCCAGTAACCGTAAATTAATTTTGGCACTCAATATCACAGCTTCCTCAGGCAGGGAAGTATATGAATAACCCTCCACCCCTAGGCAAGCGCCTACCACCTTCTCTTACATTCTCCCCCAGGGATGGTGCTCAACCATAACGACTTCCCCTGCCTAGCACCCAGCCCTTCCTGAGGGACCCACAGAACTATTGAGAGGGGCTGGCTCATTACACCTCTCCTGCCAGACAAAAGTGATATCACACAGTGGTTCCTGCTGAAAGGCAGAGAATTGCATGTCAAGTTTTTCTTCTTCCCAATAAGCACTGATAATTTTGCCTATGGAACTTGTAAATTCATTGTAGTAACTGGTTGGCAGCTTCCTCGGCTCCCCCATCAAAACCTGGGTTCCTCCTCTCCTGGGATGGAGGAGGTCAGGAAAACCACTCCATACTTGGTTCACCCAAACACACAGTGAGGAAAGTCAGCCTACATAACCGTCAATTTCACTTATTTAGTTAAACAAACAACAACAAATTAGAACCTAATCATCATAAGAATTATGTTTACTTCAGTATCTCACTTGAGTGTGATTTCCCTTCCTCTACCGCCAGGGTTAGCTTTATTTCTTCCATAGAAAATTATCTTAAGCTTCACAATTAGAAGGATAATTGTCTTAAACAAATCTTTAATGGTCCAAAGTTAAAGGTGATCTATATACTTTATTTAGGCATTTATGATTAAGTTTATGAATTTGGCAGATTTCAAGTAGTTCAGTAAAAAAAAAATAATAAAGAGCAACTAATCAAATAGAATCAGGGGACCAGAAGGAGGAGCTCCCATGCCCCACTCTGATAGCAGAGCCCCATAGGAAGAAGAAAGACTCCACTTCTTTCTTGGCAAGGACTCAGCAAGTCAAAAACCATGGACTGTTTGCTACAGCCCTCTGAACTCCTTTTTCTCTCTAGAAAAGGGTTCTCCTTCCCTTGCTTTGCAGTGACTTGCACATGGTTTGCCTTGGTTGTAGACCCCATGTTGCCATTCTCTGCTGATCTGGAATCAACCCATCTTTGCCAGATAAATATCTGTCAATTTGTTTCAGATTAAGAATAACAATATAAGAAAGAGGAAACTTTAACCCCTTCCTTTTCCTCCTTAGAATCTGACAGAAGTGTTCAAAGGAGATTAAAAATAAAATGAGGGCTTTGATCAGTGTTAACAACAAGAGGATTAGGATAAAGCAACTGTTCAAAACTCAAATATTTTTTCTCAAATGCATGACAGAAGATTGCACATTAAAGGAAATTTCTGTTATTAACTCTTACCCTACAGAGAGCAAAGAAGTTGTGAGATGCTATATGAAGTAGAAAAAGAGAAATTGTGATAAATCTCAAATAAGTATCAAATAAACTGTAGGAGGGAAGTCAAAGTTGATGCCTGGTCACAGGGCTAATGGCAATTCCTGCCTTTTAGTAGCAACTTTTGAATTCAAAGGCTGTGGCTGCAGTGCTGGAAGGTTGAACACTGAGGTGACACACTGGCTACACACTAATTCTCTATGGAGGTATGATTCACTTCAATGTGGGGGGAAAACTCTGAAATCAGATGAATTCCTTCATTCTAGGGAAAGAACACTAGAAGAGAGTGGCAGTAATTAGGAAAGTGAGAATTACTCTACCAGAAACCACCTTTGTTCAGTATAATAATATTTATATTCAAAATCTCAAAATAAGAAAAAGGTTTAAGAGGTGAAATTAAGCTTCTGAAAATTTGTTTATGGAAATGATGAAGAAATCACTGTTTCTCTAGCACAGGTGGAAGAAAAGCAAGCACTGATTTCTTCCTCAATGTTTTGAAACTATATACAATTTTTATAAAATATACTCTGGCAATGTTTTTTTAGAGGTTTAGTCCTAACAATTTCAAATGTTGATTGTGCTCTTTCCGGATCTTCAGAGTTAAAGGGCAGAATGTTATTGATGCCAGATGGTTCATAGGGGCCTGGTGGAAGTAAGGTTTCTCTGTGTTCACTGTTCCTATCAAAAGCCACAATATCTGAAAATAATTTTTTGCACCATATCTTATACAAAGGTCTAGGGAAAATTGCTACAGTTCTTTTCCCTACAACACTCAGACCAGTTTCTGTCACAGAGAGCTCACTGTCCTTCAGTAAGGATGACACTTTTGAGTTTCCAGGGTGGATATCCAATGATGGTAACATGGTAGGAAACAATAAAAGTTACTGTTAAACCTTGGTGAGAGAATCCAATTTTTGTCTTTGGTTATTTATAATTATCGTTAAAATGTGAATTTCCTTATTGTATAGATAGCTTTATATCTACCAACATTTCCTTTGTAAATATCTGTTTATAATTTTCATTGTTGAATTAGGTAAATCCTAAAGGAAATCAACCCTGAATATTCATTGAAAGGACTGATACTGAAGCTGAAGCTCCAATACTCTGGCCACCTGATGTGAAAAGTCAACTCATTGTAAAAGACCCTGAATGCTGGGAAAGATTGAAGGCAAAAGGAAAAGAGGGTGGCGAAGAAAGAGATGGTGAGTTAGCATCACTGACTTAATGAACATGAACTTGAGAAAACTCCAGGAGAGAGTGAAGGGCAGGGGACCCTGGCGTGCTGCAGTCCATGGGGTAGCAAAGAGTTGGACTAAAAAGTTAACAAATGAACAACAACAATAATATAAGAATAGGAAATTATTTGTATTAGGGTTTTTCTTAAACAAAACTTTGTACTGGAGTGGTGTCCTAAAAATAACAATTGATAGAACAATCATGACAGAAAATATGTAGATACATTCCCTAGATGATTACAAGTAGGATGGCCATATGCAGCCTCTCATTATTTACAGGATAAAGGTGAAGCCCTGTGTAAAAACAGATACAAATTTTTTTATGTTTTGAGAAGTCTTAACAAAGCTAAATCAGGTAGAAATGATGCAGAGCTGGCAAGAATTCCAATACCATGAGATGAATATTCACCCTTTCCTCCCATTCTTCATTCCTCTCCCTACTTCACAATTATTCTGTTGAGCATCTATTTGGGGATGGATAATAATACAGGTAATTATTAAGTCAAATACATTATGTTTTTATGACAATTAACAATTGATTTTTAAAGTTGCACATCTGAAACTTTGTGTAAAATGAAGCTTCTAATAAGAACATTTCACTGAAACACTGTGGTACTGACATCATCATCATTATGATCATCTTTGCTAAGTTTATATGCCAAAAATGTTTTTGAGAATCTTTAAAATTTTTTCACATTAGTTATTTACTTTCTGTTGTTTTTTTGTTTCTTTTACTCGATTTTTAAATTGTGTTTCTGAATTTTCAAGAATGTATTTTTTTTCACTGTTTTTGTAAACATTTTCTCTTTTTCAGCTTTCTCTTTGCTTTTCAAATTTTTCTTATAAGTCTTTTTGTGGTTATGGAAAACACATCTTTTATTCTTCACCGTCTCTTTAATGTCTTTTACATCTGTTGAACTGAACATATTTTCTCCTCTACATATAACCACAGAGTCCTCCCTATAATGTCTTCCACTTAGCCTCCAAATTAAATTTTAGATAAATTTCCATTATGCCAGAAAAACAAATATTTGATCATTATGATAAAGTGCCAAAACTGCTTCCATTCTAGTATGAATTTGCAGTCATATTACCTTCAGTCAATAGTTAGTCTATTTGCTTAAGAAGTTTATTTCCTTAGTAGTAGAATAATGCTGTGCCAGTGTTGAGTGTAGTCTTCAACAGGCCTTGCAAAATGCTCATGTCTCTTTTTATCATTTGTCTTCATGATGACAGATGCTGAAGGTGAGCTACTGGAGAGCATGAGACACAACCATAAGCCACATCAGCCCCAGGTACCAACTCAACCCTTAGAAATATAGAGAAACCAGCTAAGATCAGCTAAGCTGCCAGGTTGAAAGTCAGGTAACCAGGGACATTTTGAGCTTTGCTGAATACAGCTTAGATGAGTTAGACCCATACATGTGTGCCAAAAACTCATGAATAAACTAAATGTTAATTGCTGTATGGCTTAAATATACTGTGTTTTTTTATATAGCATTTTTATGGCACTATAACTGATCCAAGCAAACATCTGTCAATTATATGTATATGTAAATATATGCTGTACATGTGCTTTAGTGCACTACTGTGTAGTGTGGATTATAAAATGTTAAAAACAAAAATTGATAACTGACAACAAGAAACCAATATAAGTTAAATATTTCCCTGTATGCCCCCCCACTTTTTAGCTTATGTATTTATATACTACAGTGTCATTATACTACAAGGTCATTTCATCAGGGAAGCACTTATGTTTCATGTATTATATGCTTCCATGAAAGCCTCAGTTCAGTTCAGCTCAGTCACTCAGTCATATCTGATTCTTTGTGACCCCATGAACCGCAGCACACAGGGCCACCTTTTTCATCACCAATGCCAGGAGTCCAACCAAACCCATGTCCATTGAGTCAGTGATGCTATACAACCATCTCATCCTCTATCGTCCCCATCTCCTCCTGCCCTCAATCTTTCCCAGCATCAGGGTCTTTTCAAATGAGTCAGCTCTTCACATCAGGTGGCCAAAGTACTGGAGTTTCAGCTTCAACATCAGCCCTTCCAATGAACAGCTGGGACTGATCTCCTTTAGGATGGACTGGTTTGATCTCCTTGCAGTCCAAGGGAATCTCAAGAGTCTTCTCCAACACCACTGTTCAACAGCATCAATTCTTTAGCACTCAGCTTTCTTTACAGTCCAACTCTCACATCCATACATGACCACTGGATAAATCATAGCCTTGACTAGATGGACCTTTGTTGACAAAATAATGTCTCTGCTTTTCAATATGCTGTCTAGGTTGCTCATTACTTTCCTTCCAAGGAGTAAACATCTTTTAATTTCATGGCTGCAATCACCATCTGCAATGATTTTGGAGTCCAGAAAAATGAAATCAGCCACTGTTGCCACTGTTTCCCCATCTATTTGCCATGAAGTGATGGGACCAGATGCCATGATCTTAGTTTTCTGAATGTTGAGTTTTAAGCCATCTTTTTCACTCTCCTCTTTCACTTTCATCAAGAGACTCTTTAGTTCTTCTTCACTTTTTTCCATAAGGGTGGTGTCATCTGCATATCTGAGGTTATTGATATTTCTCCCAGCAATCTTGATTCCAGCTTGTGCTTCTCCAGTCCAGCATTTCTCATGATGTACTCTGCATATAAGTTTAATAAGCAGGATGACAATATACAGCCTTGACGTACTCCTTTTCCTATTTTGAACCAGTCTGCTGTTCCATGTCCAGTTCTAACTGTTGCTTCCTGACCTGCATACAGGTTTTTCAAGAGACAGGTCAGATGGTCTGGTATTCCCATCTCTTTCAGAATTTCCCACAGTTTACTGTGATCCACATAGTGAAAGGCTTTGGCATAGTCAATAAAGCAGAAATAGATGTTTTTCTGAAACTTTCTTGCTTTTTTGATGATCCAGTAGATGTTGGCAATTTGATCTTTGGTTCCTCTGCCTTTTCTAAAACCAGCTTGAACATCTGGAAGTTCGTGGTTCACACACTGCTGAAGCCTGGCTTGGAGAATTTTAAGCATTACTTTAGTATTGTGTGAGAGGAGTGCAATTGTGCAGTAGTTTGAGCATTCTTTGGCATTGCCTTTCTTTGGGATTGGGATGAAAACCAACCTCTTCCAGTCCTGTGGCCAGTGCTGACTTTTCAAAATTTGCTGGCATATTGAGTGCAGCAGTTTCACAGCATTATCTTTCAGGATTTGAATGGAAGCCTCAGTTTCTCCTTACTAAGCACTCATAACATTGGGAATTTTTTCTCATATCCCTCCCCTTTATAAATATTAATAGTAAAACTCAATAAATCAGGATCTGTATTCATCTCTTTTGATGAGAAGATCTGACTCATTGGAAAAGACCCTGATGCTGGAAAAGACTGAGGGCAGTAGGAGAAGAGGGCAACAAAGGATGACATGGTTGGATGGCATCACCAATTTGATGGATACGAGTTTGAGCAAGCTCTGGGAGATGGTGAAGGACAGGGAAGCCTGGTGTGCTGCAGTCCATGGGTCACCAAGAGTTGCACAGTACTGAGCAACTGAACAACCACAAGAAGTCAGGATCTGTGTTCATCTCTTTCATTGTTCTATTTGACAATGAAAGATGCTTAGGAAAGAATGTAGCAAAGAATAACAATTTATTCTTTAACATTTCAAAGATATTGTTTTTTTTCATAATGATTTTCTTTATTTCGTAATACTTATAATTCTTCTAACTCTAAAGGAAAAATATATTTTATTTTGTGTCTTTAACATATATCTTTGAGCTCTATATAGCTTTTATAAATCTGTGTAGAATGTTTAAGTAACTACTTTTCTCTGAATTAAGTTATCCATTTATTTCATATTGATTTTCAGTGCCAAACAAAGTGTGATTTGGAAGACACTATAAAAACAGTATGAAGAATCCTCAAAAAATTAAAAGTAGAACTACCATATGATTCAGCAATTCTGCTTCTGGGAATACATCCAAAAGAAACAAAAAGACTAACTCAACCATATATCTGCACACCCATGTTCATAGTAACATTATTCACAATAGCCAAGAATTGGGAATAACATAAGTGTCTATCAACCCATAAACAGATGAAGATTCCCTATATATAATATGTATATATTATAAATAGGGAATTGTAGGAATGTGGTCAAAAGTTACAAACTTTCAGTTGTAAGATAGATAAGTGCTAGGGAGGTAATGGGCTTGCCAGGTGATGCTAGTTGTAAAGAACCTGCCTGCCAATGAAGGCGACATAGACACGTGGGTTCAGTCCCTGGGTTGGGAAGATCCCCTGGAGGGGGGCATGGAAATCCACTCTAGTAGAATCCCATGGACAGAGGAGCTTGGAGGCCTATACCCCATAGAGTTGCAAATAGTTGTACACAACTGAAGCTGCAGGAGTGCAGCTATGTGATGTACAACATGATGACTGTAGCTAACACTGTTGTATAATATATAGGAAAGTTGCTAAAAGAATAAATTCTAAGAACTTTCCTCATAAGGAGAAATGTTTCCCTTTTATTCTTTCTTTACTTTTTATCGTATCTATACAAAAAGATGGATTTTAGCTGAACATATTGTAGTAACCATTTCAAACATATGAAAATCAAACCACCATGGTGTATGCCTTAAATTCATACAGTGATATATGTCAATTATTTCTCAGTAAAGCTGGAAAAATACATAATTCAAATTGTAAGTTTATGTAGTGCTTTAAACTTCTCAATGAAAATATTCAGATTGTTTTCCAGTACCCTGCAAGTTCTTAAGCCATTATATAAAATGTTCTTGAACCATTATATGAAATGAATACATTTTTTGTCAAGCTAGTTTTAACCAGGCATAATTATATGAAAATTAAAAAGACCTATTTAAATAGTCTAGAGAAAGAGAAATTTATTATGTGGGTGCCAGAGGGCCTAAGAGATTAAGTTTAGTGAGTATTCCCAAATTATTGGAAGCAAAATCTGCCTAGATTATGTATCTACTTCTGTGTCTTGGTTCTTCCCTGTCCCTTCTCTCCAGAATACGTCATTTCACTCTTCAAAAACCATGTCATGTATAACACTTCATGACCTTTCTGCTTCAAGGGCCATCACAAGTAACTGATCAGAGTTTCTATGACTTAATTTATATTCCCTAAAGAGTATCTGACTGGCTTAGATTAGATCAAGTTTCCTCCTAGACAGTTATTTCTGTTACCCACAATTTATTACTTCTAAACGCAAGTGTATGAACAGGATACCAAATTTATTCCCACGATGGTTAACTGAGAGAGAAAGACTAGGAGCAAAATATTTCATAAGTATTTACTGTGCCAGAAATAAAGTGGGTAACAAGAAACACTTTACAACAATAAATTAATTAAAATTTCTTAATATAAAATGTATTAAACTTCTTTCAAAGTGGTAATAACTACTTTCAACACAGTATTTAAAAATCTTATTCATCATAAGAAAATATATGATTTCCATAAGAAATGTTTCTCATAAAATTTAAAAATATGAATCCAAGCAGAAGAATTAAATAACCAAGAAGATACAAATGTCTCTAATTAAAAGTCCTTGGCAATAAGGTTTCCAATTTGTTCAAGTTAATTTTATATTTGAGGAATGTTTCAATCATTATCAAAATGGAATTTGTTTTGGAGATTGAAAATGACTAACTGTGAATTTTACCAGGAATAGTTAATAACTGAAAACTAAATTTACTTCTTTAAATGTAATAAAATGTAAAAGAGGACATTTTCAATTAAAAAGAAATTGTATTTAAGATTATAATATTCAAACACACAATGTAATGTTATGTATAAATAAGTTAAACTATTTCTAAAGAATATATATATTATAATGAAAATAAAGGGAAGTCATTCAAAAGTTTATGAAAAAATTAAAGACATGAACAAGAAATTAATAATAGATGAGGATAGAGCTCAGAAGAGTAAATCAAGTCAGTGAATAAATACATGGAAACATTTGTAACAGAATTAACTAAAAAATAGAAATAAACATTAGATAACATATTTAACAACTAAAATTACAAAGTTTCAAGAAACAAAGAAACACATGATTCAAAAGTCGTTAATGGTTTAAAACTATATTTTAACTTTGAGCATTAATATAGATTAACACAGAGATTAATATAAATAACATAATCAGATTCTGCCCAATCCAACTTGCGTGAAGATTGCAGCTATAAACTCTGGACAAAAATACAAATAAATGATAATCTGAAGGTACTAAACAGTAAACAAAAATTGGCTCTGGTGGTGACATTAGTATGAGTTTGTGTTGACTATTTCTAGTTTCACAAGTTTGATTTGGTTTGAGTATCTCTATTTTCATGATTTTCACCCTAAGGTGTGTCCAAGATGCCAACATGGGGAATGGCTTAAACTCAAACACACACACACACACACACACATACACACATGCTCTCTCTCTCTCTCTCTCTCTCTCTCTCTCTCTCTCTCTCTCTCTCTGTCTCCTTGTCTTTGTTGGCTTAGGAACCAAAGATCAGAATTCAAGGCAGCTACAGCCACAGGAGCACTAGTGGAAAGTCCTCCAAGTCAGCGGAAATCCTAAATTCTATGTGCAATTTTTGCCCAAATCCTTGGGCTCTATCGTGATAGCATATGCATGCATCAATCTAGCTGCACTTAATGATCTGAACAAAAATTTGCAGTTGCTGCCCAATAAACAGAGTTGGTGGTTTGATTTCAACACTTTTGATCATCTATTTAGTAACTACATCCATAAAACTCAGAATATTGCTAATCTAGAGTGTCCACAACCTACAATTTATAGTATCCAGGATAAAATCAAATTCCAATATAACATAAAAGGGAGACGATTACAGGTTATCAAGAGAAAAAAATTAACAGAGAATGACCCCAAGATGACCAGAAGATATGATTAGCAAACATGGATTTTTAAGATAGCTATCACTATGCTAAACAACATAAAGAAATATGCTTCCAGTGATAGAAGAGACAGAAAATGTCCACAGGTAAACTTCAAAAAAGAAACAAATGAAAATTTCCAAACTTAAAAATAGATATGGATTAAAAATTAATTAGATTTATTTGGAATGGTGATAACAGAGCAGAGCCAGTGAATTTGAATATAAATGTATTCTTCTGAAGAAGAGAAAAAGAAAACTATTTTTGAAATGAAAAGAAGCAGTGTCTCAGCAAGGTTTGAGGAAATGTACAAAGGTCTCATATATGTATGGTTGAAGTCTCAGACAACAGGAAAAAAAGGATACAACAGGAGAAACACTTGAGAAAATAATAACCAACAAATCCAAAATTTGGTGAAGGCTATAAATTTTTAGACTCAAGTTCAGCAAATTCAGAGCAGCATGATCAAATGTAAACTATGAGCTGCCATGTTAAAAAAAAAAACAAATTTTAATTGAAGCAAAATAAGAAAGAAATACCAAAAATGTAATAAATATAACAAACATAATGATAATGAGACAAATAGCATAGCACATAAGGGGACTATAACTTTATATCATCATTAAATTTTTGTCAAAAACTAGGGAGGCAAGAGAACCACCTCCAAGTGGAAAGAGAAAACCTGTCAACCCCCAAAGTCTATAGCCAGTAAAAAAATCCTTGTATAAAGTGACATGAACATGCCTAGATAAACCAGTTTACAGAGTTGCTACCAAATTTCTCAGAAGATTTCAGGTTTGCAGAAAGAAATGCAGAACATCAGAAATGGAAACTATCTGAATAAATATAAAACACACAATTTTCTCAAGATTACTTAAAAAATATAAAGACTTATTTAAAACAGACTATTTCTTGTGGCATATTACATAAGATAATTATGGCATGAGGTACAGCATAAGGCTTAGTTAATGGACCAATCAGTTCAGTTCAGTTCAGTCGCTCAGTCGTGACCAACTCTTGGAGACCCCATGGACTACAGCATGCCAGGCTTCCGTATCCATCACCAACTCCCGGAGCTTGCTCAAACTCATGTCCATTGAGTCGGTGATGCCATCGAACCATCTCATCTGCTATCTGTGCCTTCTCCTCCTCCCTTCAATCTTTCCTACCATCAGGGTCTTTTCAAATGACTCAGTCCTTTGCATCAGGTGGCTAAAGTATTGGAGTTTTCACTTCAACATCAGTCCTTCCAATGTATATTCAGAACTAATTTCCTTTAGGATGGACTGGTTTGATTTCCTTGCAGTCCAAGAGACTCTTAAAGGTCTTCTCCAACATCACAGTTCAAAAGCATCGATTCTTTGGCATTCAGTTTCTTTATAGTCCAACACTCACATCCATACATGACTATTGGAAAAAATCATGGCTTTGACTAGACACACATTTTTTGGCAAAATAATGTCTCTGCTTTTTAACATGCTGTCTAGGTTGGTCATAGCTTTTCTTCAAAGAAGCAAATGTCTTTTAATTTCATGGCTGCAATCATCATCTACAGTAATTTTAGAGCCCCCCAAAATAAATTCTGTCATTGTTTCCATTGTTTCCCAATCTATTTGTCATTAAGTGAAGGGACTGGATGCCATGGTCTTTGTTTTCTCAATGTTGATTTGTAAGCCAACTTTTTCACTCTCCTCTTTCACTTTCATTAAGAGGCTCTTTACTTTCTTCTTTACTTTCTGCCATAAGGGTGGCGTCATCTGCATATCTGAAGTTATTGATATTCTCCCGGCAATCTAAATTCTGGCTTGTGCTTCATCCCGCCCAGTATTTCACATGATGTACTCTGGATATAAGTTAAATAAGCAGGGTGACAATATGCAGCTTTGACATACTCCTTTCCTGATTTTTAAACCAGTCTGTTGTTCCATGTCCAATTCTAGCTGTTGCTTCTTGACCTGCATACTGCTTTCTCAGGAGGCAGAAATGGACTCATAAGTTTTTACATAATATTGTATAGTATTAATTCTAAGTGAACTACAATAAATTGAGGATGCATATCATAATCCCTAAATCAATCATACACATGAAAAAAATAGCTTTAGCATAAAAGCCAATAGATAAAATGTAATTATAAACAAATAATTTGGAAAATAATACAGTAATATAGTTAACATATTTCAGGATTCTTATTGATTACTACCTAGTCAATAGAACTTAGTAATTATAAAACAAAAAATGCATTTTGACAGACACAGACAGACAGACAGAGATTCATTAAATCATGTCCAAGTCTTTGTGACCCCACAAACTGTAGTCTGTTAGGCTCCTCTGTTCATAGAATTCTCCAGGTAATAATACTGGAGTGCATTTCCATTTCCTCTTCCAGGGGATCTTCCTGACCCATGCATCGAACCTCTGTCTCCCACATTGCAGGCAGATTCTTTACCGTCTAGGCCACCGGTGCATTTTGACAGAAGCACTGGTAAGATATTGACAATGGTTGTTTAACTATACAATTTTACATTTACTAAATTTTTACATTTTAAAGTTCTATGCAATTTATTTTGAAATTATTGCTATTTTATTTCACTAGTGCCCTTGCAATTGTGAAAACTGTGTTTTTGGTTATTTGACTTTTTATTTATTTGTCACAAACATAAACACTTATGTGGAGTCAAGGCTTCTGATTTTCTTTCAGGGCTCTTTGCAATAATGTTACTGCATTTCTGTTTCAAATAGAATTTATCAGTGCTGCACAGTGTGCTCAGGAGATTGGTCAGGAAAACAGATTAAAGCAACCTTCCAGTTCTGCAAGGTTAAGTGATTTGACCTAGGTCATAAGAAAGATAAATGACAGTACTAAGAGCAGAGTCTGGATAATGTAAAGAGCTTGTTTAAAATTTATTCTCCAATGTTAGTTTCTAAATCAGAGTTTTTACTTTACAGAGTAGAGGGAAATTAAATAAGTAAAAAAGTAGCTCATATTGAATTTCTATCAATTCAATTCTGTTATCTCATATATTTTAATTTTCAAAAATGATATATTTCCTATACTTTAACGAAATAAAATGGATAACTGAATAAGTGTTTATACAGGTAGATGCTGCTGTTGCTGCTGCTAAGTTTCTTCAGCTGTGGCCGACTCTGTGCGACCCCATAGACCACAGCCCACCAGGCTCCCCCATCCCTGGGATTCTCCAGGCAAGAACACTGGAGTGGGTTGCCATTTCCTCCTCCAGTGCATGAAAGTGAAAAGTGAAAGTGAAGTCTCTCAGCTGTGTCCGACTCTTGTTGACCCCATGGAATGCAGCCTACCAGGCTTCTCCGTCCATTGGATTTTCCAGGCAAGAGTACTGGAGTGGGTTGTTATTGCCTTCTCTGTAAACAGGTAGATGACTAGTAACCAATTGTTTGAGAACCACATTAGGTTAGGTGCATTAGTTGAAAGAATCTTTGAAAATTTGGTCAAAAAACAATGCTTAGTATTCTCTAATTCTAAAGAGACAATTAAGTCTGCTAGCATAGTATTCTTTAGAGTCTTTTATATCTAATTTTTTATTCATTCAGTTATTCATTCATTCATTCATTCAGTTACTCATTCCAACATATACTTTAAGTAAGAAGTCTGGTTTCTGAAAATGAGCTGAGATAAAGATTGAATTATCAGAATCACAGAAAAGGGACTCTTTATTTGCCGGCCTGGAATTGAGAACAAAGTGAATATCAATCTCATTATAGTCACTATATCCAATATTGACTATATTCTGCCTTTAGGGTGTGGCTTGCAGGATCTACTTTGTGACCCAGTGCACATTTAACTGACGCAAACAATACTTGACCCCAGAGTCTGACTCAAGGGGTGGATAATGTCATTAATGCTCAAGGAATTTTCAAAGACTTTATATGTAAACATTCTAGAAAAAAATCATCAGTAAGAAAATTTATAGACACTTTCTAAATATATAATTTTTAATTTTGCTCTAGCATCCTTGGTCTATATTGTTTCACAGTGTGTGCTTTCTATTTGCCATCCCAAGGCCAAGGGGATCTGGAAATAATTTTACTGTTTTATTCAGAGGTCAGAAACATGACCTGGCAAGGGCCACGCATACTCTCCCAGAGCAAGTGAGGCAAAAAGAAAGGGATGCTGGGGTTTTCATTTGCACGAATATTATTAGTGATGCTCTCAAATTAGGATAGCTTTGGCCAGGTTCTTTCTGTTTCTTGCCTTTTTTTTCCATCAAATCTCATTTCTATGGCTTCTGCCTGGTTCACAGCTGATTCTGTAACATACTTTGCATATTTCAATAAATTCTATTTTTGCTTATGACAGTTATAGTGAGCTTTTATTTCTTGCAATCAAGAACTCTGACAGACAAAAAAAACTTCATTATTATGCAAATAAGTATGGACTCTAGATTTTTCAACCACATTTTTGGAATTTGGATTTGAATTTAACATTTATTTTTTTCCACAAACTAAACTCTGTTACTTTTTATGAGTTATTTGGGCTAAACTTTATTTGCCAAGTTCTTTTTTCTTAATCTCAGTTTTGTGAAACAGAAACATTTGTTGGTTCCATGATGATCCTTTTAAGTGGCTAAGACCTTTTAGCTTCATAATAAAGCACAAAGTAAGACATAGATGCAGATATTTGTTAATGCATTAATGTACTTTGTTTTTGGTAAAAAGATAAAGATACTTCCTGTGAAACCTAAAGGATTGGATAGTCAAGACTGTAGAGAAGATAGAGAAACTTCTCTACCAATTTCATCTCCATTAGAACACTCAGCAACTGGTGTTCAGAGAAATCCATTTATTACTTTGATGTTTACCCTGAATTAGGAGCCATTCATTCCTAGAGATTTCCTCCTAACATTGTTTGGGAGCTATCTTTTTATAAAAGAATTTTTTTTAAATTTTACACTGTACACAACAAAAGGAACGCAGATGTATAGAATAGACTTGTGGACTTTGTGGATGAGGGTAAGGGTGGGATGAGATGGGAGAAGGGCATTGAAGCATGTTAATTGTCATGTGTCTAATCAATCGCCAGCCCAGGATTGATGCTCGGGACTGGTGCAGCGAGATTTCC
>ML663566.1:11892466-11904543 GCA_007570785.1 Antilocapra americana | reverse complement strand
AAATTTTACACTGTACTTTCAAATTTATCATTTGATTCTTCATCTGGCATGATAAATAAATCAGAAATAAAATGGTCTTAAAAAAAGTGCATATCAATTATCAACTGATAGTCTGATTAAAAGTACAAGGAAATGTCCATGAGAATAGCCTGTCATATGAATTATATAATTGGGGAAAAGAAAATGAGAAAATTAATAAATAGAACAACTTTGCATCAGACTACAGCTACAGATTAAGTAGCCAAATTCAATGATTAAAAAGTAACCAAATTCAATATGAAATCAAAATCAAAACACATCGTCAGAAGGCAGTCAACATTTTAAAAGTGGATATAGAAAAATATAACAATGAAATTTAAGAGACAAACAGGTAATGCCATTCCAGGCAAAGGTGAGCCTTTTAGTATTTATTCATCCTGACATGTTTATTAAGGAGGATGCTAAAAGCTAGGCAATTATATTAATTCTTATGATGGAGGTATTTGTTACAGAAAAAAAAAAACAGAAATTGAAATGAAGTCTCTTCTTCATAAGTTACTTTCTAAAATAAATTTATATATCATTAAAGTGGTAGCATATACTTTAGAGGTTATCTAGTAATCTTTGCTTTAATGGAAAATGCATTTTCTAGGAGTTGTTTAATAGGTAGATAATTCTTGTAAGCTCTTTGTAATTATAATATATCTTTCAGAAACATGAGAACTTCAACAAATATTCAAATATTTTAAAGGCTTATATTTAATGTCTTCTTTAGAATTTTAATTACTTTCTTAAAATGTAAGTTAGAATGCTGAGATTTGAATATTGAAATAAATTTCTAAAATGTTAATAGAATGCAAAAGCACCATTAATAATTATTGAGGCTTCAACAGTAAATGAACTGAGAACTTCCAGATGTTCAAGCTGGATTTAGAAAAGGCAGAGGAACCATAGATCAGATTGCAAACATCTGTTGGATCATCAAAAAAGCAAGAGAGTTCCAGAAAGACATCTACTTCTGTTTTACTGACTATGCCAAAGCCTTTGACTGTGGGATCACAACAAACTGTGGAAAACTCTTAAGAGTTGGGAATGCCAGACCACATTATCTTCTTCCTGAGAAATTAGTAGGCAGGTCAAGCAGTGACAGAACTAGATATGGAATAACAGACTTTTTACAAATTGGGAAAGGACCTCAAGGCTGTATATCATCACCCTGCTTGTTTAACTCATATGCAGAGTACATTATGTGAAATGCCAGGCTGCATGAAGCACAAGCTGGAATCAAGATTGCTGGGAAAAAGATCAATAACCTCAGATATGCAAATGACACCATCCTTATGGCAGAAAGTGAAGAGGAATTGAAGAGCATCTTGATGAAAGTGAAAGAGGAGAGTGAAAAAGTTGACCTAAAACTCAACATTCAAAAAACGAAGATCATGGCATCTGGTCCCATTACTTCATGGCAAATAGATGGGGAAACAATGGAAACAGTGAGAGACTTTATATTTCTGGGCTTCAAAATCACTACAGATGGTGACTGCAGCCATGAAACTTAAAGATGCTGGCTCCTTGGAAGAAAAGCTATGACCAACCTAGACATCATATTAAAAGCAGACGTTACTTTGCCAACAAGGTCTATCTAGTCAAAGCTATGGTTTTTCCACTAGTCATGTATGTATGTGAGAGCTGGATCATAAAGAAAGCTGAGTGCTGGAAAATTGATGCTTTTGAACTGTTGTGTTGGAGAAAACTCTTGAGAATCCCTTGGACTGCAAGGAGATAGAACTAGTCCATCCTAAAAGAAATCAGTTGTGAATATTCTTTGGAAGGACTGATGTTGAAGCTGAAACTCCAATACTTTGGCCACGTGATGCAAAGAACTGACTCCTTGGGAAAGACTCTGATGCTGGGAAAGACTGAAGGTGAGAGGAGAAGGGGATGACAGAGGATGAGATGGTTGGATGGCATCACTGACTCGATGGACATGAGTTAGAACAAGCACTAGGAGTTAGTGATGGACAGGGAAACCTGGTGTGCTGCAATCCATGTGGTCACAAAGAGTTAAACATGACTGAATGACTGAACTGAACTGAGTTTGTTATTTATGTCAAAACACACGCATATCTCTAATTTATATAGATGTAAATGGCAACCCACTCCAGTATTCTTGCCTGGAAAATCCCATGGACGGAGGAACCTGGTAGGCTACAGTCCATGGGGTTGCAAAGAGTCAGAGATGACTGATCGCTTTCACTCACTTTCACTTTCTATTAGCAAAATTATAGATATTTTTATTTTATTTTTATTAATACTTGTAAATTACTATCTATGTGAGAGTTTATCCTAAAACTTTCATGCAGTCTATCAATTATAAAAGAAATAGTCATAATTGCTTTAAACTTCTTAAATCGTTAAGACAGATCAGATCAATCCCAAGAGTACTGTATAATCGAAAGTCTTGTAAGGAAAGTTTGAGGAATGAATAACTTTATATCAACAAAATTTAGAGTAGCTATTGTTCAATCTCTAAGTCATGTCTGACTCTTAGTGACCCCACTGAGGTACACATAATTAAGTAAATTAGAAGGAATCCCTCTTAATGCCATTACTCTGATGTTCAGTACGGTAATTCATTGGAGAATTAAAAGAATAACAAAGTATCTTTTCAGAAAGAAATTAAAGTTAGAAGTACATAAATGAGATAGTGAAGCAGAAATATAAAGTAAATATACCAAAGCTCTTTTATGAAGATGATTCTCATTCTGCTTAAAAATCTTGCAGAAAGACAATGAAGCATGTGGGTCCTGAGATAAACCAAGCTGTACTGGGAGGATCAATGCAAAGAGAGAAGACAGTCCATTCTAGAGCAAGGTGGGAAAAAAGAAATCAAGACTAGAGAAAAAGTGCATGTGCTTTTCCCAGAACAAATGGGATGAAATTTAAATGCTTTGCAAAGAAAGTATAATATAGGTTTTGAGAACCTCTAAGACTAGAAGGAGATAGTAATTATGTTAGAGAGTTGATTAACCTTGATTTTTGCATGTTAATAAGATGCTTTAAAGAGATTTGAGAAAAGTATAAATATATATGTACTAGATTATCAGAGTTAATGTGGATCCAGCATGTCTACATAGAATGAAGTTTAAATCACAGCTTTCTACATTAGGTCCTCAAAAGGCAAGAGGGGGTGGTAATAATTTTATTATGACTGTAAGTGAAATTAGAAGCGGGCTTTATCCATTTGCTACACTGGTTTTAATTATAGGGATCAACTGTATCTCCTAATGTGTTCAGAGAGTAAGTTAAAATTGTTAAAATTCTAATCACAATAAAAAAAGGAGTCAGTGAAAATTACATACAAGTAATTTCAGTGTTTAGTTCGTTCATTTTTCTAAGCTTTAGAAAGAAAATCTTGGGTATAGATGACACTGTTCTCTGTATCTATCTAAAATGGAAGAAGAATCTAGCCCTGTTATATTAGCCTTACTGCTCCTGTGTTAATATTATGAAGTGCCCGATTTAAAAGGAAAACTAAAAGTCAGCACTTCTCTCCAGGAAATGAATAAATAAATAAATGCAAAAAGCCTGTCAAGCAGTATTTTGTAAATGTTAAAAGAGTCTGATATGACTAAGTGACTAACACTAGGTAGCTATACCAATATCAATAAAGTTAGAAGATGGTTCAAGCTGAAGCTGAAAAGATTACCATAATCCAATCTAATATTAACTTTCTGGCTTAAAACAAGCAGAATGAGAAAAAAATTAAGGTAGATATATATATTTTTAAATTAAATTTAATTTTTTTGTAGGAAAAAGGAACAGATAAACTGCCTTGGGGCTCTATATATTACCTCAGTTAAAGAAATTAGCTTAATAATGAAATATATAGTCCATTTTTTACAAGGCATTTATATAGGTGGAATTAATTCCAGGTACATTTTAACTGATACTTATTATATAACTATGATAAGCTGGTTGCATAAGGTAACGAAAGGAGAAATGGGAGGCAGATGACTTCTTCTTCTTCTTCTTTTTTTTTTTTTTTTGATTAGTATGGGCCTAGGGTAACTGTAATTGAATTACTATACTTTCTGATACATTTCAGAAGCTCTCTAGAGGGACCAAGAGAAAAAGCATGAAAAGAGATGAACCATCCAGGATACAAAATAATACTTTTCAACAAATAATGAACAGAATTTTGAGGCAGAAGGAAGCTTTTCAGTAATCTTGATAAAGGCCTCAGAAATAGCCAATGGAATGTTCACTTGTTAACAGAATTGTTAGGTCTGCATGGGAGAAAGACCAGTTAAATGCAAGCAAGCCTTATATGACTGTTCCTCTCTGATGCATAGATGAGAATGGCAGCAGAGCATTTAATAAATGAGTATTCATTGGATTCTAATACTGGAGGCTTTTTTCTTTTTTTGGTGTTTGATTTCTAAAACCTTTCTTTCTGTCTCTCAACAACTCCCTGCATAGTCATTATAATATGGGTGGGGGGGATGGGTGACAAATCCTTCTTGATCATGCCTTCCTTACTATGAAATTGTGTGAACAGGGAAAAAACCACCACCACAAATTAACAATGAAAACAGCTTTGTCCTAAGATTTATGTAGAACTTTTCTCTTATGTAGTTGTCTTCTTTGTATCTACCTTTTTTGGAGGTGGATATTAAAATTGTAAAAGTCTATGATTTTAGAAATAAAGCTTAAATAAGACTTTTACTTAGGCTTACATCTAGCATTGAAAAAAAAAAGACTGCACAATTTAAGCTAATCTGAGAAATATAGAGTGGCTTGGAAATTATCTATCATCATTAGCATCCTTACAGCCACTTTTGTTGTCAGAGTTTGTATTTCCTACATATTTTGTACATATATATATACATAATCTAGCCAAGCAGTTAGAAGCAGTCTCAATAGCTTACCATTTAAAAATGGTAAAAAGATAAATAAAAAAGAGATTGAAGAACTGTGATTCAGCCATTCAAATGGGACATGAGAGACTTGTATTTTTATAGCTGCTGGGTAAGAAAAAAGAAAAAAAGTTTTAGAAGAACCCAAAAAATTCTATTGAAAGAAATATTTTCTGGAGACACAATTTTTCTGTATAAAACAACTGACTAAATAGTGATGTTTTATATTTCTAAATTCCACTGAATCAAAGCTGAAGTATCATACAGTTTTCTTTGAGCTTGACTGGGGAACACAACAGTGTAAGATTCAAATCAGTAATAACTTTTTGACTGACTTCGCTACTGAAATACAAGGTCTTGAGGTAAGATTAGTTAATGTGTTATTATGTTCAATTTAAGAAGCTTCTGGTTAAAATAGATAATAGACATGCATATATTGAGCCAACATGTTGCTATCACTATTGACAAATTAGTACCAAGGTCTGGATAAAGGTTTCTGAAATTGTAGGTCTTTATTTTTGAAGGGATTAATAATTCTAGGTAACTCTCTCTAGTTAATTATTAATAGCTTATTATTAATGAGATAAAGGATGCTTATTTGCCTCCAGAGGGAATTCTAGATTGATCTCAAGTACTCTCTTGCCTAGACTTCTTCTTCGAATATATGAACATATCATGTCACCAAATATTAAAGATATTTACTAGGCCATAATATGGGCATCATTTCTCTTTATTTATTCATGCTTGCAGTTTTGTTTCTTTGAGAATTTTTTCTTTCTTATTTGTCCCGGCTACTTGCATGAGAAGAATCTGGTGTGATTCTACCCAGAGGTTGCCCATCCCATGACATAAGCACTGGAATGAATTTACTAATTCAAGTTTTTCTCTGTCTTTAAAGGAGTCCACTGAAACTGGGGAAAGTGAAAAAAAATTCAGTAAGAGCAAAACCCCCTCTGTGTATATATTTACCTTGTTGTCCACATAGGACGAGGGTAGAGAAATGTTGGCAACAAAATAAGGTTCAGAAATCCATGATCCAAGGATCTGTCTCTATCATTTTCCATATGTACAATAAAATCAAATAACATCCATTCTAGACATGAAACCTAGCTTCTAGAAGACGGGTTCTCCTTTGTTTTCTTGGGTATAAATGGTAAAAATGATTCAAAACAACTCATATTCTATGTACATCTCTAATTTTCTGCTACACCACTACCTCTTAAAATACTGTCATGAGAAATGGACTATGTAGGTTTTGTAAATATTTTGAAAATATGAAGTTTAATCCATAGATTATTTAGAACACAAATTCTAAGAAATATTGATGCATGATATTTAAATATTAAGACACTTAGCTACAGGACTTTAGCACTTTAGCTTGCTACTAATTGTGTTAATGTTATTTTTTATTAAAATATGACAGCCCATTCTAAACTTAAAGAAAACATCTAACAAAGAACAGTTCTCCACTATTTCTTTCTCTGCAACAGTTTGTTTACTATGTGGTCTTGCTAGGGAGTAAACATAAAGGCAACAGACAGAAACTGACTTCATAAAATGCTGGGTTAGCAGATATTGCTCCATATCACAGTTGAGGGCTGCATGAAATACGATCATTATTTAAAACAAACAAATTGCTGTTGTGGTTTAGTCACTAAATCATGTTGGAAACTTTTAGAACCCCATGGACTGTAGCCCCGGACCACAGTTATAATTAGATGGCCAAAGTTTCCAAAAACTCTTTTCTATCATCCACCAAAAAAAGACAGAGGGCTACTGTTTTAGAAGTTTGTATTCCTCTTCAAAAATATTGCTTGTTGAGATGTAAAAATATTTGTTAACTGGTTAACATATCTTAACAGTCAGTTCATTTCAGTCCCTCAGTCGTGTCCGACTCTTTACGAACCCAGGGACTGCAGCACACCAGGCTTCCCTGTCCATCACCAACTCCTGGAGCTTGCTCAAACTCACGTCCATCCAGTCAGGGATGCCATCTTACCACCTCATCCTCTGTCATCCCCTTCTCCTGTCTTCAATCCTTCCCAGCATTAGGGTCTTTTCCAATGAGTCAGTTCGTCGCATTAGGTGCCCAAAGTATTGGAGTTTCACCTTCAGCATCAGTCCTTCCAATGAATATTCATAACTGAGTTCCTTTAGGATTGACTGGTTTGATCCCCTTGCAGTCCGAGGGACACTCAATAGTACTCTCCAATACCACAGTTCAAGGGAATCAATTCTTTGCTGCTCAACTTTCTTTACAGTCCAACTCTCATGGAAATTCACATGACAACCCACCTGACTACTGGAAAAACCATATCTTTGACAAGACAGACCTTTGCCAGCAAAGTAATATATCTGCTTTTTAATAGGCTGGCTAGGTTGGTCATAGCTTTTTTCTAAGAAGCAAGTCTTTTAATTTTATGACTGCAGTCACCATCTGCAGTGATTTTGGAGTCCCCCCAAAATAAAATCTCTCACTGTTTCCATTGTTTCCCCATTTTTTGCCATGAAGTGATGGAATTGGATGCCATGATCTTCTTTTTCTGAATGCTGAGATTTAGGCCAGCTCTTTCACTTTCATCAAAAAGCTCTTGAGTATTTCTTCATTTTCTGCCAAAAGAGTGCTGCCATCTGCATATCTGAGGTTATTGATATTTCTCCCAGCAATCTTTATTCCAGCTTGTGCTTCTCCAGCCCAGTGTTTCTCATGATGCATTCTGCATTTAAGTTAAATAAGCAGCATAACAATGTACAGCCTTGATGTATTCCATTCCCAATTAGGAACCAGTCTGTTGTTCCATGTCCAGTTCTAACAGTTGTTTCTTGACCTACTTACAGATTTCTAAGGAGGAAGGTAAGGTGGTCTGGTATTCCATCTATTGAAGAATTTTCCACAGATTGTTGTGATATACCCAAAGGCTTTGGTGTAATCAATAAAGCAGAAGTAGATGTTTTTCTGGTACTCTCTTGCTTCTTAGATGATCCAACAGATGTTGGTAATCTGATCTCTGGTTCCTCTACCTTTTCTAAATCCATCTTGAACATTTGGAAGTTCACAATGGTTCATGTACTATTGAAGCCTGGCTTGGAGAGTTTTGAGCATTATTGCTAGCATTTGAGATGAGTGCAATTGTGAGGTAATTTGAATATTCTTTGGCATTGCCTTTCTTTGGGATTGGAATGAAAACTGACCTTTTCCAGTCCTGAGGCCACTGCTGAGTTTTCCAAGTTTGCTGCCACTATGTTAACAGCATCATCTTTTAGGATTAGAAACAGCTCAACTGGAATTCCATCACCAAACAAGCCTTGTACATCATGATGCTTCCCACTTAATTATGCATTTCAAGATGTCTGGCTCTAGGTGAGTGATCACACCATCATGATTATCTGGGTCATGAAGATCTTTTTTATATATTTCTTCTGTGTATTCTTACCACCTTTTCTTAATATCTTCTGCATCTGTTAGTTCCATACCACTTCTGTCCTTTATTGAGCCCATCTTTGCATGAAATGTTCCCTTGGTATCTCTAATTTTCATGAAGAGATCTCTAGTCTTTCCCATTCTATTGTTTTCCTCTATTTCTTTGCATTGATCACTGTGAAGGCTTTCTTATTTCTCCTTGCTCTTCTTTGGAACTCTGCATTCAAATGGGTATATCTTTACTTTTCTCCTTTGCCTTTCACTTCTCTTCTTTTCTCAGCTATTTATAAGGTCTCCTCAGACAACCATTTTGCTTTTTTGCATTTCTTTTTTGGGGGATGGTCTTGATCACTGCCTCCTATACAATGTCATGAACCTCTGTCCATAGTTCTTTAGGTACTCTGTCTATCATATCTAATCCCTTGAAGCTATTTGTCACTTCCACTGTATAATCATAAGGGATTTGATTTAGGTCATACCTGAATAATCTAGTGGTTTTCCCTATTTACTGCAATTATGTCTGAATTTTGCAATGAATTCATTATCTGAGCCAGTCAGCTCCTCATCTTGCTTTTGCTAACTATATAGAGCTCCTCCCTCTTTCACTGCAAAGAATACAATCAATCTGATTTCGGTATTGACTATTTGGTGATGTCCATGTGTAGTCTTCTCTTGTGTTGTTGCAAGAGGGTGTTTGCTATGACAAGGGCATTCTCTTGTCAAAACTCTATTAGCCTTTGCCCTGCTTCAGACAATGGCACCCCAATCCAGTACTCTTGCCTGGAAAATCCCACGGATGGAGGAGCCTGGTAGGCTGGAGGTCATGGGGTTGCTAAGAGTAGGACATGACTGAGCAACTTCACTTTCACTTTTCACTTTCATGAATTGGAGAAGGAAATGGCAACGTACTCCAGTGTTTTTGTCTGGAGAACCCCAGGGATGGGGGAGCCTGGTGAGCTGCCGTCTATGGGGTCGCACAGAGTTGGACACTACTGAAGTGACTTAACAGCTGCTTCATTCTATTCTCCAATGCCAAATTTGCCGGTTACTCCAGGTATCTCTTGACTTCCTATTTTTGCATTTCAGTCCCCTATGATGAAAAGGAGATCTTTTTTGACTATTGAATTCTAGAAGGTCTTGTAAGCCTTCATAGAACAGTTCAACTTCAGTTTCTTCAGCATTACTGGCTGGGGCATAGACTTGGATTACTGTGATATTGAATGCCTTGCCTTGGAAACAGAGACCATTCTGTTGTTTTTCAAGTTGCATCCAAGTACTACATTTTGAACTCTTTTATTGACTATGAGGACTACTCCTTTCTTCTAAGGGATTCTTGCCCACAGTAGTAGATATAATGGTCATCTGAATTAAATTCATGCATTCCAGTTCATTTTAGTTCACCAATTCCTAAAATGTCGATATTCACTCTTGCCATCTCCTGTCTGATCACTTCCAATTTACCTTGATTCATGGACCTAGTGTTCCAGATTTCTATGCAATATTGTTCTTTACAGCATAGGACTTTACTTCCACCACCAGTCACATCTACAACTGAGTGTTGTTTTCACTTTGGCTCCATCTTCATTCTTTCTGGAGTTATTTCTCCACTCTTCTCCAGTAGCATATTGGGCACCTACCAACCTAGGGAGTTTAACTTTCAGTGTTCTATCCTTTTGCCTTTTCATACGGTTCTTGGGTTTCTCAATTGAAGTGGTTTCCAATTCCCTTCTCCAGTGGACCACATTTTGTCAGAACTCTCCACCATGACCCATCTGTCTTGGGTGGCCCTACATGGCATGGCTCATACTTTCATTGAGTTAGACAAGGCTGGTACATGTGATCAGTTTGTTTAGTTTTCTGTGATTGTGGTTTCATTTTGTCTGACCTCTGAGAGATAAGGAGAAGAGGCTTATGGAAGCTTCCTGTTGTGATAGACTGACTGTGGGAGAAACTGGGTCTTTAGTACTATCATGATTCATAGAGTATATCTAATTACTACATAGTTGTAAGAAAAATAAAAATAAATATTTTTTACCTTTTTCTGAAAAATTTTTAAAAAATTATGTGTCTTTTGAGAGAAGAGTTAGCCAGCACAATTTTAAATAATATTTTCTTTGTTTATAGGAAGAGCCCTTCAAATATTGATTTGTCATTTTTCTCATCTAGTCTTTCAATAGAAAAGCATAAAAGACTAATTGAATTAAATCTTCGCTTGACTTCTAAATTTCCTTCTTTTGAAATGTGTGCCTGACCTTTACGACTGTCTGAATATTTAATTATAAATAATTTGGCAATTCAAAGACAATAATTTCCGGTATGCTGTACATTTTTCTAAGAAATAAAATGCATTCAAAGATGTGAAGGTTGAACAGAATATAGAAAAGGGTTGGGGTTTCATCATTTTTTGTTGACAGCATAGTGAATTAGAGTGCTGCTTACTGAGATACTCTGTTGTGGCCAGATACAGGAAGCCACCTTGGTCTTTTTTCCTTCTCTTTTATTAGGTTCCTTGTGATGAACCTTTACACTTGTTGAAATGGTTCCATCATTGGTTGTATATTTAGTGTTGACAAATAGAGCAGATTTAAAGGAGACAGTCTAAAAAGGAAGCTTTCCCACCCAGTGAGTTTAAACTGATGCAAGCTAGCAAATTACATAGATTTCTCTCAAAATAATTAGAGAATTCAGGAGAAATATCTTGTTTATTGGACATCTTTACAACAAAGATGGGTCACTGAGACAAATGAAAGGGAAAAAAAAAAAAAAAGATTCATTCCAAATTTCTCCAGTGCTTTTCAAAACCCCTGCTCAAAACATATTGTTGTTTTATAATGTACAGATTTGCTTGGTATTTATTAATATTATCTCCTACCTTCTTAAAGGGTTTCCCTGGTGGCTCACATGGTAAAGAATCTGCCTGCAATGCGGGATACCTGGGTTCAGTTCCTGGTTTGAGAAGATCACCTGAAGGAGAGCATGGAAAACCACTCCTTGCCTGAAGAATCCCCATGGACAGAGGAGCCTGGTGGGCTACAGTTCATGGGGTCACAAAAGCTGGACATGACTGAGTGACTAAGCACATACAACCTTCTCAAAAAAGGGCCTGTATTTCTAAAACTCAGAAACTCCTCTGTTGGATAACTAGTAACAACTTTAAAGCCAATATCTATGCAATTTGCTATGTGGCAGGCACTGTCTTAAGTACTTTGTATGGATTACTTCACACACACACACACACACACACACACACACACACACACACCCCACAATTAAGTCTCTTGAGAAAAGAATTAATACTATCTTGATATTTCCAAACTCAGACACAGAAATATTACATTCACTAAGTAGCAGAGTTAACTTATGAACAGAGATAGCTGTGCTTTAGAATCTATAATATTAACCATTATGGTAGCAAAAATTAATTTATCACCTTGTATTTTTTACCCTGTACTGAACTGTAATTGGCATATTATACAATACATCCATTTAAAGCTTACAATTCAGTTTTAAAAATTAGAGTTGTGTAGTCATATGACAATCAATTTTGGAACATTTCTATAACCCTAAAAGGATACTGTTCCCAATTATTTCTTCCTCAATACACCTTTTCTATGAATGGAATCATTTATGTGGCCTTTTGAAGCTAGCTTCTTTCATAGCATAATGTTCTCAAGGTTAATTCATATCATATCATGTGTAAGTACTTCCTGAGTCAGGATGCCCCCTCACTCAGATGACAAAGTCACTAGACTGAGAAG